>BKCP01011625.1:68660-123785 GCA_008636005.1 Striga asiatica | reverse complement strand
TGCACTGGGGGCTGCGGTGCCTCGCGAGCGCTAGGCGCGGGCACGGACAGAGGCACTACCTGGCCTCTGCGACGCGGCACGGGCACGGCACGCGCGACTGGCGTGGCTGGTGACCCTAGTTGGACCTTGTCGGACTTCCGGCCACTTTTTCCGGTGACTACTAAACCAACCCAACATAATATGACATAATACACTTAAGAATGTCAAAAGTCACTGAGAGACCTCGGGTGGATAATAAGGTGGGCTTATAGGGCCGACACGGCTCGTGGCCACACTAGGTCACCGAAATGAACTTACTTAACATGAAAATTGACTTAGGGCCGAATAATCTACATCAAAAATCAATGCTATGGAGGCTAGGACATTGGCTAAATACTTGCATGCACATAGACTTGGTTCGGGGGTGAAAATGGCTCAAATTCACTAACCAACTTGACCAAATATATGAACTTAAAGCATGCTAATCTTTTAACCATGTCATACTCATGATTTTTGAGGATTTTTAAGCTATGAAACTCGGCCATATCATGCATGTGCAAGAACTTTCGAAATTAGGGCTCCAACTTTCGAAAAATCATAACTCCTTATATCACACATGCATGGCATCATTTTTATACATGATAATTCCTATTTTATCATGATTAAGCTGGGAAAAATGATAGGTAGGAGCTTACCTTGTTCAAAATTCGAAATGGTGCTAATGACCACAACTAGGGCACACTCGCGACTTGTGGGCTTAGGCTCGACTTGAAGTCTTGCTTGCTGAGGTTGAGAGGCTCAAAAGGCTTATAAAAATCCAGTATACAGTTGGATAATCATAAGACTCAAGAGATATGACTGCATCAAGCTGAGGTGCGGACTCCCTTTCCTTGCCCCTTCTCTCGCGCGCGTGTGGGTGCTCAAGACTTTGCCTCGGTTTTTCTCTCAATATTTGAGGAGATGATAAGCTCAAATGCTCTAAGTGTCTAAGAGCTTTCCTCAGCTGAACAATGAGGATTAAATAGGGGCTGATGGGCGGAGTCAACAAGGAAAGAAGTGGAGTCCAAACTCACTCCACATGCGCATGGGAAAATGGAGTCTTGAGTGGGCATCTTCTTGAGCATATTGGCTGAAGGGAGCAGGTTCTGGTCGGGCTTGAGGTGAGTGGGGGACAAGGCATGACACATTTGAATAAAATAATCCTTTGCACATGCTCCACTTTGGCTCCATGATAGATGACCATTCTTTAAACTTGCTTAGGGCAGTATTAGCTGAATTAATCTCTAATCAACCCCTTAATACACGCATGAAGTTGGGCTATGGAGAAGTGGGCCGAAAACTCCACATTGGGCTCGAGAAGATGGACTACCATGCTGCCGCTGGGCCTGGCGCGAGAGACACGGGCTCGGCATTGCTAGGCTGGCCCGAGGCGATGAGCTGGACTTGTGCTGCGCGCGGGATGATCTTGGGGTAAGCTTAAGGGCTGAAATAAAGCTCTCAACACTTAGAAAAATCCCATAAGTGTTTGGACATGACTCGAGCTCCATCTCGCACGGCATTAGCCACTCTCGTGCGGACTAGGGCGTGACCCTTTTGGCTTGGGCTCGGCATCACTTGGACCGAGTAGGATACTTGGCTAGGGCTGAACTTGTGGCTCAATAAGGAACCAAAATACTTAGGAAAATTTATCCATGCATGCTCGGACAAGACTTGAGCATTCTCGGCATGGTTTGGTCTCAACTCGCGGCACTAGGGCGCGAGGGCTTGAACCCTTGCACGAGCTCGGTGCGGGGTTCCTCGTGATCGAGAGACTTGGTCTAGGGCTTGATAAAATGATTGACTCATACTTAGAAAATATTCTAAGTAAGATTATGAGCACGGCTAGGGCTCGAACGAGACTCGGCACTGCTAGGGCTCGATACTCGACTAGGCGAAACCCGTGACCGAACAACTCGGTTCTGGACACGGCTTGACTTGGACGATATATCGAAACGTACTCGGTTTCGATTATTCGTCAACTTGAATAATTAAATTTCGACTGAATCAAATCCATTTCTAAAATAAATGGACCGGAATTAATAACTGATATTGAATAGCTGATAACTGGGCTCGGAACTCAAGACGAGCAGTATTAATAAAAAGAAATAGTTCAACTTGGAACTAAAAACTGTCATTTTTATTAATACAGAACTGGTCTATTACATCAAACCCGCTATTCCCATAAATAAAATATAAATATTATTAAACTAACAGTCTAGTATGTTTGCAAATAAATGTGATAATTTGGTTGTTTAATTTGTATAGAAAATATATATATATATATATATATATATATATATATACGGTAAATATGTAAAAAGAAGAAAGGTTATTGTGTAATGAACTGTATAATTTTCTCGTTAACAAACCCAAAGGAAGTTGTCTTTCAAATTCTTCTCCGACGTGATTGCTCTGAGTCTATTATATCAGTGATTGAAAAATATCATCAGGTATTACCACATTACCTAAAATGAATCGGTGTTATGATTTATGAGGACCAGACCTTTCAACACATGACATTTAGTTGTAACCACTGCAACAACAATGTGCTGCCACACTTGTAAGATCTAAAATTTGATAAAAATGAAATTAGGCAACTTTCGGCAATGTTAAAGGGTTAGTATCCCATCACAAACAATCCATTCAACTACTTTCCATGTGAGACACATAAACACAGTTAATATCTCACTGAATTCATGAAGTTTTCGATCGATTTTTTTTTCTTTCAATGAACAGTGTATCCAGCTGTATACTCACAAATTAAGCGAGTTAATTACAACTTATTCACCAAATAATAAGATTAGATTATTCAAATATCAGCTTTCCAATTTATCTTAAGCACAATCATGCAACTACTCTAAACCACTCAACTGTGATAAAATATAGTGAACCAGGATATGCTCAAGTTCATAGGTTTTACACTAAAAGACGTCACTATTAAGATGGTATACAATTAAGCAACAGTTAAGCATTTCATGCATATATGATGCCATATATACATGGTTCTCATAATTATAGTTTCGCATAAATATTAACTTTTGGCACCAGAGAAGCAAAAGGATGACAGTATGTTTAGAAACAGACACTTAAGGGAGCATTAGCATTGATGTTGAAAGATGTTAATACATATAGTCAAGGCAGGTCTATAGCCAATATTGTGCGGGACAAGAAATTGATTGTTGAGAAAAGATAGGATTGCAGCATTGCTATTGTTACCTCTAAACATCCCTGCAACCTTTAATAAACGACCAATAATCCTCAATAAGGAACACCCAAAAGCATATAGAACAAAATAATTGATTTCTTAAAATCATTTCTTCAAGTAAATTGGTAGCACAAAAGCTGATAAGCCCGACTTTTTATGGGTATTGAATAAAATCATTTTTTGTAAGTTCCCCAGATCTTTTGTAAAGTACATTATAAAAATGGGGCCTAAATGAATAATAAGTATGAGCATCACTAGAAATTTCGAAACAGATTTGTAGCATGTACATGAAAATGACACTTGTTATGCATTTACGTATGATATGTATGTATGAAGTATAAAAATTAAAACATGAACAATAACATTACTGTATGTAAATGCGAGAACATGAGCAGAACGATTTATGGATTAACTAATTCAGGTTTCCTTCTGTTAGCTCAACACCAACTTGAAAACTCAGAAACATAATATACGTTATACATATATAAACATCTCTTAAGTTTTCAATTCTAATGAACTTAATATATAACAAACAAGTACTCAAAAATTCTCTAGAAACAGTCCAAACAGAATATTTCTTTTGATAAACAATAGTTTCCTTTAGTATGTAGAGATAACTATTTCGTTGATTGTTCATGGTTTTAGCTATTAATGGGAACATATTCAAACCAACCACAGAAAAATGTAAAAAACATAAACACAAAAGAAATCAAAAGCTCAGATTAAATAAACTGCATTTAATAAGGAAAACTAATAACCAAGTTTTCATCCTTACCTCAAAGGTCGAGAACTCACTAACAAATCCAATAAAGTAAATACTAGTTGATCCTGCTTCCCACAATTCACATCCAACAATTTAAGTGTCAAATAAAAAAGTTGAACAAATGAAAAACATGATCATATCGATTGAATGAAGGCTGATACGATATAAGACACATACCATTGTTTTCCAGTCACAAAAGAAGGCGAACACCATACCTCAAAAGGGTCTATAAGGAAAGTCCGATCAGACTAAGACCATCAGGTATTTGTGCAAAAGAAACACGCAATCTTGATCGAAATAAAAAAAAGAAAATCAATCAACTCAAGATGAAGAATAAGTACCCCTTCTGAGTCATGGTGTACTTAGTTGCAGGCAAAACTAGACTCGGGTCGCAGCTCACCCGGGATCGTCGGTCTTCGACTGCGCAACTGCACTGGGAGTCGTAGTAGGTGACATAGGTACGATTTGTAGCTACTGGCCACTGGTGATGCAGGCGAATTACGCGAAGGTGCCACGCACATGCGTGCCGCGCCCGATGGTGCACCTCAGGCCGTAGGTGTGTCATGCGCAGTGTGTAACGCCCCATTATTTTTAAAGAGAAATTCTCGAGTTTTCAAAAATCAGAGTAAAATTTTTCGAAATTCATTTTCGTTGTGGAACAATTTAATGGGCGCTACTCAATACAAACAATCATATACTCGGCTTAGCATCATTGTAAGCCTTTGTGAACTCATTGCCCAATATCAATATCCATAATTCCACACACGAGATATAATACACATCATCATGTAGTCTCTCATAATCATCAAACATCCAATAGTTTCAAACCAATCATCATCCCAAACATCAATTCAAAAATAAATCAAGTTTGAAAACAAGTTTAAGTGGAAGAAAAATCACAAAGTTCATAATCAACAATTAAAATGACCCCCACTCGTTTCGTCCTTTGCCCCGCCACCAGCTCAGCCAGAAAAGAGATGAATAATGGGGGTGAGTAAACAACAAGCTCACCATGGGAATTACCGTGCAATCTACAGATAGTAGAATCGCAGTATGGACATGAATCAATAACAAATATCACATCTCATATAATGCTCAAGTGTACACTTATATAACTGCTGAAGGTCGAATCAGCATCCAAAAACGGCAGCACATGTCAAAGGTCGAATCTGCATCCAAAGACATGGCCTCTCATTAGGCTATAACGGAGACTGCCTCTCATTAGGCTCGAAGGTGGAATCCGCATCCGCCGACGGGGATACCGTATCGAAGATCGAAACTGCTTCCAACGATAGGGTCATGGTTCAAATGCATACATTGATTATAAAATCTAGCGATTATAAAAAATAACTGCACAGTAAAGTTTATCAACACCCACCTAGTCCGGCATTGACAATTATGCAAAAGCTCACGCTAGGTTCGAGGGTTCGACTCCTCAAAAACCTAAAATTATGCAAGATAATTCTCATCAATAATTTATCTCATTACTCGAAAATTATTGAAATTTCCCACTTAATCAAAAATTAATGATTAAGGAGTTAATTTTCTTATGGAACTTGAAACTCTCGGTTTAAGGTAAAAGGCTTGGAAAACGTTCACAAGGCTAAAATGTGATTTCGGTATGATCAAACTGGTCAAACAACTCCAAAAGGGTTCAACAGCTCGGGATTAGTGTGATGTCACCTGAGAGGCAGCACGTTCACTTGCGCTGCATACGCGGGGCGCGGGGTCGCGCGCGCGCATCTGCTCGGAGACCCGCTACTAATCGAGTTCTGGCCACACACACTGGCCTGGGGAGCTCGCGCGCTCGGTGATGTCAGCTACAACTCTCGTGCGAGTCGACGGTCGGCCCTGCGCATGGCCTCGCGTCTCTCAACACGGGTGTGCGTTCTCGGCCACCACTAGCGTGGCTACACCCGACCAAGATTTGGCTCTCGATTCAAGGTCCAACAAAGCACTGGTTTTTCACACAATTTTTAAAGGCATAAAATAGGGGCTCAACACAACAAATAATTTTCACAAGTCAAAAAGGTTCTGAACAAAATTTAAGGTATTATTAACACAAGGTTCAAGGCATAATTCCAAGTCCCAAGTCCACTGTTTTTCATGAATTAATCACGTAAATATCTAACCATTAAACTAAGTAAAATTCTTAAAAAAAATTTAACATCAACTTAAAATAATAACCGTAGTTTGGGAATCTACAAGCAAGGAGGCACAGATCAGATTTTCGCTCACAACTTTGGCCACTCCTCGGCTATTCGTTCTCAAAAAAAAAATACTCGGTGGTCGGTTCATTGCTCCTTCCAAAACTCATTTTGATTTAGTCCATAATTATTCTTCCTTGGTCCATTCACACACAAAGGCCCAAAATATTTACCAAGCCCAAACCTTGGCTTTATTTTTCCTTTTTCTTTTTCATTTTCCTTTTTTTCTCTCCCTTATTCTTTTCTTTCCCCTTATTTCCCGTCGCCTCTATTTTAAGCTCTTTCTTCAAAATCGCAGATCCAAAATCAGATCCCAATTTCTCCTCTTTTTCACTATCCCGCGCAGCATCAACCTCGACGGACGCGAGCGGCGGAGATGGCTGCCCTGGGCTCGGGGAACGGCTCGTTCACGGCTTGGTGGATCTCCTCCCAGCGAGAGGCTCGTCTGCGGCGATCGGTGATTGGAGCGGCGGGGACCGGCGCGACAACTGGAGGACGACTTCGACGAGCGGCGGGAACCTAGATGGTTCATCCAACGGCGGTCGAAGCTCGCCATGGCTAGACGGTGGCCCTGCTGCGCGATTCGATCCATCTTAAGAGCGTCCGGTCGAAGATGACGGCCTGTGCTCGAAAAGACGACGAATCGATGGGCTCGGCTTGAGTGAAACGGACAACTGAAGGTAGCGGCTGCGACTGCATCTCGAAAGCCTTCGAGGCGAGCAGAACTCGACGGCTTCGACCCGCGGCTACTGATAACCGGTGAGGCGTGCACGGCGAGAAGGTCGCGGTGGTTCTCGAGGGTGAAGGGTCGCCGGAATATTTGGTGAAAAGGGGCGATTTTCCGATGGGTTCTGGAGAGTATTTCTAACTGTTACTATTGAGGGTGATATCTGATGAATTTGATGTTGAGAGGAAGAGGAGATTTGAGAATTTTGTTGCTTAAAAATCTGGCTCTCTTCTTTGTTTTCACGTGAAGAACTGAAAATTGAGGGGAAGGTGTTTTGGGAGGATTTTGCTGTAGATCGGAGAGGTCCCAACAAATATCACTTCTGGTTTAAAATTTAGGCAAGAACGTATGAGGATGAGAAGGTTTGGCAGCCTAAATCAATTTATAAAAATCATGCCACAAATTGGATGATTTAATTTAGCATCAAATGGGCACAAAGAGGCACTAATAGCCGGTCAAGCAGGCTGAATAAGGGGGAATTATTTCCCTTCAAAATTTAGCTCCATGGGTTTGAAATTCAAACAAAATGTGGTGCCAAAATATGTCTTGGGCCGATGTTTAAAAAAAAAAAATGCAACTTGAGGGCCGTGACTTTCATTCTAGCATGGGCCGGATATCAACATAAAAATGTCCAGTCTTGTAAATGATAAGGGCCAAAATTTAAGTCCAAGTGGACAAGGGTCCGGTTAAATAAAAAGGCTCACAACGAATGCAGATTAGCAAACGAATAACGACAACCATTTGGATTTTCGATTAATCACAAAACAATAAAATTAAAAATAATTTAATTAGATAAAGACATTTAAAAGAATTATTTTACTTATTAGATTAATTAGATGAGGACATCTAAAAAATCATAATAAGCTTAAATGATCGATTTGTCGAGCAATTTAAATAAAAGAAAAAGCAATGCAATAAATAAAATAAAATAAAATACGACGATTCTTAATATTCGAACGGGGTACTACACAGTGTGTCGGGCACCGTATGCCGTGTTGTCGCGTGTCGGGTCATAGCAGGTCGTGCCGCAGTGGCCCAGTCAACCGCGTGTAATGCGTACCGTTACTAATATTCCCATGTGTGTTGTGGTTGTTAGAGGTATGAACCCAACAGTGGCGACCTAGGTGTCCCCACAGAAGATTCACTGAAACTGAACATCAGAGTGCATAGTAGAAGTTAGTAAGTGGAAGATTCGCATTCTGGAGTTGACTAAGTATACCGTCGTCGGGAGGATTTCAAATATCGCCCAAGATCGACAGAAGTAGTATGCCGAACAGCGGAGGAAGGATATCCAAATCGTTGTGAGCGACAAGATGATCCTGAGGGTTACTCCATGAAGGGTGTGACTCGTTTGGAAAGAAGAGAAAGCATCAGTTTAGTTTCTTTAGTTTTCTTCAACTTTCAGTCGAATCGGTGGCTTAGCCTATCTTTTTTGCCTTGCCACTGGAGCATGGGAGTGCATAGGATTTCCACGTCTCGATGTTGAGGAAGTATGTACTCAACCTTGAGTACGTGGTGACCTTCATTGAGCAGTGTGTCAGGAAGAACCTGACATAGGAAAAGGTGCCTACGGCCGTCTTTGAGGAACCGAGAGGTAGTTCTCAACAAGATTCAGTGTGTCGTCATAGCAAGGGTGATATGCTTGGAAAGAGTAGAAGAGCTTTGTTTGAAGTAACCAAGTTTCTTTTTGAGTTTTGCCTTGTGATTTTTTACGGAAATTGTTTTTGGAAAATATGTTGTAATGCCCCATTTATTAGTAAGAGCATAAAGCATTCTTGCATTTCATTTCATAGCTCGACTTTGTGTTTAATCTTGGTTTCTAATCGAAAATTCAAAACTAAATAGATGTCTTCGTCTATTTAATTTATCAAATCAAATTGAAGATTAAGTAGATGTCCTCGTCAACTTAATTTTTCTTATTTGCTAATCTCTTAATTTTTTTTTTTTATGAAGTTTAGCTAAGTCTTAAGCATGAATTTTCCTAAGTTTGAGTACTAAGCTCGGCTATATTTTTGTAAGACTAAAGACAAGCCAAATATTTAAGCCTAAGTACCCAAATCATCTTTATTTAGCCAAACTCCTAAAAGCCTAAATATTTTTGCCTAAGTCCTAATTTATTTCCTAAGAGCCATTTTGTGCCTAAGTGCTTGAATTTCTTAAAGCTAGTACAAGTCTCTCGGCCATTTTAATGCAAAGCAAGCAAGAACTTGAAAATTTTTCTCAAGCACCAAGCAAGGCCCTAGGGAGCTTAACCAATCCCCAAAAATCTGGACCACACTCCAAACGGCCCTCCTCAACTCCTAGCCCTAAGACCATCTTTATTAACGCCACCGGGGCGGTGGCGTGAAAAACGATAAAAGAAAAAAAAAAGTAAAAATTGAATTTTCCCCCATCAGAGTCATCAACCTAGGCATGTCGACCAACCCATTTTTGAATGAACCACAAGCTGCCACTTGGCAGCATATGGTGGGTTGTATTTTTTTTTTTTTTTTTTATATTTTTAAATTAATAATATTGTAAATAATTTTAAATAAAAAATAAATAAAAATTATATCAAAATTCATATTTTTTTTCTCTATAAATAGAGTATAATATTGATACAATTTCACAACCAAATACAACCTCTCTTTTCTTCACACATTTCTTGTTCTATATTTTCTCTCTATTCTTCATTTGAGGTTATGGATCCAAACTATCCATATTATTTTTTCAACTAAATATGTAATTTTCACTTCTGTTGTAATTTTATGCAACTATTTGTAACTCAGTTTATTTATTTCTAATTTTATATTTCAACTCTTATAATTTCTATATTATTGTTAAGTTAAATATCGATTATTTAAATGAACGGTAATATTTTTGCATTATAATTATATATTTTTGTTATTTTTTAATATAATACAAATTAATATATCTAATTTTATTTAAAAATAAAGTGAAAAGAAAAAATATTAAGTTGGGTTGGTGTCATGGATAAAGTAGAATAGAATTGAGTTGTGGGTTGTATAAGTGGAGGAAAGAGAAATGAGTATTTTATTAAAGGAATTGGGTTGAATTAGGTTGGGTTGGATTATAAATAAAGATAGTCTAACTCCCTCTTATTTAACCCCCTCAAACCACTCCAGCCACCATTTTACACCCCTAAAAATTTCAGCAAAGTTTTCGAAATTTTCCATAAGTCCCTCACCCCAGAAATTTCACAGCCACCCAAGAGCATTCACCGGCGCCTGTGCACACGCACAGCACCACTAGCCAGCCCGAGAAACCGCGCACGCCGGCGATCACGAGCCTAGTTTCACCTTTGTCCGAGAAATACAACCTGGCCGGCCGTGTACTACTAAGAGGAGAGGAGCTAAACCACCTTAAATCTGAGGATAACCAACAAAAGTCGAGCCACTTCTAGACTGAACCGAGAGCCTTGACCCGAGAGCCTTTGTTTTCATTTTTTATTGAAGTCTTGAAGAAGGTAAATGACTGAGCCTTTTCCCTCTTTTATGGCCGAATTTGGATGAGTTTTAAAGGCTAAAGTTTTAGCTTTAAAAAGGTTAAAAGGGCATGCTTAGGTTTGATTAAAAATGAAGAGAAATTAGAGTCTTGTTGTGTTGTTTGGTTGTGCTTTTGCCTTAATTTGTTGAGCCCTTTCGCGTGTTTAGCATGCTGAATGGGTTAGTATTCAGAGCTACTTTTTCAGTTTTAATGGCATGCTAAACTTCGTTAAGTTTTGAAGGGAATTAAGGGAGAGTTTCAGGTTGCTTTGGCTGAGCTTGTTACCATATATTGCTGAACTTTTGTGTTGTGCTTAACATGCTGAACATGTGTTATTTTTATCAAGTTCTAGTTCAGTTGGTAAGACCTTTTTTGAGTCATCTTTGGGCTTGAGAGAAAGAAAAATAAAGAAAAAGAAAGAGCTTTTATGTGTCGTTTTGGCTTATTTTTGTTGTCATCTTATTGAGCTTTGTTGATGTTCTTAGCATGTTGATTATGTGCTTAATTTTTAGAGTATTGTTTAGTTAGTTATGGCCTTAGTGAGTTGTTTTTGATCTTGGAGAAAAAGAAACAAAATGAGGTGCATGTTGTGTAGTTGTGGCCTCACTTCTGTTGTGAAGTTGCTGAGCCCTTTTTATATGTTTATCATGCTAAAATGTGTTAGTATTCAGATCTTATAATTCACTTTTGAGGCCTTAATAAGTTGTAGAAAGGTTTTGGTTGGATTGAGAAAAAGAGGAGGAAACGAGGCATGTTGTGTTAATTTTGTTGGCCTTGTTTAGCATGTCTTTCCCTTGTTTTGTTGTTGCATTTTCTTGCTATTTTTGTGTTAAGATCAAAGGTTTAAAGCTCATTATTAGTGGCCTTAAATTATAGAGAGAGTTGAGAAAAATAGGCCTTAAGAAAAGAGAAAAAAAAAGGGAGATTTTTAGACCATGATTAGGTTACACTTAGGACCCTTAAATCTTGATTAGATTCAGTATTTTATAAGCTATTGTGAACCTGAGTATTGGTCAGAATAGAGTTGGTTTGGCCTGCGAAAGATTGTCGGACAATAGTCTAGTCATGTCAGTTGGATCTTAGGGCCACAACAACCTAGTAATTCCCCGCAGACGCCACGTGTCGTGCCGCGCGCCCGTGTGCCGCCCATTATAGCGCACCCGTGCGGCTGTCGCCCAGAGCCCATGCGCCTGTACCTCAGCGCCCGCGCGCAGTCCCGTGCCAATGTCCATGTCGCGCCTGTGCACCCATCACCAGCAGACTGTGCACGCCATGCGTCCCAGCAGCCTAGTGTCGCGCGCGCCAGCTACTGCAGCATGCCTTTGCCGTGTCCAGCAGCCTCGACCAGGCCAGCAACACCCCAACACCTGCGGCCTAGTAACTTCCCGTGACCAACAGCCGCGCAGCCAGCATGCGTGCCGAAGCCAGCGAAGCCGAGCTGGGCAGCCGCAGCACCCGGTCAACCCGAGCAGTCAGTGAGCGGAATCGGGGTCTGACCGTGCGCGGACCGGCCTGTTCGAGCCAGTTAAAAAGTAGAATTTTCTAAGCTGTAGAAATTATCCGAGAACTCTAGACAAGCCTTGAAAAGTCAAAAGAGAGAGGGCAATTATCTGTTTTATTTTCTTGCTTAGCTTAAACTTGCTTGTTTGTGTAGTTAATCTGCCTGTTAATCAAAATATTTTAATAATTAGAATAAATAATTAGATTGTAGATTAAGAGGAGTTGAGCCTACACGAAGATCACGTGTATTGTCATTCATCTCATTCATTCAGCATCATTAGTTAAGGTGGGGTGTTTCCATGATCTATATTATATTCCTTATAAACGCAAGGTATTATAGTTGAGGTATGTACATGAGTATTTTGCCTTAGCGTGGGTAATTCAGTATGATCACCCCGTGCGCAGTTGATCATCATATCGTAATTCCCGTTGGGGTGTGCACACATGATCTATACTCGATGTGTGGTCGATCAGCATATCGTAAATCCCGCAGTACGAGCAGCATCTCGTATATACAGCAGCAACATTTATCAATTTATTCATGTTTCATGTTTATATTATGATATATGTTTTTATATTGAATAATCGTATAGTATGGTTCCGACGGTGAGCTAGTTGTTTTGCTCACCCCCACAATTTTCATTTTCAGGTTAAAGCAACTGGCGTTGGACACGAGAGGCGATGGTGGTCAAGATGTGTTTTGATTGTTTATGCTTCTGCTCTAACTCTTAAGATTCATGCTTGTAAATATTTTTAGAACTTGTTTTGGTAACTCAGTTTGAGACACCGTTTTAGTTATTTTTCAAAACGTTTCAAGTATGCATGAATGAGTTTGTTTTAGATACTACCTCCTATTCTTTTTAAATGTCATTTTGGTTTTATCAACTATTAACCAAAATAAATGTCGTTTTGAATCTTTTGTACATATTTTTCCATTATTACCCTCATTTAGTTAATAAATACACTACGTCTTTTTATATTCTCTTCATCTTTTTTTTTAAAACATCCATATCTATCTTCATTAATGAAGGTTATTATTGGCAAAAAAATTATTCTTAATTAGTGTACAACTTCTCAAAACGACATTTATTATGAATAGAAGGGAGTAGTTTTGAAAGCACTAAAGTTAGCAGATGGGAATAGCGTTCCCATAAATAGTTAAAGTTAACGGCTTAAAATTCAAAAGTGAAAAATAGTTGAGTAAAGTAAAGAGAAAAGAAGTTTTCAGCAAAGATAAGAAAGAGTTTCAAGTACACTAAGAAAGTTTTTAAAAGTTGTTTTGTTTTCGAAAGAGTTCGAAATTATTCTGGAAAAATCAATATTTTCCTAAAGATAAGTAGAGGATGCTTACAATTACCTAGATATAGGCTGTGTAGGTATAGGCCAGAAGCTCATTAGGTCATTAGTCATGTACATTGTATTCCCTTATATATATGAATAATAAGAATTTTTACGGTTGTGTATCTTCTCTATTGTTTCTCTCCTACTACTTTCTTCCTCTACTTACATATCGACAACGATTATCGACGATGACCTATATTACAACATTAATAAGACTTTTACCATATTTTTGACATTATGTTTTGAAGATTGTTATGAGATCTTTCTAAAAAATTAATTATTTAATTTTATTTTTTATTACTAAATATTAAATTTAATTATTCTTCACAATTGATCGTATATGATTTTGTTGATTTTATACTTCATCATCTTTATAATTTTATGACTTTTTACTTTATACATTAAATATGAAAGTTAATGTATAAAGTAAACCTTATACGCTATTGACTTGACATAAACTTTGTCATCCTTAATTTTCTAGATTAGTCCCATGAAAAATTCGAAATTTTTCTTTGACTCATCAGAAAATAAATATTGGAAGGCCCCTGCTCAGTTTCCCATAATTTTGTAAAAAGGAAAGTGGAGGGTATATTTGTCACACGACCAGTTTAAAGAACATATATAACTCTCTACATTTGAAACCGACAAGAATATTTGCCGTGGCAAGTCGGCAGATATCTTTTTGACATCAAACCGCGTGCAGCCCACGTGATGCTGTTATTTTAGATCGCCGCTGATGTTCCGCCACATGTCCGGGTTGGGTGATGCCCCATTTTTGTGCCATCGGGTTGGGTTGATGGTGTAGTGTTTAAACTTTAAATAGAGTGAAACAAAAATAAATATCTCCTCCGGTTCGTTCTATATTTTATTCTATAAAATATTTTTTTTATATTTATTATTTTAAATTAATTTAATATCACAAATGTAATTTAATTAGATATATTTTCTTACAAATATTTATTTTTTTAAAATAAAAGTCTCACTACAAATGATAAAAAATATTATCAAAAGGAAATGAAAAAAAAGTAAAAAATGATATTTAAAAAAATCTTATTTAGTAAGCAATTTTTTTTGGCGAAAAACCTTATTATTATCAAATCCATACTTTTTTATATATACTTGTAAGGATCCATGCAATGCACGATGTGGAGAATTTTAATATTTGCTAAATCTTTTTATATTTATGAGAATAAAAAATAATTAATTAAATAGGCTAATAAGAACATTATAAAATTTTTTGGTTGCCTTAATATTTTCAAACTCTTTTGATTATATATATATTGGGTCGCGCTTACATGAGAATGGTACTCAGTGAAAGAAATAAGAATAAATCTTATCCATCGGATCGGATAATCCAACGTCTAAAAGATACCTCATATTTTAAACACATTAAGGATACTATAATAATTTTCACACCCAACTAACCTATGGGCCCCACCTGATACTAATGTATCCTATTAATTTTCAGCCCACCAACTAATAAGTGGGATCCACGCACCCACTGTCTTTCCGCAAATACTTAGGTGTGCCGGGACATGTGTGAAATGCACTCTCTCTTAAAATCGCGTGAGGTAAGGTAATAAGGTATGCAAGTTTTTTTTTTTGTTTAAAAAAGACGAGTGTCCAATATATATTGGATAATAAATTTTACATATCATATTATATAAATTAAATTATTATTCACATTTTATATTAAAAAATAAAAATAAAAATACCAAAATTCATAATTTTTCAATCTCTACAAATAGAGACCACATTTGATAAGTTTTGGAACACAATTAATTTATCATTTTTTATAATTAAATTATCTTTTTGGAAGGTGATGACACAAATATATAATAAGATGAACATGTTACATACTAAGATGCGCATGTTATATAGTAAAATGAACATGTTATAGAATAAGATGAAAATGTTATAATTTTATAGATGGAATTTTGATGAACATTTTATACAATAAGATGAACATTACATACTAAGATGCGCATGTTATATAGTAAAATGAACATGTTATAGAATAAGATGAAAATGTTATAATTTTATAGATGGAATTTTGATGAACATTTTATACAATAAGATGAACATGTTACATAATAAGATGAACATGTTATAGAATAAGATGAACATGTTACATATTTACACAATAAGATGAACATATGAACATGTTATAAAATAAGATGAACATATGAACATGTTATATAGTAAGATGAACATATGAACATTGGAACACAATTAATTTATCATTTTTTACCATTAATTTATCTTATTGGAAGATTATGACGCAAATATATAATTAGATAAATATGTTACATAGTAAGATTAACATGTTATGGAGTAAGATGAACATGTCATAGAATAAGATGAAAATGTTACATTTTTCAGAGATGAAATTTAGATGAACATGTTACATAATAAAATGAACATGTAATAGAATAAGATGAACATGTTTAGATTCCATATCTACATCACGGGCTCTCACATCATTTTCTCCAATTTCCACTTCATATATAAAATTCTGGTCAATTTCTTGCTCGACTTTCACTCGTTTAATGCAAGCATCTCCGCCCTGAAATAATAAACCATAATCTACAGATAAGAACTCAAATTTATGCAATAGTCATACTATAGGGAATGAAAGTGAAAAACTAGTAGAATGTAAAAGAAATTCCATAAATTAGTCTTTCGATCGAATATCCTCCACCTTCACAAACCAAAATCCTCTCTAATAAGATGAAAATGTTACATTTTTCACATATGAAATTTAGATGAACATGTTATAAAATAAGATGAACATGTTACATAATAAAATGAACATGTTATAGGATAAGATGAACATGTTACATAATAAAATGAACATGTTATAGAATAAGATGAACATGTTACATAATAAAATAAACATGTTATAGAATAAGATGAACATGTTTAGATTCCATATCTACATCACGGGCTCTCACATTATTTTCTCTAATTTCCACTTCATACACAAAATTCTGGTCAATTTCTTGCTCGACTTTCACTCGTTTAATGCAAGCACCCCCGCCCTGAAATAATAAACCATAATCTACATATAAGAACTCAAATTTATGCAATAGTCATACTATAGGGAATGAAAGTGAAAAACTAGTAGAATGTAAAAGAAATTTCATAAATTAGTCTTTCGATCGAATATCCTCCACCTTCACAAACCAAAATCCTCTCTAATAAGATGAAAATGTTACATTTTCACAGATGAAAATTAGATGAACATGTTATAGAATAAAATGAACATATTACATAATAAAATGAACATGTTATAGAATAAAATGAACATGTTACATACACAATAAGGTGAACATGTTACCAAAAAACGAAAATTAGTTGTGTTCAAAAACCTATCAAATGTAGTCTCTATTTATAGATAATGAAAAATTATGAATTTTGGTATTTTTATTTTATTTTTTTAATATAAATAATTAATGATATTTTAATTTATGTAATATGTCTCATTTTTTCATTAAAAAAGAAAAATTGGGAGAGTGCACTACACCTTCTAAATTTTCTAGCTTTTTGAGAGTGAGGGGCGCGTGTAATACTGCCCTGGCACACCTAGCTAGGTGTGCCAGGGCACACGGTAGTGGTACTGCTGTCTTTCACACTTACACACACGCAGCCCTATTCTCTTTCACAAACAACACACACTCCTCTATATACGCACACGCGCACACAGTGGTCTTCCCCGCACGTCCATCTCCCGTTCCGCCGTCAGAAGCTCCCTCCCGCCGACTTTCGACTTCTCCGTCAGCCGCTTCGACGCCGCCGATCCGACAGAACCACGTCCAGAGGCCGGCATCTCCATCCATCATCCATGTTCGCCGCTCTAGCCCCGCTGTCATCCACGTTCGCTGCTTTAGAGTTTCATTACGGAGCGGCGGTCGCGGCCGATCGGAGCCAGTGCTCGCCGAAGATCCCGACTGGAACTGACGCACCGGCCTTGCATTTGGCGGCCGACAGTGGTCGTTACCGATGCAGATCCCCTCACGGCGGCGTCGGATAGCCCCTCACGACAGCGTCTCCGTCGCGGTTGCCGGACGTCAGTGCTCGTCGGCAATCCCGACACGAGGGCCGGCCATGGCAAAGATCTCCTGCACATATACAACAAGCTGCAANNNNATTTAGTAAATTGTTATTTTTTTGTGAATTAGATAATGTTAAAGGGCCTATTTGCAATTTCTTAAATTTTGATTGCTTTTCAATTTACTTAATGGGAAAATATATGATTTATAACAAAAACTAATGAATGCATATTAATGATATAGGATGCACAATAATTAAAAATTTAATATGAAATTTAGGACTATGCATATTAAAAATTACATGTATTACAAACTGCACCATATTGATATACTAAATGCACATTAATATGTTCGGGATTGCACATTATCGTAATACAATGACCTTGCGTTAAAGAAAAAAGGTACATTGATACGCCATTAAGTCCGTTTTTTAACTTTTAATTTTGTAAATATTTTTTTAAAATAATATAAATAACACATTCAAACAAAACGATATAAATATATTACATTTGTTGTTTATATATATAATGTATTCTGAACAAAATAAAACATTAAAATACTAAATATTTTTTTATAACATAAATTACAAATTATTACAAATTCGTAGCTTCACCCCGGCTTTCCTTGCTCTATTTCATTAATAAAATAACGACAAATTGAAAAATATTCTCTGTGCCTACCAAAATCCTTGTTCGATTGAGCTTCATATTGGAATAATTAGTCAATGGGAACATCGTCCTCATATAATTTATAAAAAATATGATAAATTCTTATTTATAGACTACTAGTAAACACAGTGCACAATGTTGTTGATGTATATGCAAATAAAAATAAAAATAAAAAATAAAAAAAAGTATGCATTGTGGACTGCACAATTTCGTTTAGACGATATGCACAATAATATAAGCGATATTGTACTTTATAAAACAATATATTGCATTTTATAAAACAACACATTGCACTTTATAAAATAATGTTGTATTGTATAAAACAGACTACATTTTATCACCGCGTTCCAATTTTTCTAATTTTAACATCCATCACATTATCTGTCCACAAAAAAACACAAGCATGATAATGTACCAAAATGACAGTGGTGCACTTTATAAATCATCACGTTGCACTTTATAAAATAATACGTTTTACTTTATAAAACAACACGTTGCACTTTATTAAGGCCACCAAATCACACAAAATAGTGAACGGAACCGACCGAACTCAATTTTTTTTCAACCAAAAACAATATAAAAATCATAAATAAATTATCAACTTATTAAATATAATTTTAATATAAATTAATTTTAATATAAATAACAAATTATTTATCCAATAATAATGATAAATCCCGAACAAACCAAAATTATCGATTAAAAAATTATATTTTAGTTCAATTATCCGCCTTTACTTTTAAAATCACGATTATTCCAATTCGATGACGGCATTTTTAAAATAAACAAAATAATTGAACGGACCAAACTATATAAAAATATTATTATTTTGTATTTGTATTTTGTTTATGTATTGGCAATGCACATTAAAGTTACGTGAATTGCACGTTAATGACTATCGGATTGCACAACATCGGCGGAACTAAATTTGTCAATTCGGAAGTTTATAATTCAATTCAATTATTTGTGTTTATTCTTAAAATTACATTTATTTCATGTCGTCTTTTTTTTTAAAAAATTTCCAAAATCACCGACCGACAAATAAAAAATAATATTATTTTATTTTTATATATAATATAAAATTAAATACAAATATTAAAGTAATAATTATATTTTTCATTAATTACACATTTAATCATTTACATGAAGTGTAATAAATTAAAAAATTATATAATTTCAATCAAGTTCCAACATTAAAATGATAATTATATTTTTCAACAATTACACATTTCACTCCTGACCTGAATTGTAATTTTTTAAAAGTTTATATAATTGTAATCAAGTCCCTACATCTAATCAAAATTCTCAAGAGCCCACCCCCAAACTTAATCACCCACCTGCTGCCATATCATGACAAGATCACATGGTTGTTCGCCGCCGACGTCGCCTGCGATGCTCACCGTCGACGTTCACCAGCGGCCTACCGGCGAACGGCGAAAACGGCTGAAAAATTCACGTCACTGAGGAGGCCGACGGCTGTGACGTTGCTGGTGGCGGAGGAGCAAGAGACAGATGGTAAGGGATGGAGGCGCGACAGCGTGCGTCGAACCAGAAAACTCGACCGACCGGCGTGACGGCGGTGGAAATCCGGCTACGGCGGGTGTCGAATCCGGCGGCAGATTCGTAGAAGGTCGGAATTCGTCGACGACGACTTCCTTCCGCCGTAACTGGTTTTTTCATGCCGGCGCAGATCGAAGGCAGGGGCGATTGACGATGAACGAGATGCACAGATCGATTTCCGGTGGTGAAATTGAAAGTTCAAATCCTGTGAAGAGAGAGAGAAAATGACTGTGTGAGAGAGAGAGAGAAAATGATTATTAAATTAGTAATGGTGTAGGTGGTGGGGCTCAGGGTGGATGAGTTGTATTATTTAGTATATTTTCTGTTTTACCCTTACTAAGTGGACAGATATGTAAATTTGACCATAATGTGTACTCCGTGCTATTTATAATAAATGTCGTTTTGAGAAGTTGCACAATAATTAAGAATATTTTGTTTGCCAATAATAACCCTCATTAATGAGGATAGAGATTGATGTTTTGAGAAAAGATGGAGAGTGAATATGAAAAGACGTAGTGTATTTATTTGTTAGATGAGGCTAATAACGGAAAAATATGTACAAAATAGCCAAAACGACATTTATTTAACAAATGATCAATTAAGCTAGAATGACAAATAATAAAAATAGGAGGGAGTATGTTAAATTACCATGTTTCCATTAATGATTGACCAGAATTGACTTAATCCTAACCATTGATATCATGTATCCAATGATCTAGATATATTCTCATTTCTTTCACTATCTACCATTCTCATATGATCCCAACTCTCTCTCTCTCTCTCTCTCTCTCTATATATATATATATATATATATAGGTTCACGCTCACATGAGAATAGTGCTTAGTGAAAGAAATGAGAATAAATCGTAGTCATTAGATCAGATGATCTAATGGCTAATAAAAAAGTTAAATTTATACCTTCATTAAGGGTATTTTAGTCATTACATTACACATCATCCTCCACATCATCATGCCACATCAACCCCCCATACACCTAAAACACACACAACACACGAACACACACATATAACACACGCACACACACGTTCAGCACACAACACACACACGCACACACAAATAAAACACACGCACACAACTACTCTCTCTCACACACACACACGCACACAACTACTCTCTCTCACACACACACGCACAGATTCTACACCGCCAGTCGCCGCCTTCAAACTCCCGTCGGTGACCTCTACCACCCTCCGAACAGCTGCAGAATTGCCTCCATCGGCGACGGCGAGAACGGCGGAGAACGGAAGCTCGACCACTGCCATGAAAATCTCCACTTTCCATCGTCCACTGACCACTGCACCCTTCAGACGCCGCTGTCCTCGGCCAAATCGACGCACCTTCACATCGATGCCGACGAGCGGCATGGGGGCGGGATGCTAATCGGAGTGCGAATCTCGCCGGCGACCACGACCAGCAGTGGACACGACATTGCGCCTGACGACCAATAGAGAACTATTCGGTTGTCCGATGTCGCGGCAGCGTTGTTCCAGACGTCATCGGTCGCCGACTGTGGACGGGAGGACGCGGCGTCCGGCGGGAGAAGTGGCGAATCAGCCATATCGGTTGGGTATAATGCGACAGCGTCGCCATTTGAAAAGGGCGGTGAGGTGGCTAAGCGGCAGCGAGAGAGATGGGTAGAGGGAGTGGTGTGGTTTTCATTTTGAGAATTTAATATTATTCAGGGACCTAGTTGCAAGTATGATAGAAATTGATTGTATTCAATTTAGCCCATGTGCCTAATTTGTAATTTAGACAAGTATATACTAAACTTAATTTTTATATATTGTTTATTCATATATATTGAAATAATAAATAAAGCACTAAATAAAAATAATATAAAATAATAAATAATATTTTTGAAATAATTAATTATTTTTATAATATAAATAATAAATATTTCAGTTATTAGAAAAATTCAGAAAATTGATGCTTTTATTTTGGATGTGCACATAATATATATATATATAGGTATTGGTTCCAATGCATCCACTTATTTAAAGTGAGGACGTGAGACTCATTTTTAGCCACAAGATTTGGTCCATCATGTGTGGCCAAGATTTACTCTTTTCTTTTTATTATTTTAATTATTTAAATATTATTTTGACCCGTTGACTCCGGTGTTGACTGTTGACTTCCGGCGTTGACTTCAGGCATTGACCGTTGACAACTTACCTTCAAACTAGGTTAGTTCTATGTAGTTGCTAGACTAGTTCTCTGTAGTTACTAGGTTAGTTGTCTGTAGTTGCTAGGTTAGTTCTCTCTAGTTGCTAGGTTAGTTCTCTGTAGTTGCTAGGTTAGTTCTATGTAGTTGTTAGTTTAGTTCTCTGCAGTTGCTAGGTTAGTTGTCTGTAGTTGCTAGGTTAGTTCTCTGTAGTTGCTAACTTAGTAGTAGCTAGGTTAGTTATCTCTAGTTGCTAGGTTAGTTCTCTGTAGTTGCTAAGTTAGTTCTCTGTAGTTGCTAAGTTAGTAGTTGCTAGGTTAGTTCTCTGTAGTTGCTAAGTTAGTAGTAGCTAGATTAGTTGTCTGTAGTTGCTAAGAGCTTGGCGCATTTTAATAGCTGAATGTATTTTAAGAGCTGGCTGCATTTGATCTGCCCCCTATATATATATATATATATATATATATATATATATATATATGTATGTATATAGGACCGAATACACAATGTTATTAAACGAGATACACATTAGTGATCGTCGTATCGCACTACAATGTCAGAATGAATGCACATTAATGCATACTAGGATGAGCATTACTGTTAAAAAATATATATTTTCACAAATATTAAAATTTTGACTAATGCGATATGATATCGATTTATAAATGGTAAATCATTTCTATTATTTAAGTTAATTCGGTTAATCCATTGAATAATAAAAGTAAATCATTTAATAATTTGTTTCAATAATTTATTAAATAATTATAAAATTACAAAAAATATGTATTTTGTGTATTTAGGTTAATTCGATGTACAATTTTATCTATGAAAGCTAGTTTTTGAATACACATAATTTATCCGAGTTCGTATAAACTACTGCCTTTATAGAATAACTTGTTACACTTTATAAAACAACACGTTGCACTTTATAAAACAATGCGTTGCACTTTATAAAACAACAAGCTACATTTTATCATCATACCCCACAATTAACGTTAATAGTTCGCACAAAAACACCACACAACATAAATCTAAAAAATAGATCTACATAATATTTTAACATCTATCATATTTTGTCCACATAAAACACAAGCATGCTAACATACCGAAATTACAGTAGTGCACTTTATACACAACATATTGCACTTTATACATCAACATGTTGCACTTTATAAAATAACATCCTACACTTTATCACAACTATAAGATTGCCCGAATAACGAATGAAACCAATCGAACTCAATTTTTTTTCAACCAAAACTAATATAAAAATAATATATAAAATTATTATCATGTTAAATATAATTTTAATATAAATAACAAATTCTTTCGATAAGTTATAATAAATCGGTTAACCAAAGCGAATAAACCAATTAATTATGTTCATCTTCAATTTGATTAGGACCAAAGTTCGCTTCGTTCAATATGCACAACACATATTGACACCGTGCACCATATTGTTGGACGAATTGCACCTTAATAACTATTAGATTGCACAGTATATTTCGTTTACATATATACTAATATGTTTAATAAAAAAATAATATAAAATATTAAATAAAAAATATTAAATACTAATCATTTTTTTTATAATAAATAATAAAATTTATGTCGGTTATTTTGGTCATTTATGTTAACCGAATACTTAAACCCATTATGTCGAAATTTTAAATTCGAAAATTTAAATTTCATTTTGATTAATTGTTTTTACCTTGAATGCGCATATTGACACAATACTGTGCAATTCACTTATAAAACAAATTACATACTTATCAAATTTTTTAATAATTTTGTATACATATGATTTTATTTTTTAAAATGCAAACCTACAAACAATATTGTGTATATAATGTGTCATTATGATGTAAAAATTAATTTCATTAAATTATAAATTGCCTTCAAGTAATAAAATACACATATATATTAAAAGTTGAGAAATTGAAAAATTGGCCCTAGGGATTATCTAATTTTCAATTGAAGGCCTCAAAATTGAAATTGGATTTGTTGCAACACCACCTTCCTCAGCGAGCCACGCCGCCACTGTTCATCCCGCCGCCGATTCTACGTCTCGGACAAGATCCTCACACGGGAAGAGACGTCATGATGTCAAAATTCAAGTTGTGCCTCCTCAATATCGACTATGGCACCGAGGCCCGAAATCAAATTACAGAACGACGAGTCGCACGAGAACCTGCCAGCAGCGTTCGAAGTCCGCGCTAATAAAAGAAGGCGGCATGCGCTGGGAATTATTAATGGCGACACCCACGAAGGCAGCTGGACCTCCTGTGCGGCCGAATGGATAATGGCGGACGTCGTAATGGATGGAAGAAGGCGGCGACGATATCGGTGGTGGAACTAATGGTTGCCGGCGGCGAAATTAATGAGCTCCCGGAGGGGCGGAGCTACTGTGTGTGCTCTGTTCGTTCGTGTGCGTGTGTATGTGAGAGAAAGAGTGTGTGTTTGTGTGTGAGAGAGCGTAATTGTTGGTGGTGTTGATTACCGACTTGATTTTTCAAGATTATTTAAAGGATCAATCATGTTATCTTCCAAATGGTCTTTTAAATTTATTTCTGACGACAAACTTAGTTCAGCTCGGTGCAAGTAAACGACAACCGACTTTGGACAACTGAAGCGATAAAGGACGTATCACCAAACTTCGAGACCGACTTCGCATTAAAGACAAAGAAACCGACTTCGCAACTATTTTTATTGAAAATTATCCACTCAAACCGAGATCCGAGGTGATTGGATTCTAAAGCAGGTGACGCTGTAAACTTTTGATTGTACCATCTAGTCAAAGAATAATCATTGATGTTCCCTCATTGCATTACACGTCGCTTTATTAAAGCTGCTCAATATTAAATGCGATCTGATCTACCTCGGATAAAAAGACAAAATTGTCGTACTATAAATAGCGGAATTTATGACTGTACAAGGATCTTTTACAACACATTGCACACGAACTATAAAAACATCTCGGTTACTTACAAAAGCCGACCTCCTATACTCTCGTGAAATAATCAATAATACAAAAAAATTACATTTCTTTCCCTTTAATTACACCTTGCTTTTACTTATTTGAGTTGTTAAGTTTCATACAACAACAGTTTGGTGCTAGAAGAAGGGCGGGCCTCATAAGTTGTTTGAGGTTAATCTTCAACATACTACACGAGAAATATATATATCTGCCAAACAATCTACATAGCAGTCATTATGACGAATTCTGGGCGTCAAGAAAGAAATCTAGAAGCTGGAACCAGTCGTAATCCTTTTCAAGCTACTGAAGATATGGTTGCATCTTCCATGACTATAGACTACTTTGTTTTGTTTCAAGATCCAGAGTTTATCATAAATCTATCTGATTTCATGGCACAAACAAGAGCAGGACCGTCTGTTACAATTCCCAGTCAAACTCCTGTATAAAATGCTCCAATAAGGCAACAGACGCCGCCTGTTCAAGAACAGAACAATCAAACTGTTGCGTCTCATGCAACTTCACAACAGCGAACTCATACGTCGCGAAGGGAAATGGCAATTTAAGGCCACGACGAAGTTCCTGATGATAATAATCAACCAGAAGGTAATCAAACTGAAATTACTGTTAAAAGTCATTCAGGACATCGTCGTCAACAACCGGTGCCTCCGTCACCGGCGACTTTGCAACTAGTTAGACATTCCGACTTGCGTCATACTATTGAAAGAAATCGTCTTAGACACGAGTCGGTTGAACTAAAAATTTTACGAAAAAGAATTCAACTCGGCAGGGGGCCCCTGGAGAATCTCATAGAAGAGCCTCCACCTCTGGTAATGTTTATCTGGAAGCTGAAACTCCATTAGCTCCTCAGCTTACAATGGAACTGTTATATGGAAAAATTAAGGTTCCTTAGATCGGTCTTTATGATGGAACCTCAGATCCAGACGCACATCTCGGTCAATATAGCTCATGGATGGATCTTCATGGAGCAACCGATGCACTGAGTTGTCAGATGTTTTCGCTAACTTTGGGACTCGGGCTCAAAAGTAGTATCATTCTTTACCTCGTTGTTCAATCTGGAAATGGCAACAATTGAGAACGACTTTCCGATCTCATTTATTGGGGCTCGAGTATCTTTGATCCCGAAAGAATCAATTGCGAATATCGTGCAAAAGAATGATGAAAGCATTAAAGATTATATTACTCGGTTCAATGAACGAGTACAAAACATGGAGCAGTGCCATCCAGAGATGTTGCTAGTCACTGCAATAGCATGATTGAAACCAAATTCTCTGTTTCGTTGGAGTATCTATCAAAATAAACCGAGCTCATTTCAAGAATTTTTAGCTCGGGCTCAGCAGCATATCATCGCTTAAGAATCAATGTCGGTTCGTAATTTCGACTTCTCCTTCAATAAATCGGAGTCGGAACAAGAATCGAAGAAGAAAAAGAATAAGCCTTTTGGGAATAAACAAAATAAATCCCGGTTCGCCCGAAATTTCAATAGTCCCGAGGTGAAGGAAGCAAGAGCCAAATATTTCAATGAAGTCAAGTCAAGTTATCAAACAATTTACTCGACTGAGCAACAACTATATTTGAGGAATTAAAGGGAAAAGGAATTCTTCCTGAACCCCGACCTGTGAAGACTCCAGAAGATAAACTTGACAAAACTAAATATTGCTCATATCCCAAGTCAGCAGGGCATGATACTGACGAATTTCTGGGTTTACTTTCTGCTTTGCTGAGACTCATTGGACACCCTCAAGTCCAACGGTTTGCTAAGAATGCTGATTACAAGCGAAAAAAAAAATTACCAGAACCCCCAGACGATGATAAAGATGACGATAGACCAATAAACCCAAAGCTTATTAGACAGGGTGGCAAAGAAGTTTTTATGTTCAACTCGGAGGAGAATAAAGCTTCATCTTCAACGAAAGCTGTAACATTAAAAAGAAGCTACTTTTTTAGTCCTACTGGTTTTCATAACGTTCCACGAGTTACCGATAGTAGTGGAAAAACGAATGAATCACGTCGGCAAGTGAAGGCATATGCTCGGCAAGCGTACAACTCGGGCAAAACTGTCTTAACTATCGACCTCCGAGATAAAATCAATGCTCGAAACAATTGTCCTATCACTTTCAATGTGGATGATGCAAGCTATTTCGCACACCCGCATTCTGATCCACTTGTGATCACTGCGCCAATTTGCAGAGTACCTGTACATCGGATAATGGTTGATACAGGTGCATATTCAAGCATTTTAATGCTCCGCACGTTTGAACAAATGAGAATCGATCCCTCCGAGCTTAAACCTTGTAAAGATCAAGTACAAGGCTTCAATGGAACAATAACACCAACACTTGGCGAAATTACTATGCCAATTCGGTTCGGAGTTCCTGGACAAGCTTCGAAGGTTATTATGGAGACATTCAAAGTAATGGACCTCAAGCATGAATACAATGCATTTGTGGGAAGAATAGCTCTGTACAAGCTTCGAGCAGCTGTTTCAATTTTTCATTATGCTTTAAAATTTTCCACGAAAAATGGAGAGGTAACTCATTATGGTGATCAGTATGAAGTTCGAGGAATGGTGTGGACCAAACCTTGGATTGAACCTTCTCAATGATACATATGGCAGAAAATGTCCAAAAAGAACAAAAAAATACGCAATCTCTTGATAACTCGGTACTCGATAAAACCGAGATAGAAATGGAACATTTCGAGATCACAACAAACTCAGAAGAAGCATTACAAAACGATCTAACCCTAGATCGTGGACGACGTCCCGGGAAAGATTCTGTCAATGAAGAAGATGAACTTGATCCCCGCTCTCAATTTAAGGAGAAAAGCAAAATCGACGGAGCTGAACCATCTGAAGAAATTGAAACTATCTTCATTGATGAACCTATTTGTGATAAACCACTTCGAATTGGAGCCAATCTTCAAGAGCCTATACAAACTCAACTTATACTTTTTCTCTGAGCAAACCCTGTATTTGCTTGAAAACATGAAGATATGAAAGGCATTGATCCCAATGAGGCTACACACCGACTTAATCTAGATCCGACGATAAAGCCAGTTGTTAAAAAACGACGTAAGCTCGGTCCTGACCGTCAAAAGGCTCTTGAAGAAGAAGTCAGGAAACTTATCGATAACAAATTTATCCAAGAAACCGAATACCCGACTTGGGTATCTAATCCAATTCTAGTCAAGAAAAGCAATGGTATGTGGCGACTTTTTATCGACTTCTCAGATTTAAATAAGGATGAATTGATTAGCTTTATGGATGCTCAAATTTGTTGTAGTAAATTATTTTAATTTTACCGAGCACCGAATCGAATGATTCGTTTCCCGGGTCGATCTCTCGAGGAAGGCGGTTTGGAATTTAGAAGTGGTATCGATAACACATAAAAGCAAAATAAATCCTACACATTCTAATCACGATAGGGTTGGAAAATTATCAACTAAGAAATAACAAAAGACGATAATCTACCTAAAAATATAGACGACAAAAAGATAGACGAGCTAGGGTATCGGGAATAATCGCTTCCGGTTCTACACACATTTAACGGCAATTAATAACTCGGTTAAGTGGTAATTTAGCGGTTTAACCTCACTAACTCTCGTAATTTGAGGATAAACATAAAAGAGCAAATTAACGAACCAATTAACATATAGACAATACGTCTCCGAACATGTCTACTCTAAACGAGCCAAATTCCACCAATTTCTCCCCTCTCGGTTTTGAAATCGATTATCTCTACGACTCTTCCCTTTTTGGTTCTAAAAGTCACAATTCGTAGAATTAACAAACTCTAACTCAACAAATCAATATTCAATCACAAATCGAAGTGTCACTCTTCGATTATGACAACAAATTAACCTAAGTGTCACTCTTAGGTTATAAAAATTTATCAAGTATGATTTTATCAATTCATAATTAAAACAACTCGCAAAAGATTGAGTTATCGTCATGCACATAAACAAGAACAAACCGGAATGATTATCCTCTAGCCCCTAGCTAAAGGATTAGCTACTCATGATGAAATCAATCACAACAAAAGGTTTAACAGAAGCTTTCATGTTCATAATCAAATGAGGAAAACTTACTATTAATCCAAGTCGAGAATCAAAATCAACGTACAAGCTAAACCAAGTTCACAAGAAATCTTGTATTCTCCAAATATTACACTTCACAAATAAACCAAGAAAATGAACTAAAAATGAAGAAGAAGGAAAGAAAGAAGAAGACGAGAAGAAGAATGAGAGAAAGAGGGAGAACCCCTCTATGGAGTTGTCTTTTCCTCAATCCAAAACATTGCTTATTCATAGTTGTTTTCTCCCTTTTTTCATCCATAAATCCTTCCACAAAGCATGCTAACATGTTCATGGATCAAAACATGGAGGGAATGGCTCAATGGAGGAGACATGGAGGAAAACATGGAGAAAAGTGGAAGAAAATGAGGAAAAGCCACAAAATCTGCACATTCCAGGTTCCGCTGCCCGCAGCGAAGAGAGTTCCGCTGCCCGCAGAGGTTTCCGCTGCCCGCGACATGCTCCGCGGCCGCGACTTTCGCGCGCAGAAAAATCCTCGCGGACTGCAGTGCGCGACTTCACGTTTTGGGCTCGTTTGAGTTCGTCCGAACTCGAAATTGAGTTCCGTTTTTTCCTACATGTAGCGAACGAACCCCTCTATTCAATGATGCTTGCATAGACAAATTATTCTTGAAATACTATTCTACAAAAGCTTATGACCAGCACACCAAAGACGTGTTTCGCGCGACTTCGCGTTTTTGGCCCGTTCGGATTCTTTCGAACTACAAATTAGATTCTGCTTTTTCCTATGTGTAGCTAAGGAACCCATCTATCCAACCATGATTTCCTGACCCTTTTTTGAGCTAAATCGATTCCTCATGGGGCTTCCAACTTGCACACTAAAAACAAGAAGAAAAACGTAGAAAAACGACAAAATACACGAAAAACACATAAAAATCCAAAATATAACAAAACACACAATAAACTATAAAATGAACTAAAAACTAACAAAAAGACCTAAAACGGGAGAAAAGGAACGACAAAATAGTACAGAAAAATGTAAGAAAAATGGTCACAACACATACTCGGGTTATAATCAAATCCAAATGGATCCTGAAGAAGCCGAACATACTTCTTTTTATTCTGCCCGAGGTCTATATTGTTATACCATGATGCCGTTTGGTCTAAAAAATGCTGGGGCCACATATGAAAGGCTTGTCAATAAAATGTTTGCTAAACTCATCGGACACACCATTGAAGTTTACGTTGATGACATGTTAGTCAAATCGGTGCACGCTGTTGATCATGTGGAGCATTTACAAGAGATGTTCAACATCCTTAGAGATTATTCCATGGTGCTAAATCCAAAAAAGTGCACTTTTGGAGTCAGTTCAGGCAAGTTTTTAGGGTACATTGTAACACAATGAGGAATTAAAGTTAATCCCCTGAAGATAAAGGCAATTCTCGACTTAACACCTCTCACGTCGGTTAAAGGTGTTCAAGCTCTTACCGGCCGACTCGTTGCTTTGAACAGATTCATATCAAAGTCAACAGATCGTTGTAAACCCTTATTTGAATCCATAAAGAAATGGAAACACTTTGAGTGGACTACAGAATGCCATCAAGCTTTGGTCAAGAGCAAAGAAACACTCATACAACCACCGGCTCTGCAGAAGCCGGTTCTTGAAAATATATTATATTTGTACTTGGGAGTGAGTGAAGCTGCTATTAATACTGTCCTTGTCCGAGAAGAAAGACTCCAACAGTACCCAATCTACTATGTCAGCAAAGCACTACATGAAACCGAGCTACGATATTCACCAATGGAGAAGCTGACTTATGCTCTTGTCACCGCAACTCGGAAACTCCGACCTTACTTTCAAGAACATTCAATAATTGTGCTCACCTCTTATCCATTAAGACCAATACTTCATCAACCTGATACTTTAGGTAGGATGGTTAAATGAGCAATTGAGCTCGGACAATACGATATTCATTATAAACCAAGGACCGTTATCAAAGCTCAAGTCCTTTCTGACTTTATCGCCGAGTTCACTCCCACAGTTGAAGAAATCAATGATAATCAATCATGAACTTTATATGTCGATGGTTCATTGACCCAACACCGAGCCGGTGGAGGCATTGTCTTGATCGATCCTAATAACAAGATGTTCTGTCATTCTGTCAGATTTTTTTTTCCAGCCACAAAAAATTGAAGCTGAATACGAGGCTTTGCTTTCTGGATTAAATCTTGCAGAATCCATGAACGTTACCAAGCTCAAGATATTCTCCGACTCGCAATTACTCGTAAATCATATTCTCAGAGAATTCGAAGTTAAAGAACCTCGGTTAGCACCATACTTGATGCTTGCAAAGCAGAAGATGTCCAAGATTGATGTACAATTAGAGCACATTCCTCGCTCTCAAAACATTCCAAGTGATGCACTTTCCAGACTCGCATCGAGTACTGGAATGGAAAATGTTGAGTATATCCAAGTCGGTCAACAAGAATTGCCATCAACTTCAATCAATGAAGTCATGAATGCTGAATTGCAGAAAAATTCGATTTGGATGACACTGATTATTGCTTACTTAGAAACTGGGGCCTTACCACAAGATCCCAAAGAAACTTGGTCTCTCCATATCCGAGCAGCTCGATTTACTTTAGATAATGGAGTCCTTTACAAACAAGGATATTCTATTCCTTTACTTAAATGTTTAACCGAGCAAGAACCAAAATATGTTCTTGAAGAAGTCCATGAAGGAATATGTGGAAATCACAACGGTGCACGAGCTTTAGCTTACAAAATACTTCGACAAGGATATTATTGGCCGACTTTGAAGACAGATGCTACAAACTGGGTTCGCAAATGTGCAAAGTGTCAAATATTTGCACCCAATGTAAACCAATCCACAGAGTCACTCAAATCACTTTACAGTCCATGGCCATTTGCCAGATGGGGAATTGACTTGATTGGCCCACTTCCAACTGGAAAAAGGAGGAGTCAAATTTTCCATCGTTGCTGTTGATTACTTTACAAAATGGGCTGAAGTTGAACCACTGGCAACAATCGCTGAACAAAAGTTGTCGACTTTATCTGGAAATCAATCGTATGTCGGTTTGGAATACCGAGTTCCATCATAACCGACAACGGTCTACAGTTTGAAGGAAAAAGACTTGAACCTTTTTGTGAAGATTATCAAATCAAACATTTCTTCTCTTCACCCTATCACCCACAATCCAATGGACAAATCGAGGTTGTTAACAATATAATAAAAAATGGATTGAAGACCCGACTTGATGCTGCAAAAGGGACCTGGCCTAAAGAATTACCGAATGTCTTATGGGCATACAGAACAATAGTTTGTCATACAACAGGAGAAACACCTTTTTCCTTAACTTACGGATAGAAGCCGTTCTCCCTGTCGAACTCGGATCTCCAACATACCGAGTTAGTAATTTTCAAGATGAATCTAACTCGGAAAATCTGAAAAATAATCTCGATCTCATAGATGAAATGTGCTTGATGGCGGACCTAAAAAATGCTGCTTACAAGCAAAGAAGCGAAAGATATACCAACTTAAAGATGAGACCTCGCTCGTTCTGAGTTGGTGAACTTGTACTCAAAAGAATCACTTGAGCAGATCCAGGACCTTTAAAGCCGAAGTGGGAAGGACCATTCAAGATAAATCAAGTACTTCCAAAAGGTACTTACCGACTTGAACGACCAGATGGAACTCCCCTGCAATATCCCTGGAATGTTGTTTATCTCAAGAAATACTTCTAGTAATGTAAATATCACTCTGTACACTCTTTCGACGAAAAGAAGAAAATTGTGTGCTACTGAGTCTCTTAAAATTTTTACCGAGTTCTTTAACTCGGTAGGATATTAGTCTTTATTCTACCAAGTTTTTCAGCTTGGAAAAGGATAGCATCTTCACTTTAAATTCTTACTATAAATAAGGGAAAGTCCTGACTATAACCGAGCTATTCAACTCGGCAGGACCAATACCTTTTCGGGCAAAACAATTACCTTCAAAAGACCAAGTTATATAGCTTGGGAAGGCCAAAGGCTTACTTTAAATTGACGGATTAAGACCTTTAAAACCAAATCCTGAAGTTGATTTGGAAAAGGTAATATCCATCCTTCCATCAACTTCCAATAAAATCAGTTGGTGGGGCCCGTTCCCGTAAATCGGGCTTAGCCGAGGTTCGAATACTTAAACAAATTCAGCGAAATAAATAAAATGCTGAATATGTTAGTCGGAAACGAAAAATACCGACGTTCCAGTAAATTCTCGAGCGAGTTCGGAAACCGGGTAAGTCTATTCTAATCAGCTATACTTTAACTCGGTTAAAATAATAAAAATTATTTTCAAATCTGACATTCTCACACTTCTTAAAATTATGTTGGATACTTGAAATATATCGAATTCCGAGTTAAAGTAAAATAACTTTGATACTTATCCCGAGCTCAAATTATGAATGAAGAGAAATAAAGGGAAAAATCATTCATTCATAATAACATTGTTCAAAAAACTATTATGACTACCAGAAAACATAAAAATTTCAAACCAAAATACTATGTATCGACATGCCAGTACACTTCAAAAAAACTGCAAAAACAAAAGAGCAGAAACTAAGTCAAGGTCCAAGCATTAGCCTTTCAAGAAGGGCCTGCTCCATCATCACCTTGAGCTACTTTAACAGTTGCAGCATCTTTTAAAGCCACTTCTTGAGTCCCGCTAGATTCATCGACCTTTTCACCAGTCTTGACCGCTTCTTCGGCATCTGCTTTCTCATACTGCTCGAGCATGCTCTTGGCGATCTTCTCCAAAATTCTTTCTTCTTCAGCCTTAGCAGCATTCTCAATCTCCGCGATAGTCACCGGGATACGTTCATCATAAATTGGGTCATCCTCAATGACTTCATGTACCTCGGTCGCTGCTGGCTGATTGACTCCCTGAGACAACTCTCAAACTTTACCTTCAAGAAAAGCAATTACTGCTTTCCGAATTTGCTCGGGAGTCATTTTCTCGATCTCTTCTTCCATGTTAACCTCGACAAGCGTTTTCACATATATGCCGGCGAGCTCGGCCCTCTTCTCTTTTTCAACCTCTAAAAGCATATTAACAAATGACCTGCGGAGGCGAGCATCTCTTTCTTTGCTAAGTGGAGAAAGATCAGGATTCTTCATTTGAGCACCAGCAGTAACGAGGAGCCACTCACAAAACTCTTTTTCATCCTCGTCGGCATCAATGTGCATGGATTCAATCTTGGGATTGAAATTATGTTTCTCAAGTTTGCGGTGGAGATAAAGTTGCAATTCTTCAATATCATAAAGGCCTTCATCAAACCGCTCAATGACCCAGTGCAGATTCAGGCATGTATTCATTTCAAGTTCCCGATCCTCATCCTCGGAATCGGATTCAACAGTTGCTTTTCCTTTACCGACCTCAGCCTCGAGTATCCTCCCAGCTCGGAGACCATCATTGTACTTCAGTTCGAAAAATTTAATCTTTTCTTCCTGAAGTCTGTCGAGGTCGACATGATGAGCTTCTCGCCTCTTCTACAGCATCTCTTCAACCTCAGAACGTTTGTTCTGAGTAAACTCATGTGCCTCCTGCTCCTTATGAAGCAATTATTGACACCGAGAAAGCTGATCCTCAAGTGTCTTAACACGCTGTTCAGAGGTAATCACCTGGCTCGACAATTTCAACACCTCGACGTCAAGACCTTTTTTCTCGGTCTTCAAAATCGCAATTTCTCCTTGAACGATTACGAGCTGCTCATCTTGCTCGGTAATCCTCAACTTTAAAGCCGCTTCTTCCTTCAGAGATGAAATTGCTCCATCTCGAAGTTCAAGAGAGTGTTTCTTCTCATCCACCTGAGCGGCATTCAATCTGAAATCATCTTCCGCCGTGATCAAACTGACCAACGCACGACCGAGACATGCTTTGGCATATTTGAACTTGTAAACACTCGGCATCGAAGACACGCCGATCTCGGTTTTTGGATCTCACACCATCATTGGGACCCAAGCAGCATCAATAACATGGCTTGGTAACTCGACCATACTCTGAATGTCGGGAATTTCCAGCAACTCAAAGGCCGAGAACCACTTTTCAATTGACTCTTCGGGCTGCTTAAAATTCATTGTCGTCTCTTCATCAATGGGCAAAAAAGATCTGTCGACTAAAGGCTCTTTTTTTCTTCTTTTCACGGTCACCGACATCGTGCCTCTATTTAGATCGTCCCTCACCAACAACTGGGACACTTTCGGCACGTCTTTTTCTTTGCTTTGTCAACTGAACTTCCTTCTCCTCAACTTGTTCAACCTCAGCTTCATCACCTCAATAACTGGCTAGATCTCTGTCTGAACAACATCTAAAACTGGTTCAGTTTCAGTTTGATTAATGGCTGCAGTGGCAATGGCTGCATTTGGACCCGCAGCTGCTATAGCCAAAGGATTTGGTTGCACCACTTCAACTACAGCTCCCGACGTTGCACCATCTCCGACGCCAGCATCCTTGTTCATGATTGGGTTCTTAAAAAACGATTTAACCAACTTCTTACGACCCATCTCGGATAGACGATGCTCTTTGCTTTTTCCAACTTTAGTCCGAAGATCAAGATTTGGACACTATTGGCAACAAATTTTGGCCTCTCTTATATTCCTGAATCCGAGAACTCCAAAAAGTGGGTAATACATTGCATTCAAATAAAATCACTCGAGCTATGACCATTTTTATGATTATTCGACTCCAAGAAGAAAATTAAAAATTCATAACTCGAAATTACCTAGTTTAAAGTAAGAATCCGAGACGCTGGGACAAAGACCAACTGCTTCCAATCTCGAATTCTTTAAAACGAGTTTGAAGCCGCGTTTCTCTTTTTTCAACTTAAACAACTCGGCTATCCTACCTTTCAACTCTTTACCGAGTTTTGGCTCCTTTGTTCTTCGGGCTGCAAACAGTAAAATCGTTGACATGTTAGTGCAAAAAATAAATAAAGAGTCAGAAATGCTTGGTACAAAGGACTCAAAAACTTACAATATGCATAGTTAACATCAATCGGGATAGACATCCCGTTAATCAATGGTGTAGAAAAATTCGAAGTTTGCCAATCTCCACCAACCCACAACCACTCCTCTTGAAAACCATGAAGAGATTCGGGGATCTCGGTAATCAAATCACTGACTTTTAATCCTTCTTGAGGTTTTCCTGAACTTGAAAAACAAATTAACGGGTCTGCCACCTGTCTGTCCATACATCTCTTAAAAGTGAAAAGACTCCTTATCTCTTCAACCTTGGGCATGTCCCATTTATTCTCCTTGAAAAGGACCATAAGTCCTATGATCATTTTCCAGCTATTTGGTGCGATCTAGCACAAACCAAGACCCCAGTCTCGCAAGTAATCGATAATCAAAGCCGGGAGTGAAAACCTCAGTCCCGATCTCAGAGAGTCAGCAAATACACTGACACATCCTGAAGGAGGACATGTAATCCTTTCCCCAGGATAAGGAGCAAACAATCTTACCGACGAAAGAACCTGAACTTCTTCGCGAAGAAGTACGATGTCTGCATCGGTCAAGATACTCGGTTCGCCCCAATTCTCATCAATAGGCTCAGGCCACCGACGTGCTGGACGTCTCCAATATTCTGAGAGGGACATAGCACTATCCTCAACTATTTTATCTTCCTCAACTATGTCCCTGTTTAAATTAAGTCTCTCGAAAAGCAGAGGATCCCATCGATAGTATTCGAGAGGCAATTCCAAATCCTCATCATAAAAAATTCTATCCTCTGAAATCGTACGGCTACTACTAATTTCGGTTTGCTAAACCATTTTCTGAGATGCGTAAAGAAAAAAGGAAAAAGAAATTTCAATCAACAAAAATGAAGAATTAGAAATTAGGGTAAAATCTTACCGAGAATTTCAGAGCCCTAAATTGGAGGAGATGAAAGGATGATCGCAAAAGATGATTATCAAAAGGAAATTTGGAAACTACAAAAACAAGATCAAGCAGAAAGCGAAGAGTTTAGAGATTAAAGGTGAACATTGATAAAAAAGAAGCTGAACATTGATAATATATGTACAATTTGTGGTGCAGCCTCTGAAACTATAGAACATGTTCTCCTTTCTTGTTCTAGAGCCAGCCGCACTTGGGACATTGCTCCTGTGACATGGGAAGGCCTTCACTGCTTCACTGATTCATTTAAGGAATGGTGGTTCAAAATTTGCTCCCTTGACCATTCTGAAGTTGCCGAGGCAAGGATACAGCTCTCAACATACATCCTATGGTGGCTTTGGAAGTCAAGGAATTTGTGGGTATTCCAAAGCACTCTCATGCCAGAAGACAAAGTGATCAAAGCAGCCCACTCAGACTGGACTCAATACATCCTTGCTTCTGGAACTGGATTTTGATTTTGGATCTTATTTAAATATCTTAGTAGTTTCCTTTTTTCCTTCTCATTTGAAATCAGCTCCTTAGCTAGGCTTTATGCAGTAGTGGGTGTTTGATTTATTTGTTTCTCATTCTTAGCTTTCATTTTGTATCCTCTTGTTGAGGTCTTAGACCACCTTGGTGTGTCTCTCACTTTTCTTTTGCGATTTAGCTTTGTATGTTGAACCTTGTATTAGGACTTTGTCCTCTTTGAGTTTAATGATAATTCCTCTATCGTTTTGGAAAAAAAAAAGAGATTAAAAGTGAAAAACTCTTCATAATCGAGACCGACTCACATTTATAGTCCACGACTTGTGACCGTTGAATAATCGGGAATCGGCACGTGTAACGGACGTGTCCTCAAACGGCATAACGTTTCAGTAATCATTAATACACGTGGGCTAGTCTCAAAACACCATGTCATTCTATTATTCTGCTCGTTGCACCCATTAAATGCAGACACGTCTTTTAAGAGCTGCCACATCGACAGAGCCGTTACATAATACTCTTTCTTCGTCAGTAAAAAGTAAACAACGACACCAAGTGTTTGTATGTCGGTTAAAAAGAACATGTCGGCAATTATAAAGTACGTCAGGAAATGATCAAGTCGAAATTACAAGAAATATTAGCGACATCAGCAGTCATTCAAAATCTCAATACCTACTAATGTGGGGGGCCTTTCTGTTGATGACCGACTTGATTTTTCAAGATTATTCAAAGGATCAATCATGTTATCTTCCAAATGGTCTTTTAAATTTATTTCTGACGACAAACTTAATTCAGCTCGGTGCAAGTAAACGACAACCGACTTTGGACAACTAAAGCGATAACCGGCGTATCACCAAACTCCAAGACCGACTTCGCATTAAAGACAGAGAAACCAACTTCGCAAATATTTTTATTGAAAATTATCCACTCAAACCGAGATCCGAGGTGATTGAATTCTAAAGCAGGTGACGCAGTTGTAATGCCCCGTTTATTTGTGGATTATTTAGGATTTATTAATATTATTTTTATTGCTATTATTATTGTTAATATTAATTGGTGATAATATTTATATTTTATTTTATTGAATGCCATTATGTTTATTTATTTGTCAAATGTGATTAAATGCTAATTGTGAAATTTGTCAAATTGTNACCGTATGTATTGAACCGAGCTTTCGGCCCATATAACCAGTGCCCCGACCCGAACTCGGACCCGCACACCCGCTCATGACCCATTTCACTCTCCCTTTTATTTTTCCTTCACGTGTGTGTGCGTGTGTCATATTCTTGTGGGTCAAGAAATTATTTTAACCTAGTCAATGTATGTGTATATAGCATTGTATCTATTTCTCTCCTCAAAACAGATTCCGCAGCCTTTTACTTTTCTTATTCCCGATCTCAAATCTCTCGCTCTAATCTTCACGATCGCGCGAGTCAGAGAGGATTCCTCTTTCTCGATTTTTCTGAAACCTCACCATCATCGTGATCCCATCATCGTCATCTCATCTTCACCTCGCCGAACCAGACGTGAATAACCATCGTCCTCCTTCCATCATCACGTTCAGTCCCCGTCATCTCGACATCGCCATTCTGTTCGTGAGCCATCAACACGTCGACACTTCCCTCATCGCGCAGCAACTCGCGAAATCATCTCCGGCGGCCCTGCTTTTACGTTTTCCGGCGAGCTCGAGCAGACCACCATCTCCCGACGACGAGAACTCCACCTGCTGTGATCCTTTCCTCCGCGCAGCAAGCCCCGATTCCCGACGAGCCATCCTTGCCGCGCCGTGTCATCGCTCAACCTCCACGCACAGACTTTCCGGCGACCTCTCCGTTCAGTCTCGACGAGCAGCAACTCCGGTGGTGACCTAGCAGCAGCACCTCAGCGACGAGCAGCACCTCAGCGACGAGCAGCCCTTCCCTCGCGAGACGACGCGTGCCGTCGAGCATTAGCTTCGTGTTCGCCTCTTTGTGTTTGTTCCGTTTTTCCGAATTCCCGAGAACGGTACCTAGTCGATTCCGTCTCGTTTAAATCATTTATGTTATTTATGAATATGTGTGATTTACAATTTGATATGCGAGATGTGATAATTTGTGCGATAATGTGTTCGATACGAGCTATGTGATAATTGTGATTTTATGTGTGTCGTTTAAGTGTTCGAGGATCTCTTCAATTATGAGAAATTGAACGAGACCTCGAAAGTCGTGTAAGTCGGTGGATATTGGAACAATGTCGAGTCCTTGGTCTTATGAAAAGGCCTCGGACGATAAATTGTGTGTTGTGATTTATTTGTCAAGTTGTCGAGCTTGTTAATCGCTGTTTTGATGTTCGAATTTTTAAAAATAGCTCGCTGCTCGAAACGATGTGAAATTTTGGGGGATGTGTTATCTATTCATATTCTGCCCTGTGTAAAATTTTCATAATTTTTGGAGACCTGTAGCTATTTTTAATAATTAATTTGTATTCTGTCCAGAATATTGTTAAATGCATAATAAATTCATACTTGACTGAAATGAGCTGAAATTCGAATATGTCATGCATCTGTGACTTATATGTGTTGTGGTAAATTTTTAGAATTTTTGGACTTGAGTTGATGTGGTTAATATTTTATTTATCGAATCTGCAGAAACATTGTTTGAATTTTTATAAATTGGTTACTGCATGAAAAATTCTAAATTTTTACTGAGAGGCTTATTTTAAGTGTTTAATCGTGTTTGTAAAAGATGGGAATTTTTGGAGTCCGTTTTGATTCCGTTTGGATTTAAATTCGATAAACTGCTGTTGCTCGTTTGAATTTTTAAAAATAGCAGCAGTTATCATTTAAGGCTGAGATTTTTACAAGTGTACTTTGGCATACTTTATGTTCTTGTGTAAAATTTTCAAGATCGGATTCATTCATTAAGTCTGAGTATGAATTAATGTGTCCATTTTGCTGAATTCTTGTAGGAATTTTATAAATTTATGTACTTTGAGTTTGAAGCTGAAATTTGGTGGTTTTACTAATTTCTGGGAGATGTAATTTTGGTTAAAATTTCAAGCATAAGTCGTAGGGCAGCCTGGTCAATGAATTTCATGTGATTAATAGCTAGAAATTTCTAAACTAAGATTTTGGAGTTAAATCTGTGATTTACAAGCTTTTCGTTCTGTTGTGAGTTTGACTTGGTCTATCATTAGATGGAATTATTTGAACTCTCACATGTTTGTTGGTCGAGTTTAGTGCCGAGTCTTAGTGTTCCAACATCCACAAGACTTCACGAACTACTTAGTCGAAACAAGTTTGACTAGGTCTGTTTTGTGTTTTCCGTTTAAAGTCAAGATAGATGTTGATTGTAGCATCTTGACTCAATGTAGGTAATTGAGGAGTCCAGCCTCGACCTACTTCCAATTGCTTTGAGTTATTATCAATCCGGAATCCAGGTGGGTTATTCTAAAATTATCTATGCATATGTGTGATTTAAATTGTGATGAAAGTTTGGTGTGATCTATGTATGAAAATGAACATGTAGCCTATCGATGTGAGCTTGATGGCCGTCGATACGGTTGTCCCCGTATGATAAGATACGGTTACCCTGTGAGGTAAATCTCATAAGACCTATGAGAAGGCCGTGTCATTGATGTGGCACGCACTCCCATGTTTCACTGATATGGCATGGCTTAGCTTTGATGAGCATAGATGTACATGAGTGAGTCTTTGATGAGACTATAGTCATTGATGTGGCTAGAGATGTGACATGATTTTATTGTTTATGTTCATGCTGCGACCATACCATTATTACGTTATTCATATGCATAGTGTGAGTACGATAGTTAACTGTACTCACTCCCACCTGCTCGTAACTGATGCAGGTTAAGCAGTCGGCGGGTGACGAGACAAGACGGGTGGTGGTCATGCTTTTATTTATCGCTTATTTATTTGCTTCCGCTCATTTATGTTGAGATATTATGATTGTGTTGTTTTGAACTTGGAATTGTGAATTATCTTTATGATTTGGAACCTAATGAATGCCAGTTTGGTTTATGATTTATTATTCGTGCATGCTGTCTTTATTTGATAAGTTTGCATTTTTGGTTAAAGGCTTTTGGTAAATTTGAGTAGCGCCCACTGAGTTTTTAATTAAATTAAAATTTTGCGAAAAATTTATTGTGATTTTTATTAAATAAATTCGATAAATCCTTTAAAATAAAGTGGGGCGTTACAGCAGTACACTTTTGATTGGACCATCTAGTCAAATAATAATCATTGATGTTCCCTCATTGCATTACACCCGCTTTATTGAAGCTGCTCAATTTTAAATGCGATCTGATCTATCTCGGACAAAAAGACAAAATTGTCGTACTATAAATAGCGGAATTTATGACTGTACAAGGATCTTTTTCATCACATTGTACACGAACTATAAAAACATCTCAGTTACTTACAAAAACCAACCTCCTGTACTCTCGTGAAATAATCAATGATACAAAAAATTTTTACATTTCTTTCCTTTTAATTACACATTGCTTTTATTTATTTGAGTTGTTAAGTTTCATAGAACAACAGGTGGGATGGGTGGGGTCTGCGTGGATGGGTGAGTGGAGAGTGTAAATGTCCATTTTGTCCTTACATAATGGTTAATTGTATATATTTACCTTAACATGTTCACTGACACCTTATGTTTGACTTGATGAATCTAATGACCTACAATCATTCTTATTTCTTTCACTATCTCCCTTTCTCATATGATCCTTTCTATATACTAGTACGTACCCCGTGCGATGCACGGGAGAAAGATATTAAATGAATTATTTTTACAGGCTCTGTCCGTTTAAGTCTGAGAAGGGTTATTATATCCACCTATTTTAATCACCGGTAAGTCTCGTTTAAGTCTGAAAAGAGTTATCATATATTTTCCACCTCTTTTAATCACCGTTAAGTCTAAAAAAAATAGGGTTGTAATCTATTTTTCACATCTTTTAATCAGCGTTGTTTTATTAGTCTAAACATTAAACGTGAGCATGTTAAGGTTAACTTGTAAAATAATTAATACATTATCTCACTAACACATTTATACTAATATAAATTTAATTTTATTATATATATTTATTCCTTGATATAAGAGAAAATAACAATTTTACTTATTCTTAGTCCCTATATAATAGTTAAATATTAAACTCTGTTGCCATATAATGTCATTATTATTTATAAAGTTATACAAGTTACACGTCTTCTTGTTCTTTTTATTTTATATGATGAACTATATTTAATGCACGTTGGTATTATTTATATAAATAATCAATTTAAAATATGTAAATAAATTTAAAATTAAATAGTGTATAAATAATGTACAAAATATACACATATATATTTTTAGAATTTAATTTTGTATACTGTTGTAGCAAATTTTGTTTTATATTTTTCCGAGCACCGAGTTAAAAACTCGTTTCCCGGGTCGATCTCAAGGACTGGTCAATCGAACTATATTATGTGTAATTCAATTTGTTTTATATATATAATAATGCAGAAAATTAATCCAGATTTTTGCTTGATTACAGCTAGAAATTTACATAACATTACAGAAACAGAAAAGAAAGACAGTAAATAACAGAAAGTCAACTGGAAAAGCAAAACAGTAAATAACAGAAATAAATTACAATAGTAGTAATAATAGTAATAATAATATTAATAATAATAATAATAATAATAATAATAATAATAATAATAATAATAATAATAATAATAATAATAATAATAATAGTAGTAATAATAGTATATAAACAGAAAGTAAATTGCAGAAAGTAAAGTGCAGAAAGTAAAGTGCAGAAAGTAAATTACAGTAATAATAGTAATAATAATACTAATAATAATAATAATAATATTTCTATATATATATATATGCGATAAGTAATTGGCAGGGAGTAAAGTGCGTAAAGTAAATAAAGCAATAAAATTACAACAGTAGAAATAAGCAATAACATTAAGCAATAATAGTTAATATTTATAACATATATAAATATATATATATATATATATATATATTAATAAGTATCCACAACTATTATTATTGTAGTAATAATATTCATAATCATTCCTTTAGGAACAATAAGAATAATTACGACTGCAATAACAATAATCGGAATATAAATTTATAACGTCTTAACGGAACGGAATTTACAGAATAACACTCGGATTTTAACTGGATAAACACTCGAATTTTAACTCACAACATAAAATAAAATTACACACACAAGTGTTTCAAGTACCAAATGAAAATAAAAACAAGAACAAGAACATCAAGAACACTAGAAAGTGTTTGTACTAATTCTAATATTTGTATCTAAGAACTAAAGCTAAAACTTCCTTTCCGAACTCCCCCTTAAGACCTCTCACAAATGATGTATTTATACTAGTTCAAGAGGGGACAAAATCACATCAAAATCATCTTAAGATCATTATGCATTAATGGCTAGCATATCTATCAAAAATCAGCCCAAAATCTTCCAAAATCCGCCCAACATCCATGTTTGAAAAGTGGGCGCCGCCCATGTTGAACAAGACTTGGCAGCTTGCGCGGTTTTACGGTTTTGGCTCGTACGGGCTCGTCCGGACTCGGAATTGAGTTCCGTTTTCTCCTACGCGTAGCTAACGAACCCCTCTTCAATTCAATGTCATATACTGGCCACAATTAGTTACAAAAGTTGCCCCAAAGTTATGCTGAAAAGTGGCCGCGGCGCGAGGCTTGGGCAACTTGCGCGGCTTTACGGTTCTTTCTCGTTTGGGATCATTCGGACTCGAAATTTAGTTCCGTTTTCTCCTACGCGTTACTAACGAGCTCTTCTTTCCAGCTATGCTCAAAAGAGCAATTTATCTTGTAACTCAAATCTTCACGGGGCTCGATACCAATGCGTCGGAAACGATAACTCTCGAAAATCCAGACTTATTATACCTGAAATTACCCCAAAAACCGGAAAAACACAAAAACACACGAAAATACACAAAAACACACGAAAAACCACAAAATACACAATAAATACTAGAACAACAAAAATAACCGAAAACAACTAAATGGACCGAAAGACCTTCTAAAAGACCTAAAAATGAGGGAAAATAAATGTAAAATAACAGTAAAAAAACGTAACAAAAATAATCACAACATATACTAATTAAACAACTTTGATTTAAGAAAAGCCATGAACTCAATCTCTTCTAATATCAATATTTTTATAATTTTAATTGTAATGATTATCTTATTATATATATAGATTAGAATTTTTGCGACACCAACCAAACTAAATATCACAACAACTAAGTAACAATTATGAAAAAACTCATAACACAACAACTATCAATTAAATTTGGTAATAGAAAAATTACATACGTATATATAAAAATATGAGGATTCTATATTTCTATTAACTGATGTATACACCACGTATATATTTTGTTAAGGTATATTGGAATGTTCAATTTCATAACATGATAACGATCAGTCTTAAAAAATCGAAAATCTTATTGAAATGCCATATTTTTCTGTTAAAAAAAATTCCCATAAAATATAATTATATCATAGAAAATTCATTGTGTAATTGAACAAGTTTCTATAATGAAGCTCAATTTTCTGTACAAAAATAAAGCAACAACTTCCACATTTTAAGAAATCAATTAATGTTGGTCCGTTTTTGCTATGAAAAAAATAAATAAATAAATTATAATTAATGGAAAGTAATTAATGATGAGAGAATTTGACCATATCTGGTTTTAAAAATCGGAACAGAAAGACAAATATTAAATAAAACTGTATAATACGGAAATAGTAATGACAATAAATGCTGTTGACTTTTCTAGCTACTAAATTTGGTAAATATGACTCCCTTTCATATAAGTATAGATATAATATATATGTACAAATTAGCTACTTATATTATTACTTTTTTTAATCATTATCATGAACTATAGGTGAAAGGCAACCGAATATACAATTGCAAAATATACAAGTTCATTATTCTCAACCCTATTATTATTTTACCAAACAAAGGAAAAAAGATTATATTTCATATTAACCAATTCGTATACTAATATCTCTATATAAAAAGTTCAATCCTCGATTATGTGATTTTATTCTCCATTGGACCAAAGAAGGCCAAAATAAAACATATAAACGAAATTGGATGACAAAATTAGTAAAGTTTTATGGATATCTGGCTCTACCCTAAGTAGGGATTCTGATTTCATTCTTTTATTGACTAAAACTGATTCTCAAAAATCAAATTGAAATATTTTTACCACATTCATTTTCAATTAGATGATAATATCTGCTGCGTGATTATAGGTCATTTTCCAATTTGAATTTTTGTTGACGTTGTCACTTTTTTTGTGGGCAAAGGGCAAAATCATCATTTCAACGATTGACTGTACGAATAACCTTTCTCCTCTCTCTCTCTTGGCACCATACAAAAATCACTGAAAAATTTTCACTTGTTTCTTTTTTCTTTTTTTTTTCCTTTTCTTTCACCTTTTTCCCAAATCACAGTATCACACCACAAACTGATCATCTTTCTTCATTTTTTCCATTTCTGAACACTTGCAAAAAAAATAAAATAAAAAAAAAAAAATCAATAGAAATACGAAGTTGCAGTAGTCACACATATTACTGGAAAAGAATATTTTCATTGCATTTTCCGTTTTGGGTCATGTAATGTAATATCATATTTCTTCAGAAAATGGCGAGTTCTTTTTCTTCGACCTTTTCAGGATTGAAGAAGCTCACCTTCTCAGATCAGTTCCTATCCTCTGCCCGGAAAAAGTTTGCATCCCCATTTGGTTTAAGCGTTGTGTTTTCTTTCATTTTCCTGACCGTAATTTTGTTCAGTTTCTCATCCAAGGCTCCAGGTTTTAGCCCTCTATTTCAAGGGCTTTATAGGTTTTCTTCCCAAAATAAAAATAGTACTTCTCTTTCTTCACCCTTCGGGTCTTCTGGTAATAATAATACTACTTCAAGTTGGTTTAATAATACTGGTGTTGTTCAGTCTTCACAGAGCCCTGTGAATGCTTCCCTTGAGGCAAATACTAAAGGAAGTAATAGAACTGTAGATTCAGTGAATTCTGCAGGGGAAAAAGAGGCTCTTGAGGGTGCCCACTTGGGAAATGAGACTGAATATAAGAATGGAAGCTTTGTTGTTGAAGATGGAGGGAAAGTGGTGAAAAGAGGTGAAAATGTGAGTGATTTTCGTAGTGATGTGAAAAATAAAAGTGTTAATGGTAATTTAAGGGATAATGGGACAAAGGGTTTTTCTGCAAGCAGTAGATCTTTCAAGAACTGTGATGTTTTCAGTGGAAGATGGGTGAGAGACGATACAAAGCCGTATTATCCACCGAGTTCATGTCCTTATATCGATAAGGATTTTGATTGTCATGCAAATGGGAGGCCAGATAATGAGTATGTAAGATGGAGATGGCAGCCGTATGATTGTGACATCCCCAGGTGAGATATTTTTATTAGTATTTATGCTCACCCATTATGAAAATATTAAATACATCAATTGATGGTTTATAGGTGGTATGATGTGCACTCATGTATGTAGATGTTTAATTGCAGCTTCTGTTCTGTTTGTAGTTGTAGTAATTCAGTCGACAAGAAAGCATAATTGTGATTGTTATGTGTTCAAAGTTAGTATCTCGAATAAATTTGAAATTTGGATGTATTGATGCTACATTTGGACATCTCCCAGTGCCTTGACCAGTTATTCATCTTAGCTGTATTTGTTTCATTTTTCGCATAAAACTATTCTCATTTCTACTTTTGTGATGTCCAGAACCTAATGAACTCCAGTTATTGTAATTCTTTATAATATCTCTGTGTAGACTGCGTACAGATTGGTTCACTTAATACGAATCTTGTTTTCGAACAAATTGGTGAATGCATTTAAATTTAGCGGGAATCTTGCTTAACCAGGTTCAATGCAACTGATTTTCTTGAGAGGCTGAGAGGAAAAAAGTTAGTGTTTGTTGGGGACTCTCTAAATAGGAACATGTGGGAGTCGCTTGTTTGCGTTCTCCGCCATGGCGTTGAGGACAAAACCCGAGTTTATGAGATTTCAGGAAGACATGAATTCAAGAAGAAAGGGTTTTATGCTTTCAGGTTCGAGGTATGCTCACCATAAATTTTTAAATGATTTAAGAATCTAAACAATATGCTAGAAATAAAGAAAATAATGTTTGCCTGTTCCTCGGCTGCATTCTCAGGATTATGACTGCTCGGTGGACTTTGTTAGCTCTCCTTTTCTTGTAAAGGAATCAACTTACAGTGGGAAAAATGGCTCGTTTGATACTCTGAGATTGGATTTGATGGATGGTACTACTTCCATGTACCACGATGCTGATGTTATAATTTTCAATACCGGGCATTGGTGGACTCACGAAAAAACCTCACGCGGGTAAGCTCTCTTTGAGAGTTTTTATTTTTTATTTTTTTTTTTTTCTTAACTTAGTTTTAGTTGCTGAGCTCATTTAAAAATCTTTAAGGTGGTTGTGGGAGCTTCTAATATGTTGGATTTTTAGTTTGGAAATGTGTTTGGATAAAATAAAATGGTGGAGCTCATTTGTGAGGTTGCAACATCTTTTTTATTAAGGTAGGCAGAGCCAAAGGTGCTTGTTAAAAGAAGGTTCCATTTTTTATCCCCTAATAATTTATAAGCTCCAGACATGTTATTTTAAAAGCGTATAAAGTCTTTCAATGGAAAATTTTGCTAAATTCAGGCATTGTAGCTTGTAAGCTCACCAGCGGAAACAGGGGTCGTTTATCAACAGAAGTAAACAGATACCAAAATTACAATATTGTTCAACTTAATGCAACAGCACTATCAGTAATAGATTTCATCATTTCCTTTTAAAATTTTGTATTTATTTGAGCCATGTTGTTTATTTTTACAGTGAAGACTATTACCAAGAAGGAGACTATGTTCACCCAAGACTTAAAGTTTTGGAAGCATTCAAGCGAGCACTTGCCACTTGGGCTCGTTGGGTCGATAAAAATATTGACGTTAACAAAACTGAAGTTATTTTCAGGGGATATTCGGTCACGCATTTTAGGTAATTTCAGCAACCTTTCATCTCCTATCTTGCAAAGTGTAGTTTCATAATTGTTGTAAATTACTTAAATAGTGCAGATTTCATTAAAAGCATATGGTTTGCGAAGCTGAAATATACTTAATAAGGTATTGGAAATAGTTAGTGACACTGATTTTCACAAAAAGTTCAATCAACATTTATTTGACATAGTTTTGCATTCAATTAAAGTTTGAATGTTCTGATAATTACATTCTGAAGTACATACTTGGGTCAATCAACATTTATTTGACATAGTTAGCTAAATAATTTTGAACTTTCATATTTTATGAGATTACCTTTTCAAAACTTCATAGCAATATAAGCTAGCTTATTAGCTAGTTTTACCAAACATAGAGTCCTTTAGTTTTTCGTAATTAGACTAAACGTCGAGGGTAGTTTTAGTAATTAGACTAAACTTTTGACATAAGCTAGCTTATCAGCTACAGAGTCTTGACATAAGCTTATTATCATTTAGTCATTTTCAACATTTATTCGACATAGTTCTGCAAATCAGCTAGTTTTACCAAACATAGTCCGTTAGTTTTTCGTAATTAGACTAAACGTCGAGAGTAATTTCGGTAACTGAAAGCTTTAATTACACGAGCGAATTACAACGGTGCATTTATTGTACAGAGGCGGACCTTGGAACTCGGGAGGCCAATGCCACAAAGAAACAGAACCGATATTCAACGAGACTCACTTGGTAAACTACCCTTCGAAAATGAAGATATTGGAGTACGTGCTCAAGGGGATGAAAACTCCCATCACATATCTCAACATAAGCCGTCTAACGGACTATAGGAAAGACGGGCACCCCTCGATTTACAGGCCGGATTTCCATGCAGCTCAGCAAGAAATACACGCACAAGACTGCAGCCATTGGTGCCTCCCTGGAGTACCCGACACTTGGAACGAGTTGCTTTATGTGTCTCTCTTAAAGCGAGGTCAAGGCTCTTGGAGGAATTGAAGTTTTACTAGTTCATGGGTCTTTGTATACTAAGCTAGCTCATTGGGAATGTTTTGGTGTGAGTTTCTTTAGTTTTTTAATTTTGCAAGTGTATAATAGAGTGATATGCCATATAATGCAGAGAGGTTTTAGTAATTCAATCTGGTGCAATTTTCGGTGGTGTGGTGTGGTGTGGTACGTTTATTTGTGATGGAAATTAGGAAACTTTATTATATGTGCATTAAAAATTTTGATTCTTCCCTTCAATATTTTTAAACACAAGTTTTGATATAAATTTTTGAATGAATCGGTTTAATCGTTAGGTAGGCCGATCCAAAATATTGATTAGAAACAAATACATAATTTTATGCGAGTGTCTCTTAGAAATTCAAATCCCTCATTTTCAATGGAGCCTAATAAATTTCAAGTTTTGATGAACCTCAGTCTTTTGATTTTTTTTTTTTCCTTATTTGATACACAAATCGAGCTTGATCCCCTGCATAGAGAGGTTTATAATTTAGCTACGATGGGATAAGAAATACAGCTTCTCATCAGATTCATCATCCATTATGCATACTGCTTTAATTCCTTTTTCTTATTCCCTTTTTCCAAAGTTGCCAACTTTAGATTTCTGGGAGCCTTTTTGCGTATGCTCTCATAATTTTCCTCACTAAAAATAATTGAAGAAATCAATATATTACTATTTAAATTTTATAAAATAATTATTAATTGATTAAAATTTGTTACTTGAAAATGATGAAATTTTAAAACTTTATGCTTGGATACAAATTTATCCAAAAAAATTTAATTATTTTTAACTCAACTATTTTTTTTTCTCAATTTTAACTCAACCCCACTATCATCAATATTAGCAATATAATTAAATAATATCAATCAGTTATTCTTATACATCATATCAAATTTAATTCACTCTTCATCCACTAATCATCACTTCAAACCATCTATCTTCTACTTTTATATTAAATCAACTTTAATTATTTTGTTTTAAATATTATTTTAATATACCCACTAACAACTAACCATACCACCTTTTTTCAAAATTAACCAAACCAAAACAAAAAAATCCAAACAAATCTAAATTTTTTTATATCCAAGCATCCTGAAAATCTCACCTAAACATTTCAAATTCACTAAATTTAGAAATTTCTAGAGAATTAGTTGAAAAATTTGAACAGAAATTTCTAAACATTTCAAATTCACTATATATATATATATATATATATATATACACACACACACACACACATACACACACACATATGAAATATATAAGAGAATTTAATGTTTTGAGTTCCAAATTTAAAAGTCAAATAACGTTAAGTTTGGTAAAAGTGGCTGATAGGTGATAAGCTAGCTTATAGCTTATCAGTAATTTCCGAGCTTATAACTTATAGCTGAAATCTAGCTTTATGATAAAAGTGTTTAGTAAAAATCAGCTGATAAGATAGTTGAAATAAAAATTTCAACGAGCTTATTTGAAAGGCTACCCAAAGAAGCTTATGAAATAAACTCGTNTCTTTGTCTATATTTTCATTTTGGGTTTGGGTTCTTAGGTTTGGGTTCGTTCGCTTTGTGGAGTGTGAGGTTGGGGTTTTTGTGTTTTTTGTTTCTTGTTTTAGCAGGTCTCCCAGATGGATTCTCCGGTTGCAGGAGCCACTAAAGAGGGGAGCATCTATGAGGAGATTGAAATTCGATTTCGGAATATTAATTTATCGTAGTGCGAGAATTCTGTCTTAGAGCTAAAGGAAGATGATATTAGTATTTGCAAAGAAGAATGTGGGTGCAGTTTATTTGGGAAAATAATTGGGGACAGAAGAGCCAATCTCATGGGAGTTAAACACACGATGGGTCTTGTTGGGTCTACTCTCAGATCTAGAGTGAACCGGTGGTAATGAGCTCTGATCTGTTTGAACCGCCTCCAAATCTTTACTAGACCGCTGCAAACACCTGCCAGAACTCAACGCCGCAAGTGTTTCCGGCGTAGAGCCTCCGACGCTCAAGTCAGTATGTGAAAGAGATGAGAGATCTGCTCAGAGTGAGCAGTTGCCAGAAATGGAAGGATAAGTGTATAGAATGAATAGAAGTTAGGGTTTAGGACTACCTCAGTCCCTTTACATAGGAGAAAATACTTACTTGAAGTACCCAAAATTCCCTGGTCGACTTACTTGAAATGTCCGGAATACCCCGGTCGGTTCGTCTTCCAGCTACCTTCTAGTCAGCTCAAGATTCCTTCTTATCCAGTCAAGATTCTCCTGTATTTATGAGACATGTTAGGAGACACTGCAAGTGTCTCAAGTCGTCAGTATATTTTGATCCTCGAAGTGAAGGGAGTCGACCTCGATCATCAGGAGGTCGACTTAGGATTCTCATGAATATGTTCGGAGGCTCCGCTTGTTCATCTTCTTGACGGAGGTCGACTTTGGGAGGCGACTATGGGAAGTCGACTTTGAGGACGTCGACTTTAATAAAACCGACATCTTCCTTTGAATTAATCATGAAGAGATGTCAACCGTCGGGAGGTCGACTTAAGTGCATCAACTTATGGATGTCGACATACGGACGGTTCGACTCGCCATCTCGATCGAGCAATAAGCACATGAACCGGTATATCCTAATATGGCTATATCAGGTCTAATCTGGCAAATCCAACATCTAGTTGAGGTTAGGGAACTTAAAACGAATTTCTTTCAGTTTGTATTTGGTAGTGTAGCGGATAAAAGAAGTTGGCGGCTGAGGCTAATTGGGTTTTTGAAAACCAGTTCTTAATTCTCATAGAATAGGAAGAAGGCTTATCTGAAAAGCATCCTATGTTTCAGAATTGAAATTGTGGGTTCAAGTTAACAATCTGCCTCTTACTTGGCTTTGCTCAGAAGTGGGAATCAAGTTAGGACAGATGTTTAAGAGAACTTTGAATGTAACTGTGGTGAAGGCTGGTGGGAATAGAGGGAGCCTTCTTTGGCTATTGGAGGTGATTGATGTTCTTCAACCATTACCAAGATTTGCAAACATAAAGCTAAACAATACTTAGAAGTTAGTTGCATTCCACTATGAAAGACTGGTAAAGTTCTGCTTCTACTGTGGGTTGGTGGGCCATTTAGAAAGATCTTGTTCTAAAAGGCTGGTTGATATAGAGAAAGAGGATTTAAAAGAAGGTGAATATGGAAAATGGATGAAGGCAGTGGAGGGGCATTTTGGGGGGAAGGCTGCTTCTTCAAGTAGTACTGGTAACTCAAATGACTCTCCATCCCAAACCCAGAAACCAATTCTTGAAGAAGTAGTTAAACATCAGAGTAATCATTCAGTGGGCAGTAGAAATGTCTCAGATCAATATGCGGATCCAAGATTAGTGTCTAATTGATACGTGGGAAATCTTGTATTATTTTGTGAGATAATTTGCATATTTGAGTATTAGATTTTAGTGTATTATTCAAGTTTTCTCACGTATTTTATTTTATGAATGGACATACACCAATATTTGGATTTTGTGTTTATCTTACAGTTATTACCCCGATTTGCGACGTGGTAATGATGAGGTGGCTAATTAAATAAATAATGAGGAGGATTACAAGTTAACTTGACCAAATACACGCAGCATTGAGATCTCAAAATTCATTGGTGGGACTTTTGATTAGTGAATATTATTGTTGGCTACAGGATGGAGAGTTTAATGGCACTTGGATTCTAAATATGTTGGGATTGAGAATTGACCGAGGACAATTAATTGAGAGGTATTGGAATTTTGTGGGACTCTTAATTCCTATGGACTCGGCGTGGCATCAAACAGAGAAAAGGGGAAATTAATTCATTCATCTGGGGAGGCTTGGACACACGTGAATGGAGTGCGGGGAAAGGAGATCAACCATTCTTGCTCAACAATTTATTTGTGCCGTGTGATCAAGGAGTTTGTTTTTATTAATTCGTTTTGATTTATTTCGATTGAAGACCATGTTTAATTATTATTGTTTTTATCATTTAGCTATGTGTAGCTAAACATTTATTCGGTTCTAGGGACGTTGAACCCTCGATGACTATGTTTGATTAATGCTATTTATTTTGTTTTACTCGTCGTATAAAATTGTTTGTGTTATTCTAGTTTCATGTCATAATGTGTGATTTTTAATTTAGCTTGATCACCTAAGTTAGGAATTGCATGTTAATTGCTAGAGTTGAGGCTTTGATCCGTAATTGTCGTAGTTCTTAATTCAATTGTAGCAACTAACAGTCGTGCATTGTTAAGAATAACACAACATAAGTTACATGAACCGAGCTTATGTGTTTGTGGCTTAGTACGGTCTATTTTCCTAGATTTTAATGCGACTAGTAGATTAAATTAGGAGAGCTTATTCCGAGTTATTCGCTAGTTAGAATTAATTGAAGTGCCTATTTCGATTAAGTATAAATTAAGGGAAAATTCGGGTAGCAGAGCTTATTGCTATCTAGGACCGGTAGTTTTAGAAGACGAGTGAAATTTGACAAATGCATTAATTGGGCTAGTTGTTCGAGGGTGTAGACAGACCTGAGACCGACTTCATTCTCATATTCACTAGATTATTTATTTATTTTCTATTTCATCATCATTTGCACTTTAATCATTCATCTCGAGTTCTAGTTTAATTTCTTGTTCCGTTAGAAGATTCGTTTTTAATCAAAAACCCCCCCTTTTTACTTTAATCTAATTAATATAATAAAATCACGGTTTATACCACATTCCCTGTGGGATCGACCCTTGCTCCCACTACTACTAATTAGTAGGGCTTAGACGAGGAGAATTTATAAATTCAAATTTGCCGTGTAACGACACGCGGTCAAATTTTGGCGCCGTTGTCGGTGAGTGGCGCGATATAAATAGTGATTTTCTTGTGTTAGTGTTGTAGTACAAATTGTTATTTTTACCGAGTACCGAGTCAAATGATTCGTTTCCCGGGTCCATCTCTCGAGGAAGGCGGTTCGAAATTTAGAATTGGTAATGATAACACAAAAACGAAAAATAAATCTTAAATACTCTAATCAGGATGGGGGTAGAATAATTACCAACTAAGAAATAATATAAAAACAACAATCTACCTAAGAATAAAAGAACGAAACAAAGATAGGGAAGCTAGGGAATCGGGGATAATTTATTCAAGTTCTTAGCAAAACCGGGCAATCAATTGTTCGGTTCGAGATTGACACTCTCGCTTAAACATCTAGCGGTTCGCTCCCAATAACTCTTCGTAACAAGGGATTGAACATAGACGAACAAACTTGAGCATACGACACAGGCCAATTACCCCATTCCCAATAACTATTCGTAACAAGGGACGAGTTATCGACAAGCATGTATTTCAATCCAAAACCAATAGACTATTCAATTACGAAATCATCTACCTCATGTGAGCCTAAGTCTACGATTTCTCTCCTTTCGGTTCTAAAAGTCACTAATTAACTAGAAGGTGATCAATCAACAAATCATATAGAATTGACAAACCCTAACTCGACAAATTAACATTCAATCGTTTCCAATCGCAAGATTGAAGTGTCACTCTTCGATTATATCAATCAATCAAGCACAAATTCATCAATTCTGAATGATATCAACTCACATAAGCATGAACAAATCAAGCTTGACAAATACGAATCAAACAAGAATAATCATCCCCTATCCCTAGCAGAAGGAATTAGCTACGTAAATCAAATTCAACACACATAATCATTCCTCTCATATCAACCATTATTCATGAATTAAATAAGAGAAAGATGTTCTTACAATTAATCCTAAATCCAAGTGTTGAATCCGAATTACAGACTTAATCCTCAAATACTAAGATGAAGAAGAAGAAAAAATAGAAAAGAAAGATAAAGCGAAGAAGAAAAATCGAAGAAGAAGAAGGGAAGAAAAGAGGAGAAAAGAGTTTCGTGTTTTTTCTCGGGCCAAGGGTTTTCATC
>BKCP01011625.1:54026-68543 GCA_008636005.1 Striga asiatica | reverse complement strand
CTGGGCAGGCTGGTTGGCAGTTCGCACGACTTTACGTCTTGGGCTCGTTTGGTTTTGTTTGGACTCGGATTTTGGTTCCGCTTTTTCCTGTATATTGCCAATGAAACGCTCTATTTAATGATGTTCACCCGGCCCACTTATCATGAAAAATAAATTCTCCCGAAGCTTTCGACCTGCACACCATAAACGAAGAAAAACCAGAAAAACATACGGAAAACACAAGAAAAATCAAGATAGAGGAAAACACGCAATAATATACAAAACGAACTAAAACGAAAGGAAAGACCTAATATGGGGGAAAAAGAAAAACAAAATGACAACGAAAAACGCAACAAAAATGGGACAAACAGTTAGTTAGTTTATTTTTTGTTAGTTTTCAGTTTTTCGGGTGAATTTTTTGTGTGAATTTTCGCTGCTATTCTGTTATCGCCCCCGGTGATAATAGAAAATACGTCGAGTTTTTATGTCAAATTATTTCTGAATTTTATCACGTTTGAGCTAAACTTTTTCTTGATTTTTGTAGGTGAATGAAAACAAAGTCTTCAGGGGCTGAAGACTTTGAATATTATCCGGAGATCACGAGACGGGATACCGAGCTAAGGAAGAAGGCTCGGCAAGAGAAGGAGGCGATCGACAAGGGTATCCAGTTCAAAATCGAAAGTGAGGACGTAGAGGACATAAGTGACAGCGATCAGAGCCAACAACACACCAATCTCATCACCGAGAACACAGTAATGGCGAACGAGGAGCGTACATTGAGGCAACTTGCTAATGCCGTACTACCGCAACAACCACTTTGCATAACTTTCCCGGAGATGAACGATACCACCTTCGAGTTGAAGTCCGGGCTGATTCATTTGCTGCCCTCATTCCATGGTCTCGCCGGTGAGGACCCACACAAACATCTGAAGGAGTTTCACACGGTGTGCTCCAGCATGAAACCCACCAGGGTTACCGAAGAGCAAGTCAAGCTACGCGCTTTTCCATTTTCTCTCAAGGATGTTGCAAAGGACTGGCTTTATTACTTGCCTTCGGGATCTATCACTACATGGGCAGAGTTAGAGAGGACCTTTCTCCAGAGGTACTTTTCGGCGATACGAGTCACCGCTATTCGTAAAGAAATTTGTGGAGTGCGATAGATGCAAGGGGAGACATTGTACGAGTACTGGGAAAGGTTCAAGAAGCTAGTCGCAAGTTTTCCACAACACTAGATGGCCGAGCAGCTATTGATCCAATACTTTTATGAGGGCCTTTTACTCATGGAAAAGAATATGTTAGATGCGGCTAGTGGCGGTGCACTTATGAACAAAACTCCTACGGCGGCACGAGAGTTAATTCCCTATATGGCAGCTAATTCTTAACAGTTTGGTACTCGTGGTATCTTGCAGAGGCTGGCTCAAGAAGAAGGGACCGACTCGCTACAAGCACAGATCAAGGAGTTAACTTCCGTGGTTCGCCAGTTGGCTGTGGATCAAGCATCGAGGGTCCAACCATGTGGCCTATGCGAGACGGTGGATCACACTACCGAGGACAGTCCATGGACAGCGAACACGACGGAGGCTCATGCCAATGCAGTTGGGGAGAATAATGGTGCCGGACGCAACTATGACCCATTCTCGAACACCTATAATCCGGGGTGACGAGATCATCCGAATTTGAGGTGGGGAAACAATGCGGCAACCATTTTGGGGAGCAAGACCGAAGGCAACCCCAAAACTTTCAAAGGGGACAAGGCTTTCCAAGATACTAAGGCATAGGGAGCACAACAATCACCCTCCACCGAATGAATCATCTTCGGAGATGAAGAAGCTGATGGAGAGCATGACGTCCAACCTTAAGAACTTGGAGGGGCAAGTGTCCTCATTGTCAAGTCACGTGAACCGATTGGAGTCGCAAGTGAACTCCAAACTACCGTACCAAGCGGAGATTAATCCGAAGAATGTAAGCGCCATCAGGTTGAGAAGTAAAAAGGAGCTCTCAGCCCTCGAGGGTCCTATTTCATCAAAGGAAGATGCGGACGAGAAAGAAGATGGTGAGAATACTCAAGATTCTACTTTAATCGCCCCCCTGATAACAGTACGACTGGTAGAAAAATGAAAGGAAAGGCCATCGAAACCGAGCCGAGGTGGACTGAACCTTTGCCGTTTCCATCGAGAATTAAGAAGCAACAGAAAGGTGATGCCGGGAAGAAGATCTTGGACATTTTCTGAAAGGTCGAGGTCAATATTCCCTTAATCGACGCCATAAAGCAAGTTCCAAAATATGCGAAGTTTCTAAAGGACTTGTGCACGAATAAGCGGCGATTGAAGGGGAACGAGAAGGTGATAATGGGTGAGAATGTCTCAGCCGTGTTTCAGAAGAGCTTGCCCTAAAAAAGGAGTGATCTAGGTATGTTTTTCATCCCTTGCATAATCGAGAATTTAAAAATAGAACTTGCTATTTAGATTTGGGTGCTTCGATAAATATCATGCCATGTTCTATCTTTAATTCTCTGAATTTGGGTCCTTTAAAGAAAACGGGGGTTGTTGTCCAACTCACCGATCGTAGTACCACTTTTCCTGACGGTGTTGTTGAGGATGTTCTTGTAAAAGTTAATGATCTTGTGTTTCCTGCTGATTTTTATGTGTTGAACATGGATGATAAGTCCTCAATCTCCACCCCAATTTTATTGCGAAGACCATTTCTGAATACAACCCAAACGATGATTGATTTTCGATAGGCACTCTTACGATGGAGTTTGATGGACAAGTCATCAAATTCAATATTTTTGACACTATGAAATATCCTAATGATTGTTATGATTCTGTCTATATGCTTGATGTTATTGACCCTTTAGCACAGAAACATATGGAGACTTATGGTCGAAATGATCAGTTAGAGGTGGCAATCGCATCGAGCATTGGGTGCGACAAATTGTTATCGCCCCCCTGATAGCAGAAGTGGATGGGGGCGGTTTTCGCAATCGAGCCAAAGAATTGAGGGGAGATCGGCATGGCATTGTATGAGAGAGGACATGTTCCTCCCAGGTATGAACTTAATTTTATTAAATTACAAGAAACTCACCAAAAAAATTTGTCATCTATTGTGCAGGCTCAGAAGCTCAAATTAATTTTTTTTTCCGACACATGATAAGAGGATTTTGAAGAAGTATGGTGATGCAAGGTTTGTGCCTCCTTTGAGGCCGCCTCTGAATCCGCCATGGATAGGTTGAAGAAAAGGGAAGTAATAAGTCGAGCCAACGACAATAAAAAAAGGTGCTAGTTGGGAGGCAACCCAATATTTTTGTTTTTATTGTTATTATTATTATTATTATTATTATTATTATTATTATTATTATTATTATTATTATTATTACTACTACTACTACTACTACTACTACTAATATTAGTATTATTTTTGGATCAAAAATAATTTAACGGCTGAATTTTTTTTCCAGCAGATGCAGTGCTCGGGAGCTCGTTGGCTGGTTAATGAGAATATGGGCCGAAGTATTGCCTGTAGCAAAGGCTAGGCGACAACTGAACATGGACAGACCTAATCAGTTAATTGAACAGCCCAAGAGAATTAATGGAGCGGCCCACAAGAAAAAAATGGGCCCAAATGCGTTCAAGCTTCGGCTAAAAAGATATTAGAAGTCCCTCTCTCTTCCTGTATCACTCGCGAATTTCAGAGGAGAAAAAAATAGGGTTTCTTGAGCTCAAAATCTTTTTTGAGAGAATTGCTTCTTCTTTCATAAATCCGAGATAAAAATTCGAGATGGGAGACGCATTGAGCAGAGAGATGGAGAACAAATTTGTTGTGTACAAATTGTTATTTTTACTGAGTACTGAATCGAAAGATTCGTTACCCGGGTCGATCTCTCGAGGAAGGCAGTTTCGGAATTTAGCCTTGGTATCGATCACACAAAAAAGAAAAATAAATCCTAAACACTCTAATCAGATAGCAACTTGGATTAATTGTTAACTAAGAAATAAAAGAAAGGGCAAATAATAATTTGCAACCTGTACTATACGCGAATTTGGGATTTGCAACCTAAAGAATTTTTTGTACTAAATTGCAACCTTTAATACACGATTTGTCTATATCGCAACCTCCGGCCATCGGAAGTTCATTTTTCACCGGAAAAGCAAGCGTGCGACACACACGTGCCAAATTTGAGGGCAAAAATGTCATATCTCTTCATCCTTATACGCGAATTTGGGCTTTTTATATGTATAATAAAAAACAATTTGTCAAAATTTTTGGCTCAGATCTGTAGAAGGATGAAGCAAGGTTATTGCCCAAATCAAAATTTCTCTTTGCTCAGATCTGTAGAATTGGGATTTAATTTGGGCAATAACCCCAAATTCGAAATTTCTCTTTGCTCTATACATCATTTATCAAAATTATTGGCTCAGATCTGTAGAAGAAAGCAATCGAAATTTTCAAGATGTGTTCGAAATTTCTCTTTGCTCTGTTCATCTTCTTCCTCGCAGCCCCCATATTTTTAAGGTTCTGGGGAACCTGCAGAGTACGGCGTGGATCTTCTTCCTCGCTTAAGCAGGTTACGGCGTGGATATTTTCCTTTGTGGCGGAGTTCGGTGGAGAGGTCCAGCAGCATCACTCTCTACGGCGTCGCTTTCTTAAACGCCACCTCCATAGCCCTGTCAAAGAAGAAGACCTTCACCTTCCTCCCGCTGCCTCCGTTCTTCCCGCTGGCTCCACCGCCTCTATTTCGTGCCTTTTCTTTTTCGCCGTGATGTTTGTGTTTCTTATCACATCAAAAGGCGCAAATTTCACGGGCCTCTATTTTACTACATGGGCCTCCCGATTGAGGAATCCTATTATGTTGCTGTGGAATTCAATTTTTTATTTGGATGTGTGTGAGAGAGTGTGAGAGAGAGAGAGAGAGGATGAAAGAATAAGGATGAAGGAAGATGAAATGACATTTTGCCCCTAAATTTGGCACGTGTGTGTCACACGCTTGCTTTTCCGGTGAAAAATGAACTTCCGATGGCCGGAGGTTGCGATATAGACAAATCGTGTATTAAAGGTTGCAATTTAGTACAAAAAATTCTTTAGGTTGCAAATCCCAAATTCGCGTATAGTACAGGTTGCAAATTATTATTTACCCTAAAAGAAAACAATAAACTATCTAAAAATATAAACGAAGAGAGATGAAGAAGCTAGGGAGTCAGGGATAATTAATTCAAGTTCCATTCGCAAAATCGGGACATTAATCGTTCTATTCCAGATTGACACTCTCGTTTAAACATCTAGCGGTTCGCTCCCAATAACTCTTTGTAACAAAGGATTGAACATAGATGAGAAAGTTCGAGCATACAATACCAGCCAATTATCGAATCCCAACAACTTTTCGTAACAAGAGAAAAGACACCGACAAGCATGTATTTCAATCTAAAACTCATAGATTATTCAGTTACGAAATCATCTATCTCATGCGAGCCTAGGTCTACGACTTCTCCCATTTCGGTTCTAAAAGTCGCTAATTCAATTAGAAGAGAATTAATCAATTAACCATTTAAAATCAACAAAACCCTAACTCAACTAATGAACATTCAATCATTTCCAATTGCAACATCGAAGTGTCACTCTTCGATTATATCAATCAATCAAACAAGATTTTATCGATTCTTAATCAAATTAACTTGCACAAGAACAAACGAATCAAGCCCGACAGATACAAATTAAACAAGAACCATCATCCCCTATTCCTAGCAATAGGAATTAGCTACGCAAATTGAATTCAACACAATAATTCATTTCTCCCAATTCAACCATTATTCATGAATTAAACAAGAGAGAAAAGAAACTTGACAATAATCTCAAATCCAAATGTTGAATATGAATTACAAGCTTATTCTCTAAACACTAAGAAGAAGAAGGAAAAAAAAAATAGAAAAGAAAGATTAAGAAAAGAAGAAGAAACGAAGAAGAAGAAAGGAAAAAGAAGGAGAAGAAAAGCTATCGTGTTTTTTTCTCTCGACCTAGGGTTTCACTCCCAGGAGGGGAGATTCTTTTGATCGATGTCCCGTACTTGTATTTATATCCCACCTGGTGTCATGGCGTGAGAGTTTGAGGTGCGGCGTGAAGAAGTACTAGTGGCGCGGCGTGAGGGAGCTTCGCTGCGCGGGGCTTGGAGGAGTCTCGCACTCTGTCGGAGCGTGGTGCTTGCCACGACGACTGTCGCGGCGCGAGGCAAAGGGGTGCCACAGCGTGGGATGTCTTCATGGCGCGGAGGGAGCTGGTGTCGCGCCGTGGAGGTGTTGCCGCGCCGCGGCGTGCGGGACTGCTGGCACACTTCACTTCTCGAGCTTGTTTGGACTCATCTGAAGTCGGAATTTGATTCCTTTTTTTTCTACGCATTGCCAACGAAGCCCTCTATCTATTGATGCTTTCTTGGCCAAATTATTCTTGAAATCATATTCTCCTAAAGCTCTTTACCTATACACTAAATGTGTTTCGCGTGACTTCGCTTTTTGGGCCCGTTCGGATTTGTCCAAGCTCGAAATTGAGTTCCGCTTTTTCCTATATGTCGCCAACGAACCTCTCTGCACAACCATAATTGCTCGGTCAATTTTCGGGCTAAATCTATTCCTCACGGGCTTCTGACCTGCACACCAAAAATGAAGAAAAACCAGAAAAACACACGAAAAACACATAGAAAACCAAAATAGAGCAAAACATACAATAAACTACAAAATGACCTATAAACCAATGAAAAGACCTAAAATAGGGGAAAAGAAATGAGAGATAACAAGGACAAATGCAACAAAAATGGGACAAACAATTCCCCCACGCTTAAACCTTTGTTCGTCCCGAACAAAAAGAAAAGAAAACAAGATATGAGCATGGATACGATTTCAAACAAGAAGAGTCTCAAAATGTCCAATTCAACCAGGTCGAATTCCAACGATCGTGAAACCATATGCCTCAAATATAAACTTGGCCTCGAAATGACAAAAAATTCTCAAACACAAAAATATTAGTACATGCCTCACTCATTCTTTTACATGAATATATGATAGGGTCGCTCAGATTGGTCAATATTCCTGTTTCAACATATGCTTGCCAGTCGTCTACATTACTCGAAAATAATCAAGTTCAAAACTTGCGAATCAAGAGGACTTCACGGGTTGTAATGTGGCTTAGGTAAATGTATGGATATATAAGGACAAGAAGCTCAAATAGACAATCAAGATTCTCGAGTATACTCAAGCATTCTGCTACTCATCCGGAATCAACAAAGCAAAACACTTACTACCCAACCAACATTCCAAAAACAACACATAGATGCTCAGAACAAGTTGCAACATCATCACTTAACCTTTTCTTTTTTATTTGGAGAGTAACTTTTTCCGAACAACAACGAATCGAAAGGACAACATTCTATAGGTTTAAACAATTGAGGTCATCCAAGTGTCCTACAGTAGTTTCCCAATGCTCATTACCCGTCAACATGAATCGACTAGTAAGAGGAGCAAAATCCAATCGATTCGTCCTGTGAGCTCTCATTTTTTTTCTTTCTTCTTTTTTTTAGGTTAAGCAATAGAATCCAACTCCAATTCACCTCATTCAACAACGACACCATTTTCACCAATCATCACAAAATCAGTCAACAAAATACATGGATGACAAGAAACGGCTCAAGGCTCAAACGGGCTACTACGGAAAATAACGTTAAGGACCAAAGAACAAGGCAAAAATGAGCTAACAAACAAAACGCCTCAATCACTTTCGCAATTTCAAACTCTGATCGACTCCTTTCAAACAAACTCAAGGCAAGTTCTAATCATTCAAGAATATGACCAATATCTCTCAAGAAAGAAGAGTAAGGATCAAAACCTCACAAGGCAAATAGTTATCACTCAAAGCAATCAAGCAAATATCGAGGCAATGATCAACACAACCGTCATCACAACTTCCCAATTTCATCAGACATTCATCAACCAATCCTATAATTCACCAATACTACATGCTCAACAACACAAAAACCTAAATACTAGATCGGCCCACCACATAAGCATGCAAAATCCGAATAAACTCCCCCACACTTAAAATGAGGCAATGTCCTCATTACTTCAACACAAAACCAGGAAGTCAAATAAAGACCTAGCAGTTTCATATAATGAACCAATACTAGTAGCTAACACCAGAACACAAAACTCACAATAAAATATTGGGGAAAGAAAACAACTAAAGGACAAAAAAAAAAAAAAGAAAAGGGTGTGCAAACCGAAGTGTATCGAGGAGAGTAAGCGTTCACGTGCAAGACATTCGCCCTCTCTCAACCCAAAATCTTGATATTCCTCAATCAACTCAATCCTCCTGCTCGAGCTCACAACTAGTACCTGCCAAGAAAAACACAGAACTACAAAACTCCCATTATTCAAAGATAGAACTAAAAAGCATAGAGACAAATATCTAGGAAAGCGGTAAATCACTTGGGTTGCCTTTCAAGAAGCGCTTGTTTAACGTCATTAGCTTGACGGAACATGTGGAGAACTCAGCCGGGATCCAGAAACACATGGCGATCATGCCACGCCTTCGTATTCTCTAGCAGTGGAAGCGTAGGAAATGTGGCAAGAAGACAGGCCCGGTGGATTCGGGTGGCTATGTTCTGTATGAAGCAGTCTCGGGCACGAACATTCACCAAGTACTGACATAGAGTTTTTCCCACCCGAGCTTTGTCATCAACCTCAGGGATAACGAGTACATGCGTGGAACAAGTCGAGCTAAATCTGGCCCACTTGGTAGCACAGTGTAATGGCTCCGAAGGTGAATGCTCCATCTCGGTAGCGGGAGGAGGAACTCGAGAAATGGTGACGTGATAAAGTCCATGAATCTCCTCCTCCAAAACATTGTCGTCCCACTAGAGAGCATCATCTTCCTCTTCGGTCTCACACATGTGCATCGAAGTACATGTTTAGGCACCAACAATAATAGATGTCAGTCGTCTTTCAACTCGATAGAGTCGAGACGTGTTGTTAGATTCTCCATTTGAGCGCTCAGTCGAGCACATCTGAGCTCAATCTTTCCTTCTCGGTTTGCTTGGGCCATCATACGATCGAGGATGAGGTCAAGTTTGGCGTTGAATCCTGAAGAGTCGTCCTCGAGCTCATCGAAAGGTACGGGCGGCGGATGTGGGTCCACAACCATGGACTCTATAGAGTCGATGTGCCTTGTTAGACTCTCCAATTGCTCGCTCAATCGGGCACATCTGAGCTCATCCTCCTCTCTTCGGCTTGCTTGGGCCATTACTCGAGCCAGGATTAGATCAAGTTTTTCGTTGAATACAATCTCTTCTTCTCGAGCTGACTGAGATGTTATAAAATCGAGAATCCAGTCGAGCTTCTCATTATGCTCGTGGGACTCATAAGTTTGCTTGACTGTGTAGGATCCCAGCACTGCTCGGAAGAGTACGGATATGACTGGTAGTAGCTCCCGATGTGATAGCTCGGCTGGTGATCCCAAGACTGGGTGTGCGGTACGAGAAACACACGGTTGAAGTTCATACTTTCTGCACACCAAAACAGAACAACCACACGTAGCCACGAAAAGGAAGGAAAAAGAAGACAAAAACAAAGAAGACAAAAAGAAAAACAAATATGCACAACAGAAAGAACAAAAATCCCAAAAACACAAAACAAAGAGAAACACGGAAAATAAAATCAATATCAAAACCAAATATCCTACTTGCCTTCCCCGGCAATGGCGCCAAATTTGTTGTGTACAAATTGTTATTTTTATCGAGTACCGAATCGAAAGATTCGTTCCCCGGGTCGATCTCTCGAGGAAGGCGGTTCGGAATTTAGCCTTGGTATCGATGACACACAAAAAGAAAATAAATCCTAAACACTCTAATCAGATAGCAACTTGGATTAATTGTTAACTAAGAAATAAAATAAAACAATAAGCTCTCTAAAAATATAAACGAAGAGAGATGAAGAAGCTAGGGAGTCGGAGATAATCAATTCAAGTTCTATTCGCAAAATCGGGACATTAATCGTTCTATTCCAGATTGACACTCTCGCTTAAACATCTAACGGTTCGCTCCCAATTACTCTTCGTAACAAAGGATTCAACATAGACAAGCAAGTTCAAGCATACAATACCAGCCAATTATCCAATCCCAATAACTTTTCATAAAAAGAGAAAAGACACCGACAAGCATGTATTTCAATCTAAAACTCATAGATTACTCAGTTATGAAATCATCTATCTCATGCGAGCCTAGGTCTACGACTTCTCCCCCTTTCGGTTCTAAAAGTCGCTAATTCAATTAGAAGAGAATTAATCAACTAACCATTTAAAATCAACAAAACCCTAACTCAACTAATCAACATTCAATCATTTTCAATTGCAAGATCGAAGTGCCACTCTTCGATTATATCAATCAATCAAACAAGATTTTATCGATTCTTAATCAAATTAACTTGCACAATAACAAACGAATCAAGCCCGACAGATACAAATTAAACAAGAACAATCATCCCCTATCCCTAGCAATAGGAATTAGCTACGCAAATTGAATTCAACACAATAATTCATTTCTCCCAATTCAACCATTATTCATGAATTAAACAAGAGAGAAAAGAAACTTCCAATAATCTCAAATCCAAATGTTGAATACGAATTACAAGCTTATTCTCTAAACACTAAGAAGAAGAAGGAAAAAAAAATGGAAAAGAAAGATTAAGAAAAGAAGAAGAAATGAAGAAGAAGAAAGGAAAAAGAAGGAGAAGAAAAGCTATCGTGTTTTTTTTCTCTCGGCCTAGGTTTTCACTCCCAGAAGGGGAGATTCTTTTGATCGAGGTCCCAAACTTGTATTTATATCCCAGCTAGTGTCACGGCGTGAGAGTGTGAGGCACGGCGTGAAGAAGTACTAGTGGCGCGGCGTGAGGGAGCTTCGCGGCGCGGGGCTTGGAGGAGTCTCGCACTCTGTCGGGGCGTGGTGCTTGCCACGAGGTCTGCCGCGGCGTGAGGCAAAGGGGTGCCACGGCGTGGGATGTCTTCACGGCACGGAGGGAGCTGGTGTCGTGCCGCGGAGGTGTTGCCGCGCCGCGGTGCACGGGACTGCTGGCACACTTCTTCTCGAGCTCGTTTGGACTCGTCCGAAGTCGAAATTCGATTCCGTTTTTTTCTACACATTGCCAACAAAGCCCTATATCTATTGATGCTTTCTTGGCCAATTTATTCTTGAAATCATATTCTCCTAAAGCTCTTGACCTATACACTAAATGTGTTTCGCGTGACTTCGCTTTTTGGGCCCGTTCGGATTCGTCCAAGCTCGAAATTGAGTTCCGCTTTTTTCTATATGTCGCCAACGAACCTCTCTACACAACCATAATTGCTCGTTCAATTTTCGGGCTAAATCTATTCCTCATGGGCTTCTGACCTGCACACCAAAAAAGAAGAAAAACTAGAAAAACACATAGAAAACCAAAATAGAGCAAAACATGCAATAAACTATAAAATTACCTATAAACTAATGAAAAGACCTAAAATGGGGGAAAAGAAATGAGAGATAACAAGGACAAATGCAACAAAAATGGGACAAACAAAATTGGAAGCCAATTTGACGGCTTTATCCCAACCCGAGGAGAGGTAGCGAGAATCAGCCGACCGAGGCAACGGCGTCGTGGAACACCCTTCGCCGACGAGGAGAAGAACCAACGCTGCTGAGCGTCGGACTCACGCCGCCATGCCCTCACATCCGCCGTCGAGCCCACACTAGGAAGCCCCAACCACAAGGAAAAGGGCGGCTGCCGCTAGCTAGTCACAGACAGAGGTCGCCGGTTTGTCATCGTCTCGTGCTGGCGACTCTCAAAAAGCGCTACTGAGGAAAAAATGAGCAGTGGCCATTGACCCGACACCTAAGCCCAATCCATCGGCAAAGGAGAATGCACAACCGCGGGCAATGAGGACTACCCACCGATGATCCGGTGACTTCGATTCCCCCTATTTTGATTTATATAATAGGAATTTAGTTTGGGGAGGGTTGTTGATGGGTATGTATGTGTTTCATTTTATGTGCATATATTTTTGCTTTGGTCTGTTTTGGTTAGCTGCTGTTGATTTGTTTAGAGTCATGCCTAGTTGTTTTTGCTGTTTAGTTGCTTTTGGTTGTGGTTGAGTAGTGAGGTAACTTGACGTGGAAAGTTGGGAATTGATTGTCTCGGAAAAAATAAAAAATAAAAAAAATGATAGTGTGAATAATGAATGTGGAGGAGAAAATAATAGGTGTTGAAAAAAAAAGAGTAAAAGAAAAAAAAGAGATTGTGGGTTGCAACAGTTGTCAGTCTGTGAAGCTTTAATGCGACACTCTAGCACGAATAGCTAAATAGACTGTGACGGAGCTGCTGTTCCCAAGTAAAAGAAAAAAAGAAAAAAAAAAAGAGAAAAAAAAAAAGAAAAAAAACCGAGACGTTTGATTTCTGGCTAGAAGCGAAGAGGAACTAAACCTGTTGGCAAAGAAAGGGATGTCGTTAATTGCATGATTGGTATACTCGGTGTAGAGATTGACAAACTGCAGTGATTCACTGTATTGATATTTGATTGTTGGCGTTCCAAAGATGATTTCATTTCGAGTCCTGGGTTATTACTTTGGGAAGTTGTAACTATGCACTATGTGAGATGTGTGAGGACCTAAGCGAAAATTCCACATACTTGTTTGTTTTATCCGTTTTTTGTGTCTTAGTTCTATGTTGCTTAGGGACAAGCAACGGTTTTAGTTTGGGGAGAGTTGATACGTGGGAAATCTTGTATTATTTTGTGAGATAATTTGCATATTTGAGTATTAGATTTTAGTGTATTATTCAAGTTTTCTCATGTATTTTATTTTATGAACGGACATAACCAATATTTGGATTTTGTGTTTATTTTACAATTATTACTCCGATTTGCGACGTGGCAATGATGAGGTGGCTAATTAAATAAATAATGAGGAGGATTACAAGTTAACTTGGCCAAATACATGCAGCATGGGGATCTCAAAATTGATTGGTGGAACTTTTGATTAGTGAATATTATTATTGGCTAAAGGATGCAGAGTTTAGTGACACTTGGACTCTAAATATGTTGGGATTGAGAATTGATCGAGGACAATTAATTGAGAGGTATTGAAATTTTGTGGGACTCTTAATTCCTATGGACTCGGCGTGGCATCAAACAGAGAAAAGGGGAAATTAATTCATTCATCTGGGGAGGCTTGGACACACGTGAACGGAGTGCGGGGAAAGGAGATCAATCATTCTTGCTCAACAATTTATTTGTGCCGTGTGATCAAGGAGTTTGTTTTTATTAATTCGTGTTGATTTATTTCGATTGAAGACCATGTTTAATTATTATTATTTTTATCATTTAGCTATGTGTAGCTAAACATTTGGTTCTAGGGACGTTGAACCCTCGATGACTATGTTTGATTAATGCTATTTATTTCGTTTTACTCGTCGTATAAATTTTTTTGTGTTATTCTAGTTTCATGTCATAATGTGTGATTTTTAATTTAGCTTGATCACCTAAGTTAGGAATTGCATGTTAATTGCTAGAGTTGAGGCTTCGATTCGTAATTGTCGTAGTTCTTAATTCAATTGTAGCAACTAACAGTCGTGCATTGTTAGGAATAACACAACATAAGTTACATGAACCGAGCTTATGTGTTTGTGGCTTAGATCGGTCTATTTTTCTAGATTTTAATGCGACTAGTGGATTAAATTATGAGAGCTTGTTCCGAGTTATTCGCTAGTTAGAACTAATTGAAGAGCCTATTTCGATTAAGTATAAATTAAGGGAAAATTCAGGTAGCAGAGCTTATTGCTATCTAGGATCGGTAGTTTTAGAAGACGAGTGAAATTTGATAAATGCATTAATTGGGCTAGTTGTTCGAGGGTGTAGACAGACTTGGGACCGATTTCATTCTCATATTCACTAGATTATTTATTTATTTTCAATTTCATCATCATTTGCACTTTAATCATTTATCTCGAGTTCTAGTTTAATTTCTTGTTCCGTTAGTAGATTCATTTTTAATCAAAAAACCCCCCCTTTTACTTTAATCTAATTAATATAATAAAATCACGGTTTATACCGCACTCCCTGTGGGATCGACCCTTGCTCGCCACTACTACTAGTTAGTAGGGGTTAGACGAGGAGAATTTATAAATTCAAATTCGCCGTGTAACGACGCGCGGTCACTAATGAAAGTCACATCAAGTAGAGTGCTCTAAAACTACTGGTTGAGGTCAACACAAATTTTTCTAATATCCATGAAGATGTTGCTTTGTGTATTATGGAATTTGATCAGAAGAGCCAAAAGAAGGTGATTGAGGAGCTGGCTCTGGAAACTATGGAAACTGAAGAGGACTAAGGGAATAGACTAGCAGAAGAAGGTTTAATCTCCTCTCTTACTCAAAGTGGGAGGGGAAAGCAACATCAAAAAGGATGGAGGAGACTCTCTGGTCAGGAGTGAAGAAATACTAGAGGCCAAAAAGGGAAGGGAGGTAGTTCAAAATCTGG
>BKCP01011625.1:24286-51155 GCA_008636005.1 Striga asiatica | reverse complement strand
ATTTTCGTTTTCGTTTTGTTTGTATATTAAGTTATGAGAAAAAAAGTGATGTTACAGGTGATTGCTCTCTGCCAAGCTCCATTCCTGCTTGATGATCCAAATGTAGGACTCATGTTTCCAGCTGATGCCATTGCTAAAGCTAAACATTATCTTTCACTTACTTCAGGGGGTTTAGGTATTCCAACTATTGAATAGAATTCCCTTTAAATGTTACTTAGAGATGGCTATATCTTGTTTCTTCTATCTTTTATTCCACAATTACAAATATTGTTTGGAGATGGTGAAAGTTAATAGTCTACGCATTGACTTTGTTTCATCACTTTCTTGAGTATTTTGAAACAATGCATCTATGAACTCCAAATAACAATAAAGGCCACTATATTTGTGTCCATCGATTATCCATCTTTGGGTCAGTTTCATGTACTGCTATTAAAATTTGCCCAGTCTAGTCCTATTGATTTCCTGTTATATAAGTGCATCAAAAGTGCTGAATTAATATTGAACAAGTTGCTCTTATAGCGTTAGAAGATAGTTCATAAGAATCCTGTATATTACCTCAGGTGCTTACAGTGATTCACGTGGCCTTCCTGGAATAAGAAAAGAAGTGGCTGAATTTATCGAGAGACGGGATAAATATCCCAGGTTGTAACTATATAATAAGTTAAAATAAATCCTGTGTTGAGATTTTTTTNAATCCTGTGTTGAATTTTTTTTTTTTTTTTTTTTAAATTCTAAAAACATATTTTACTGAAAATTTTATTCATTTACAGTGACCCGGAACTCATATTCCTAACAGATGGTGCTAGCAAAGGAGTCATGCAAATCCTACAAGCCATCATTCGTGGTCCAGCCGATGGGGTAATCTTACTTTGATAATTCAATCATGCCCGTTTACTTTCCAATGTTTTCACTTTGCTCCCCCAAGTTTGCATATTTTGCAACTAGAAGTTCTTCTTTCCGTTTCATAACGATTGGTTTATTTGTAGATATTGGTTCCTGTTCCACAATATCCACTTTACTCTGCCACAATAGCTTTAATGGGTGGTTCACTTGTTCCGTATTATCTCGAGGAGACTGCAAATTGGGGTCTTGATGTCATTAATCTTCGTCAATCACTTGCTCAGGCTCGTTCCCAAGGGATAACTGTAAGAAACAGTTTGTTATGCTATTTCATATATAATTAATAGGCAAAATTGCATATTAATACACCACCTTCCATGTTTTTGCAATTTAATCATCACCTTTACAATTTTGCAAATTAATACACCACATTTACCATTTTTACAAATCGATACATAAATGCGGTTCCGTTAACGAAAATTTGACATGGCACTAAATGCCATGTCAGATTTTCGTTAGATTTTTTTTAACGGAACCGTCATCCATGTATCGATTTGCAAAAATGGTAAATGTGGTGTATTTATTTTGCAAAATTGTAAAGGTGGTGACTAAATTGCAAAAACATGAAAGGTGGTGTACTAATATGCAATTTTGACTATAATTATATATATAAATGCATTGTAACAATGTACATATGGATATATGTGTGTATGAAACAATAGTACTCCTTTCGTCCCAAGACCATTGATCATCTGAAAGGTTGTTTAATATTATCAGCTAGCTTATCTCTTGATATATCCATGGATTTTCTATAAGGTTCGAGGCATGGTGATTATAAATCCGGGAAATCCTACTGGGCAGTGTCTTAGCGAAACAAATCTTAGAGAGGTTATAAATTTCTGTTACCAAAACAATTTAGTGTTGCTTGGAGATGAAGTCTATCAGCAGAACATTTACCAAGATGAGCGCCCCTTTGTAAGCTCAAGGAAGGTATGCAATTGGATGTATGTAATTGTAGCATAATTCTCATGGATTCCTTTTCAACTCACTCATTTGCATATAATTGCTTTTGTAAAAGGTTCTTATGGAGATGGGCCCACCCATAAGCAATGAGCTTGAGCTAGTTTCTTTTCACACAATCTCGAAAGGGTATTGGGGGGAATGTGGCCAGCGTGGTGGCTACTTTGAGATGACCAATATTTCTCCCAAGGTTTTTTTGGATAAATAGTAGCAATATAAGTATACTGCATTTATATATCTACATTTTTTTGTGTATAAACTATATGCAAAACAATGAATGGATTAAAATTTGATCTAACTCAATATGCTTTAGTTTTAATTAGATTTATGACCTATGATTTCAGACAGTGGAGGAAATATACAAAGTTGCTTCCATATCACTCAGTCCAAATGTGCCTGCACAAATACTTGTAAGTCACTAACTTTAACCTATTAATTTTTCCTAACCGATTAATAACCAAGAACTACACTTTTTGCAATTTTCAGATGGGAATTATGGTCAACCCTCCTAAACCTGGTGATATATCTTACGAAAGATATGTTAGAGAGAGGTACGACTTTCTACTTTGTACATGCATTCTCAAATATCTTCATTGGTAAAGAAAAAGTATTATGGGCTTGTAATGATTATTACGTTCTAAGTGTCAAAATATTTTATAAGCAAGTTTTTATTCTACATGCATATCTCTTAGACTTTGTTTGCTTCAATGATAATGTGTATGACTGATTTATTTTAGGATACAGTTGAAATATTACGCAGCAATGTGTGTCTCTTCATATGTAATAGTTATTACTAGCATATTACCCATGTATTACATGGGTGTTTGTTAAAAATTTATACTTAAAATTATGAAATAATGAAAAAATAGATTATTCCATGTCTGATTGCAAAGGCTGACAGGCTCCGATTAGAAATCTAACCTACGTAATCAAGTTTAGAATACGAGGCTTCAGTTTAAAGTGATGCACATGCCTACTAGCAAGTCTCGGAACAAACACAACTGAAATTTAAATCATGATTACAAAGTTTTACTCATGATTCAACTGCAGCAAAGGCATCCTCGAGTCTTTGAGAAGGAGGGCACAATTAATGACAGATGGATTCAACAGCTGCAGAAATGTGGTTTGCAACTTCACTGAAGGTATATATCTTCTCACAATTTACTAAATAAAAGACGTTGGAAATAAGAGGAATTGATTGATTTCTATGAAAAAAGAAGAGAATTGCAAAATTTTAGTCATGTATGTTTCACTATCCTAAATTTTTTTCGTCATCTTCGAATTGTTTTTGATTTTTAATTTCGTCCCTGATGTTTGCAAAAGGGTTGCAAAAAGGTCATCGAGCATACATAAGGGACGAAATTGCAACATTTTTTTAAAAACATAAGGGACTTTTTGTTGCGAAAAAGGACTTTTTTGTAACTTTTTTGCAAGCATAAGGTGACGGAAATGAAAAAAAACAATTCGAAGAGGACGAAAAAGTTCGAGGTACTGAAACATACAGGATTAAAATTGCAATTGACTAAAATAAAAAACAATATATAACTCCAGTTTTTTTGTCTTAAACCTTTAATTTCCAACATCAAAATGGTCTTTTTCAGGCGCCATGTATTCGTTCCCGCAAATTCGCTTGCCCCCGAGAGCTTTAGAGGCTGCAAAAAAGGCTGGAAAAGTGCCTGATGTTTTCTACTGTCTTAAGCTTCTAGAAGCTACTGGCATTTCAACTGTCCCGGGTTCTGGGTTTGGTCAGAAAGAAGGGTACATAACTTTTNGTTCTCGTTTAGATGAACTTAATGAAGAAATATAAAACGCATCATATGTTTTTCACTATATTACGAATCCTACCTAACCCCAAGGGTTACTTAGTCTAAAACTCAGGTATAATTTGGTGATTTTTTTTTTTTTCAGTGTAATTAGAACTGTCTGGGTTTTAGACAGCCATGAGAAATGATGCTGATAAAAAAGTTTCATTTTTCTCTTATTTTATATTTGAAGGGTTTTCCACCTGAGAACCACAATCTTACCAGCTGAGGAAGACATGCCTGCAATTATGGAAAGTTTTAAGAAATTCAATGACGAGTTCATGGAGCAATACGAAGACCAAAGGGGATATTCGAGGATGTAAAGAAAGCTTGGTTAGGCCAAGAACATTCACATTTGTATTATAATTAATTAACCTTTCAAATTCTTGTAAATTGTGGTTTCAGAACTCTCTGTTGCACTCTACTCTACTCATTTTCTTCCAAAGTGATCTACAGTAAAACTTCTATGCTCATACATGAAGTCTGACTTATTCTTTTTAATTATTCCTCTACTAGTCATCTTTTGTAATTTAGTTACTAACAAACCTACAACAGTAAAAACAATAAACTGAAGACCTTAATTAATCAACTTAGTTCTTAGTGAAACAGTCATGTTTGACGTGTAAAAAAATTAGTATAGTGCACATATGATGCATGATTCATATTTATTTGTGATTTTAAATTATTTTTTAAATTCATATGATTTTTTTTTTTTTTGAATTTTTACATTATTATTTTTCATCAATTAAAAAAATGAAGGACAATATATAAAGAATTGTGTCAAATGTATTATAGTTCAAATCTAAGTCATGATAAAAAAGAATAGATGAAAATATTTTGGTGTACAAACATTATGAATTAGTTAAAATTATAAATTAACTTGAAAAATTATAAATTTTTCATACATGAAATTTTCATATTTAACTTTTGAAGACAATTACTTTTAAGTGAAAATTTGTTAATAATAAATTCAAAGGTTTGGTTATTGTACATTGTTTTTACCTTCTACAATTTAAAATAATAGTTTTTGTCAAAATATTTATTTGTCAAGACAAATAATTTTCGTTAAAATTTAGAACGAATAATTTTAACGAAAATTATTTGTCTTGACAAATATTAACGAATAATTTTCACAAAATAATTATTTGTCTCGACAAATAATTTGTTATTTATCTTGACAAATAAAACTATTATTTAGAATCACAAAAAATAATAGTTTTCTATCTATATGATATATTCAATGTGTACATTATTATCTTTAACGAAAAGCACATTGGATAATGAATAATGGGGTTTAATGCTCTAAACCCCCCTGTATTATCGTTAATCTGCGCGTTTCCCTCTTCTAATTCAAAAATTGCATCAGTCCCCCTTCTATTAAAGTTTTGCATGCGCGAAACACCATAAACCGTCTAAGATGACGGAAGTGCATAGCACGCGCGTGCTGTGCGGCTTTACCTTCGGTTTTTCACTCTAAAGTCGCGGAAGTTACTTTTTTACCCTTAAAATCAACCATTAAAAGGCTCACCTTCTTCCCCACCTCACACCCTAATCGCGCAGCTCACAGGAAGGAAGGTACGCATTCTTCATTTTTTTTTATTTTGTTTTTTCTTTCGGCCGAATTGCACAACACATTCATTTCACCCTCCATTTTTTTTTTACTTTTTCCTCCTTCCTCACTGATGGGCGACGCATAGGAAAAATTTTGTTTTTTTTTTTTTTACTTCACGCCTTCTTCATTTTTTTATTTTATTTTTTCTTTAGGTCGAAAAAATACAACTCATTAGTTTGGTTTTTTACTTCACACCTTCTTCAGACCAAAAAATACAACACATTTGTTTTTTAATTTTTGTTATAAATATTTTTTTAAATAAATTATACAACAGGTTTTGAAATATTTTTTTATAAATATTTATTTCCGTTTTTTTTGTTATTTTTTATTTTTTATTTTTTTTGGCAGGTTGAATATGTCTACTTCCCAAAAATCAAAGATGTCAAAGAATGAGAGTTTGGATCTAAGGTATAAGCACCCTAAGTGTGGTTGCAACACATTTGCTCGCATTCGGGTCGTTGGTCCAACAAAAGAAACTGTTGGCAAACTATTTTGCAATTGTCCGTACAACAAATGTCGTTTATTTACTTGGCTTAAACCTGTCTCAGTGAATTGGGTGAAGTCAAATGAAATCCATGAAGATGAAGTTTGTTATGAAGACGATGATGATGAAGTACAGTCAACCGGAGCAAAGCTAACAAATGAAAATGTAGAGGTCGCAATAATGCTGAAGGAGGTGCAGTCAAAGATGGAGAAAATTGAGAAAAAATTTAGCAATGGATTGTTTTTTTTTTTGTTATTGTAATCCTTTTGGCTGTTATTGTTCTCAAGTAATTTTAGATGATAATTAATGTAATCATTTGGACAATGTATGCCTTTATTATCATCAATAAAATGCAGTAATTCAATATTCTAGCAACTCCACTCTCACCACATCTATCTCCAACAATGTAACATTCAAAACACTGTTATCACTACAATCAGTAGCCACAGATAGCAAAAAAAATTATCATTCAAAACATTACTATCAATAGCCACAAATACTGTCAATAGCATTCAAAGCAATAGGGTCATCACCATAAATTATACTTCAATATCCATAAACACCAAAATATTGTCATAACTGTCATCATCACAAACACAAAGTCTAACCAACATACAAACACCACTGGAATAAAATCACCAACATACAAACATCATCACAAACACAAACACTAATCAAATACACACCATGAAATCACCAATCACCACCATATTCCCTGTTTTGTTGAGTGAAGGTTTGAGGGCCAGAGCACTGAATAAAATCTTCAAAAGATGGCATGGAAGTCTCAAATGGCTGAGACGACTGAGACGGCTGAGATGGTTGTGGATGTGGCTGAGATGGTTGTGGTTGTGGCTGAGATGGTTGTGGCTATGACTGAGATGTTTGTGGTTGTGGCTGAGATGGTTGTGGTTGTGGCTTAGATGGTTGTGGTTGTGGTTGTGGCCGAGATGCCTGCCCAAAAAAAAAAGCAAACAAAAACAAAACAAAATCATGTCACAGTGTTTAAAAAACACAAATATGATTGTTGAAATAACAATATTGGAAGTTGAAAAATTTTAAAAATTGACTGACCTGTTCACCTTCACCTCCGCTTTTGGGGCACCTTCTCTTATTGTGATTGTTTCCACCACATAAAGTGCATTTCTTGATAAGCCCCTTTCTGCTACTGTTTGTTGCCATATGTCTCATGTCATTAATCTGGATTCTTTCTGTATTTTTTGCCCCTTTCTGTATTTTTCTATTCCAGTTTTCTTCACCTGGATCCTTGCCATCAATCTTCTTCTGATCCACTCAAACATGTCCACAATAGCCATATCCCTGGCTTCCAAAATGTAGTTGTTGAAGGACTCTGAAAGATTATTAACTATCACATCACACACTGCATTAGGAGAAAAGAAACACCTTGCCCAGTGTTCTTCAGGGACAGCCTTCAACCATTCACATAGAGTTTCCTAAAGCAAAGTACAAAATCTCATTATATTAATATAAATTGAGACAATGAGATGTTATTTAAAATCTCAAAGTACAAAATACCTACAACAAAGTATTGTTCAAAGCATGAACACAAAACATTGTTCAAAGCATTAACACAAAGTAAAAAATACCTACTTTCCTTTTTAAAATAAAATACCTACACCAAATATACAGCAGGTTATTCAGAACAAAACCATGAAATGAACACACTCTTATATTCAGACCCAAAGGTATTCACATTACACAGCAGGTATGTAATGAGAAAATTACAACAGGTTTTTGTAAGGAGAAAAATACCTTGCCATCCTTCTTAGGAATAAGCTTTTGGATTTGACTCATGCACCTGAGATGCTCCTTGACATTGTATGTGCTGGCTGCCTTCCAAAACCATTTCCTCAATTCTAGATTCCCCCACTTCTGCTTAAAATTGTTGTACATGTGCTTCAAGCAATATCTGTGCTCTGCCCCCTCAATTTCACTCACAGCTTCAAGCAAACCCTTTTGTCTATCTGAAACAAAAGTCTATTTTTTCTCCTTGTAAGGGTCTATATCCCTCATTAGCCTTTCAAGGAACCACCTCCAAGAATCAGTCTTCTCAACTTCCACATATGCCATTGCAATTGGTAGCATATTGTCATTTCCATCTCTACCAACTGCTGAAAGAAGTTGACCATCATGAAGAGTCTTCAGAAAGCATCCATCAAGCCCTATAATTGGCCTACAGCCAGTTAAAAATGCCCGCCTCATTGCACTTAGGCAAACATACATCCTCATGAACTTTGGAGGTGAAAAATCATTGTTCAACTTGAGGATAAAAGAGCTACCAGGATTGTACTTGGCCACTGTGGAGCAGTAGTCATATAGCCTCTTATATTGTTCCCCATAGTCAACCTTCAACAAAGAAAGAGCATACATCTTGGCCCTGTATGCCTTGTGCAAATTGACCTCAACCCCACAGTGCCTCTTGATTCTGTTTTTCAGACTTGCCAGACTCTCAGCAGGATTGTCCCTCAAAGTATCTAGCATTCTTTTTCCAAGATACTTGTAGTCTGCCTGTGTGTTCTCTGTCCTATAAGCACATGAGTGTGTGCCTTTCAATGTCTTGATTTGAAATGTGGACAAACCTCCAATAACTGAGGCCCTCAAGAATCAGCCACACCCACTCTTACATTTTGCTGTGATAAGCTTGGCTTCATTTTTTGGGAAATTCAAATCATATCCCTTTCTAACAGACCAATCTTTAATCACCTCCTTGAATGTTGCTCTGCATTGATATTTTTGACCAACCTTCAGCTCAAACCTTGACATGTCAGTACCATTAATCCATTCATCAGGCTCTTCAAAGCACTTGTCATCATCCTCAGGATCACTGTACCAATCTTCTGCTGTAGACCTTCTTGCAGCACCAGCTTCTTGTCTTGCCTTTTTTTTCTGCTTCTTTCTTTGTTTCAGCCATTCTCTTGCCCTCTTGTGTACCTTCTTAGCATGATCATGTTCTCTCTGTTGGAATATATCATCATCATCAGGGCCTTCTGATGGGTCTACTTCCAGATCCGGAGTAAACCGGTGGATGTGAGCTCAGATCTGCTTGAACCGCCTCCGAATTGTTGCTAGACCGCGAGATACCTGCAAAAACTCAACGCCGGAGGTGTTTCCGGCGTAGAGCCTCCGACGCTCAAGTCAGTATGAGAGCGATCAAGAGATGTTGCGCAGCAGCTATGGGGAAGAATGGGAATGAATGAGAGTTAGGGTTTGAGGTTACCTCACCTCCTTTATATAGAAGTGAATACTTACTTGAAGTACCTAAAATACCCAGGTCGGCGGACCTAGAAGGTCCAAAATGCCCTGGTCGATTCGCCTTCCCTTGCTGCTGAGTCATCACAAGATTCCTTCTTATCCTTTGTAATATGTGGAACTTCAAGTATGCTGCAAGTGTGATGAGTCGTCATCACATCTTTATTATTCGAGGTGTGTGGGGTCGACTTTGAGAGCTAGGAGGTCGACTTGTGGATATGTGTGGATTCGGAGGCTAAGCTTAGATAACTCTCTGAGGTGAAGTCGTCTTTAGAGAATCGTCTTAGTTAAGTCGACTTCTTGGAGTCGACTTAGAATATCTGGACGCTTCGGAAGTTATGCTCTTGTTTCTCTTCTTATACTGATGTCGACTAGTGGAAGTCGACAGGCTGAGGTCAACTTGTGAGAGTCGACTAGACAGATTTCTGCCTTTTCTCGGTCGCTCTCTGTGGAATCGACTTTAGGGAAGTCGATTTATGTGTGTTAATGGTAATATATCGTCCTGTAGGCGGTCTGGGCGGTTACCCGGTCGAGTAGGGAGCCTTTGGGCCGGTATGTCCTTGTATGGCTATATCATCTAGTCCCCCCCAAAAATTACTCTAAGCAGTCAACTGCTTAAGAGTAAATTTGGCAACGAGTAGTTAAACGTCACGTCTTCTTGCGATATCTGCTTGAATTCACTACCTTGATGGCTCGTATCGCTCCATCGATCGAATGAGAAACATCTCGGTCCACTATTGTTGCATTTTCGGATAAGTCTGACACTCTGACACCCTTTTTCAAATTTCAAATTTCGAAAATTCTGCAGTGACGCGCGTCATCTCAACCGCCGACTCCTCGAATTTCGTGCTTCATCAGGATCGTTGGTTCTCTCGATGATCCAATGGTCCGTATCCATCACTATCACATATAAATATATCTCGATTCCTCAGGAAACCACTTTCCGCACTCCTAAACTTCTCGCTCTCTCTCAACTTTCTTCAAGCTTTCCGGCGACCTGCGAGTTTCGGCTTCACCGACGATATTCGTTTCCGGCGACTTCCAACTTCTTCCGAATTCAATCCCGCCACCATGTGTAAGTTTACTATTCTATCTTATTTCTTAACTTTCTGTCGGTTTTTTTCTTCTTTAATTTTTTCTGGCCTTTTCGATCTTGAAGTTCATGTGAGTTCTTCGTGTTCTTCGGAGATTTTTTTATGGATTTCTCGTTGGATCTTTTTACGCGCATTCTCTGTTAGGATTTATTGTTTTTACCAGTCGTCGGCTGCCGATGTGCAGCCAATTTTCATCTGTCGTTGAGTCGGCTCCTATCGTCTTAGTGGTCTTCTCTCCTCAGTTTTCCCTTTTTGAGTCGACTAAGATCGACTTACTGGTTTATTTAAGTCGAGTTATCGATAGCGATTGCCCCTTCTTTGTCCTTTCATCCTCTGTCGATTATTGCGAGTCGACCTGATTCGTTCTTGTAGGCCTTAACTCGCGACTTTACTAACTTCGACCTTCTCCTTCTTTTTCTTTCCTTAGCTTCCGACTCGTCTCCTCTCTCTGGCTCCCTTGGTCAGCAGATCAACGATTATACTCATCAAGCCGACGAGGGTTCTAGTTCTGACTCTGTCGAGGTACCCGGTTATAAGATGACTTCGTTGCCTTCTCATCCTTCTTCCCCTCATGTTTTGGCTTCCTCCGTCGACTGGGAACAATATGATCAAACACTTTTGGAGGGCGGCTTAGTCGACGTTGTGAAGAGCCCTTCTCGAGGAAATCCTCCTCGTCTCGATCTTATCCCTAGAGGTATTCCTCTTAGGTTATTAGACATCCCTGTTTATAGAACAAGCCCTGTATCAGTACCAATAATTGTTCCTGTTCTCGATTCTCAAAATACTGTATCAATAACTTGTCCTTTAGCTAGGTTCGCTGTTTTAAATCCTTTCTGTTATGCCTCTGCAGCCGAGGTCGAGGGCTTCAGGAAATTTAGTGGGCTTCCTTCCGACTGGGAGTTGGTCGCTCCAGGGCCAAATGACGATTTCGCTCATCCTCCCCCTGGCTGTCATACGTTTTTTATAGACCAAGTCGTCTTTGGCCTTCGCTTCCCTATCCAAGACGAGATCATCTTGATAAGCAATTTGTACAATGTACCCATAAATCAATTTTCCCCTAATGCCATTCGCATTATGATAGCCTTCATCGTCGTTTCCCGAATAATACTCAAATTATTTTCTCCCGAGTTTTTCTTCTATTGTTACGGTTACCGGCTTTCCAAAGGCGCCCATTGTCTCGGTCGTCGCGCTGGTGTTACTTTTCTTGACGATCTCTCGTCGAATGTCACCGAGTGAAAATCGAAGTTTTTTTTCATTTGGCCCGCTTCTGGCATGTATCCCTATGTAAATACTTGGATCACTTCAAAGGTAAAGCAGAATAAACGGCCTCACTCTGACGAGTTTGCCCAATTGTTGTCTAAACTAAATAAGCATACTTATAGTGCTCGCCAGTTAATCAAGGATCGTAATTTAGTCAATCACGCCCGTATCGTCATCTACGAGGATCTTCCTCGTCTCGATGATCCCCGTAAGCTTTTAACATACTTCCTTGTGCAACTGTTTAAAAATTTTGATTATTCGCATCGCGACTGCTAAGTGTTCCTCGCATGTTAACTTCTCTTCTGTCATTGTTTCAGTTAAAGCGCTCAAACGTTTCGAGCTAAAGAAGAACCAATCGACCGGCCCGTCGACGGGCGGTTCTGCTCCTCTCCCTCGACCCTCGAGTGGGTCCGGGTCGAGGCCCAGCGCTGCAGCTGCCGAGACGACGGCTGCCAAGAAAGCTAGGGTTGAGAACCTTGGCGCTTTTCAACACAAGCCGTTGGGCTCTGCTTCTCGCAAGAGGGCCTAAGACGATCGGGCCGCCATCCTTATCTCTGACGATCTGAAACGCCGCAAGGTCGACAAGGGCAAAGGAAAAGCGGTCGAGAAGAAGGCCCCCTCCCCCATCACCGTCAAGGACGTGACGGTCAAGATGCCCTCTCGACTCTGGAATCATCCGGAGCCGTACCATGTGGCTAAATACCTCAACTCTCTAATTCCTGAGGACGACAAGGAGCGCGTCGATGGGAACCTGTAAGAGCGCTCAAACTACGCTGTTCAGTGTCTCTCCCGGGTATTTTTTCTACCCTTCAATCGACTTGGTTTCTGCATTTTTCCTTAAACTTGATTCATCTTTTCTTACCTATCTCCAATATTTTTTTTTTTCGCAGTTTCTGGCCTCGGCGCTTCCCTGCTTCGAGGAGACGAGTAAGGCTCCTTTCGCCTCCACTAAGTCCCTCGAGGACAAGTGTGAGGCTCAGCGCCAGGAGATCGAGGCGCTGAAAGAGGATTTGGAGGCCTCGAAGGCCCTTGTCGATAAGTTGAAAGCCGACAAGGCTGTGTTCCGGTATCTGAACGACAAGCTCAAGGCCAACCTCGACAAGGCTCGCGATGAGATTATGGTCGAGAGAGAGAATGGCATCGAGGAGGGGCGCAGAACCTTCTTAAAATCCCCCATGGGCGCTATCTTTCTCGAGACCTATCGCCAGGAGGTCGTCAAAGCCTTCTGCAATTCCCCTGCCTTCCTCGACAAGCTTTGCCCTGCCGTCGTCCAATACTTCGATTTTGTTTTTGATGCGTGGGCGGCGGTCGTGGAGGGGTCTGAATTTGCTGGGAAGCTCGACCGCGAGACGGTTAAGGAGATGCTCCCTGACCCCGAGGGCTATGAGGGTGACTCGTCTCTCCCTGATGACTACCCGTGGTGGACGGGACTCGAGGCTTGGGCCATTCGCAAAGCTGGCCTAGGTTCGCAACTCGAAATCCCCGATCGCCCCTCTGGCCGGGTCGACCGAATTAGTCAGGCCTGAGGGGGTTGGTCATGAAGAGGGAGACGAGGGGCAGGGGACCGAGCCGCTTGTCGACAGGGATGCCGAGGAAGAGAACCCCGAGAAGTCTGCTACCGTTGTGATGGAGGGTGGAGACGACACTACGGAGAAGTCGGACGCCAACTCTTAGACGTGTTTGTCTGATTTGGGGCTGTGCCAATGTTTTGCTAGTTGTTTGTCCTGCTTTATTACCGCTGTTTATTTTTTCTTTCTCGTATCGGCTCATTTTCAAGATTTGTAAGGGTCGAGACGACTTCGGAATGTAATGTTTTTTGTTATGAATATAATGCTTCTCTTTTTCCTTCATCACTTGTGTTAATTGTTTTTCAAATTATCTTGCTGCTATTCCCGTGTATCTTCTCCCCAACCCTTCTTGCGAGCTGGTCGAAGTCGAGCGATAATTTGAACAGCTTCTTAGCTGTGAAACGTAAGTTTTTCAACTCGTCTTCTCCTCAACCCTTCTTGCGAGCTGGTCGAAGTCGAGCAACAATTTGAACAGCTTCTTAGCTGTGAAACGTAAGTTTTTCAGCTCGTCTTCTCCCCAGCCCTTCTTGCGAGCTGGTCGAAGTCGAGCGATAATTTGAACAGCTTCTTAGCTGTGAAACATAAGTTTTTCAGCTCGTCTTCTCCTCAACCCTTCTTGCGAGCTGGTCGAAGTCGAGCAACAATTTGAACAGCTTCTTAGCTGTGAAACGTAAGTTTTTCAACTCGTCTTCTCCCCAACCCTTCTTGCGAGCTAGTCGAAGTCAAGCGATAATTTGAACAACTTTTTAGTTGTGAAATGTAAGTTTTTCAACTCGTCTTCTCCCCAACCCTTTTTGCGAGCTGGTCGAAGTCGAGCAACAATTTGAACAGCTTCTTAGCTCTCAATGTTCGTTGTGTATTAAAGTTGGTTATACAAGAGTTTTCGTTCTTTAAGTGTGAGTTTGGTAATGTGCTCGAGACTTTATCCGAGGATTTCAACCACCGTATTCGAGTTAGTCGTTTTCGAAGTTGGAGGCTTCATAGCCTGCTCGAGATTCCGCTCGAGAATTTACAACTTTGCAGTTGTGTGAATCGACTTCGTAGTCGAAGGCTTCGTAGCCTGCTCAAGATTCCACTCGAGAATGTAAGTTGTATTAGTCGACTTCGTAGTCGAGGGCTTTGTACCCTGCTCGAGATTTCGCTCGAGAATTTACAACTTCGTAGTTGTATTAGTCGACTTCGTAGTCGAAGGCTTCGTAGCCTGCTCGAGATTCCGCTCGAGAATGTACAACTTCGTAGTTGTGTTAGTCGACTTCGTAGTCGAAGGCTTTGTAGCCTGCTCGAGATTCCGCTCGAGAATTTACAACTTCGTAGTTGTATTAGTCGACTTCATAGTCGAAGGCTTCGTAGCCTGCTCGAGATTCCGCTCGAGAATTTACAACTTCGTAGTTGTATTAGTCGACTTTGTAGTCGAAGGCTTCGTAGCCTGCTCGAGATTTCGCTCGAGAATTTACAACTTCGTAGCTGTGTTCAGTTGATTATATAATCATTGGAGAGTTAGCCGGCTTCATAGCCGTTTTGAAAAATTCAGTTTTCCATGCAATCATAATAAAGTCGACACATAAACATAAGAAACAAAATTGAAGCGCAAACTTTAAGATTCATTTCATCATTGAATTCAATTCAAACATTGTTCAGTACAAAAAGTAGTTCGAGACATTGCCTTAGGCGTAAAAGCGTTTGAGATGGATCACGTGCCAGGATCGCGGGAGTTGTCGACCTTCTCTATCTTCGAGTTCATATGCTCCCCTCTCGAGCACCTTTGTGATGGTATAGGGCCCTTCCCAGTTAGCTTCGAGTTTGCCGACATGTTTGAGAGCATCGACTCACTTGAGGACGAGATCCCCAACTTGAAAACGTCTGGTTCAGACCTTCTTGTCGAAGGCCGCGTGCATCTTTTGCTTGTATTCGACGGACCGCACCCAAGCTTCTTCTCGCCCTTCTTCGATTAAGTCGAGGGCTTCTTCTATCATCTCTTCGTTTTTCTTTTCCTCGTAGAACTTTGATCTGTGGGAGTCGAGGCCGACCTCAACCGGCAATAATGCATCCATCCCATAGACCATGTGAAATGGGGATTGTCCCGTCGAACTTCTTGGAGTCGTCCTATAAGCCCATAGGACTATTGTCAACTCGTCGACCCAAGCTCCCGACGCCTTTTCCAGTCTTTTCTTCAACCCTTGGAGGATAGTTCGATTGGTGACCTCGACTTGCCCGTTTGTCTGTGGTTGTGCGACTGATGCAAACCGCTGCTTAATTCCCATGTCGAGACACCACGCTTGGATTCGTTTCCCTTGGAATTGCGTTCCGTTATCTGAGATTAATACCTTTGGTATTCCAAATCGACAGCAGATATTGTTGAACAAGAACTGTATCATCTTTTCCTCAGTAATTCGCGCCAAGGGTTTCGCCTCGACCCATTTGCTGAAATACTCGACTGCGACTACCAAGAATTTCATTTGTCCCGTCCCCATTGGCAATGGGCCCACCAAGTCGATTCCCCATTGCGCGAAGGGAATCGGAGAGTTGATTGTCGTCATATATTCAGCTGGAACATGTGTGACTTGGCCGTGTCGCTGACACTTATCGCATTCTCGCACGAGCTTCTCCGTCGTTGCCCATACTTTGGGCCAGTAATATCCTGCTCGCAGGGCTTTACCGATTAATGCTCGAGATCCTATGTGCGCTCCGCAACATCCTTCATGGATTTCTTTTAGAACATGCAACCCTTCTTCTTCGGAAACACACCTCAAGTGAGGTCTGACTATTGATTTCTTGTATAGGATCCCGTCGACTTCAAAATACTTGCTTAGATATCGAGCCATCTTTTCCGCCTCTTGCTTGTCTTCTGCAGGGACTCGACCCTGCAAGAGTTCGCGAATAGACTTCCTCCAATCGTCTTTCTCGTCAATTTCCATGGCTTCATTTAGAACACTCCCCTCAAGGTGCATCGTAGTGATATGGTTTCCCACCTTTCCTTCATTTGAGCTTGCAATTCTTGCGAGCCAGTCGGCTCTGAATTTCCTCGACATATTTCATCATTCTGTCTTCCTTAATTTCACAATTTCCCAGCACTGCCCGACGACGAGCTGCGAGTCGGAATGTGCTGCGATTTCTGTTGCTCCACCACCGATTGCCAGTTGTATCCCTTTGATAAGCGCCTCGTATTCAGCTTCATTGTTTGCGGCCTTGAACCCCATTCTAATCGCGAAGTCGAGCTGTTCGCCCTCGGGGGATACGAGGACGACTCCCAACCCAGATCCCTTCGCGGCCGAGGACCCATCAACGTGCATTATCCACTTCCTCTCTTCTCGTTTGGTTCCTTCTTGAATAAAATCAGCTAGAGCCTGGGCTTTAATGGCTCGCCTCGGCTCGTACTTGATAGCATACTCGCTCAGCTCGACTGCCCATTTCACGAGTCAACCCGAGACTGTAGGTCGACCCAATGTTTCTCCCAGTTGAAAATTCGTTCTTACCACAATAGTATGATTCAGAAAATAAGGCCTCAGCTTTCTGGCCGTTATAACTAATGTCAGGGCGGCTTTCTCGACTTCTGGATATCTCGTCTCCGCACCTTGGAGTACTCGACTTGTGTAGTAAATCGGCTGTTGGGAGCTTTCCTCCTCCCGCAGCAACACTGAACTCAAAGCAAACTTCCCCACCGAGTTATATAAAATCAACTCGTCACCTGGTTCTGGTTTGGTCAGCAAGGGCAGCTCGCTCAGGAATTCTTTCAACTTCTCAAAGGCCATCTGCGCCTCGTCACTCCATTTGAAAACCGTCTTCTTCTTAAGTAGTTTGAAAAAAAGGAAAACTCTTCTCGGCTGCTCGAGCGATGAATCTGCTCAAGCCTGCAATCCTTCCCGTCAGTACTTGGACTTCTCTAATGTTTCGCGGTGGAGCCATGTCGAGTATGGCCTTCACCTTGTCTTTGTTCACCTCGATTCCCCGCTCCATGACGACATATCCCAAAAATCGCCCCGCCTTTACTCCAAAGGCACACTTGCTCGGGTTCAACTTCATCCTAAACGTCCTAAGGGTGTTGAAAGTTTCCCTTAAGTCGTCTGGGTGTGAAGTCGAGGACTTGCTCTTCACTAGGATATCGTCCACGTATACTTCCATATTCCGGCCGATCTGGGGTTTGAACATTCTATCCATCAGCCGCTGGTAGGTTGCTCCCGCATTTTTTTAGCCAAAGGGCATGACGACGTAGCAATATGTCCCCTTACTCGTCACAAAACTTACTTTACTTTGATCCTCGGGGTCCAAGGGAATTTGGTGGTATCCTTGAGATGTGTCCATCATGCTTAACAACTCGCAGCCAGCCGTTGAGTCGACTAACTGGTCGATTCTGGGCAAAGGATAGTGATCTTTTGGGCACGCCAGGTTCAAGTCACGGAATTCGATGCACATACGCCATTTGTTCAATGCTTTCCTCACCATCACCGTGTTAGATATCCATTCGGGGAATTGGATTTCCTTGATGTGCTTGGCCTTTAGTAACTTGTCCACCTCGACTTCAATTGCTTTGTCGATTTCAGCGCCATGGTGCCTGAGTCGTTGCTTCACGGGTTTCCTGAGGGGGTCAACATTGAGTTTGTGCTCCATAACATCCGGGTCGATTCCCGTCAATTCTTCAGGAGAGAAAGCGAATATGTCCCTGAATTCCTTCAGCAATCCCACTAACTGTTCCCGCAACTCGTCCTCCAACTCTCTCCCGACTTTGGTGGTTTGGTCTTTTGATTCTCCGATTTGAATTTCCATCAACTCCCCATGGGGCTCAAAGTCACTCCCTCTCGGCCTCTTTTCGCTCGTCATTGGTTTCTTGCCTTCCTTGACCTCAGCTCGTTGGTTGGTTTTGACCATGATCTGGTAACATGTTCTCGACAACTTTTGATCCCCTCGTTCTCCCACTCGATCTCCTACCGGAAACTTCAACTTCATGTGGTAAGTCGACACGACTGCTTGAAAGGCATTGAGCGCCGGCTTCCCAAGGATCACGTTGTAAGCCGACTCGACATCAACCACTACGAATCTCACCATTTTTACTTTTCTCAAGTCGCCTTCCCCCAGGACGACAGCAAGCGTGGTCTCTCCTAGGGGAGCGACTTCCGACCCATTGAATCCAATGAGTGATGTATGTAGAGGTGTAAGTTCAATGTCAAGCTCCATCCTTCTGAGGCATTCATAGAAAATCAAGTTTACAGAACTCCCAGTGTCGACAAACACCCTTTGCACCTCATACCCCGATATTTGTGCGGTTATCATCAGGGCATCATTATGTGGTCTCTCGACTTCCCCAACGTCCGTAGGTCCAAAGTTCATCACTGGTCCACTCTCGTCAATCTGCTGCACCTCGACTTTCGCATATCGGCCTCGAGCATAGGCCTTTCTTGCTCGATTAGAATCTCCATCAGTCGACCCTCCAAAAATCATGTTAATTACTCCTCTTTTTGGTGGGAGTTCCTCCTTTTCTGGTGATCTCGCCCTCTTGCGAGGACTCTTGCTTCTTTCTCGTCTCCTGCTCGACCTCTCACGATCTTTGTATATGAACTCCTTCAAGTGGCCCGCCTTTATCAACCTCTCAATCTCGTCTTTCAAGTGTCAGCAATCGTCTGTATTGTGCCTGTAATCTTTGTAGAATCGACAATATAAGTTGCTTTTAGGTTTCATGGGTCCGTCCTTCCTCGTCCGCGGCCATCTCACCACATCGTCGCGGATCTCCCTTTCCATTACTTCTAGAATTCTCGCATGAGGAGCCGACAGTGGTGTGTACTGAGTCGGTCTCCATCCCCTAGATCGGCCTTCACCCCTATCAGCTCTCGGTGATCCCCTTCTATCTTCTGTCGATTGGCCCTTTTTCTCCTTCTTGTCGTCTCGACTTTCAGTTTGGGACATTTTCACATTTTGCAAATAATCGGCTTCGGCCTCCTCGACATTCATATATTTGGCACATCTTCCCAACACGTCATCGAAACTCCTACCAGGTCACTTGGCCAAAGAGTTTTTACATAACCCTGGTAGTAGTCCTCTCGTCAGTCCTCCTGATTTAATTTCCTCTGTCGCTGTTGGGCACTCGACCCACGCCTTTGTAAACCTCGCCACATACTCTCGCAGCGACTCACCCTTCTTTTGCTGCATACTTATCAGCGAGAAATAGGATTTCTCTTGTACCCTCACACTTGCAAATTGGTTAAGAAAACTCGAGCTGAATCCATCAAAGTCCCTAATCGACCCCGCCAGAAGTTGGTGAAACCAGTCCTGGGCCGACCCTGTCAGCGTTGTCAAGAAGGCGCGACATTGCACTGGGTCGATGTAGCGGTGGAGCACCGCCATGTTCTCAAAACTTCTCAGATGTCGAGACGGGTCTGTGGAACCGTCATACCATATGTTCAACTCCCTAAAGCCTTTGCGTAAGTCGGCTCTCAGGATCTGCTGCGAGAATGGGTGTTCTTTTGCTCCTCTGCTCTTCTTCCCACCGACTCGAGCTTGCAAGTCGCGAACCTGTGCAAGTAGTTGTTCTAACGTCTCGTCCCTCGCTTGTGGATTAATAGTTCGAATGGAGGATTCTTCCTCGTCCACCCTTCTGTTCTGTTGTACGTTTGACTGGGCTTGTTGCTCGCCACACGGCTGCTGCTTGACTCGAGGCGGGTACTCGACATGGGGCTGCTGCTCGACCCGGGGTGGGTACTCGACTCGAGGCTGCTGCTCGACCTGCGCCATCTGCTTCATCTGGGCAGCCACGGCTTCAGCAATCATCTTTTGCATTTCACTCCTCTTCACTGTCAATGTCTGCTCCTCGACGCGGGGTTGTGTCAGCTCCGGTATCTCTTGTATCTGCTTCCCCTCGCGTCGAGACATCTCCGTTGACTCCTTCTCTCCATCTGGGTTAGGGTTTTGACTTGTTCCTGCCTGGGTCAACACTTGCAGCTTCACTCCGGTTGGGGTGACGGGAGTTTCTCCGCCCAACGTCAGTCCTGGTTGTGGAGGTCCTCCAAATGGCGGCATCCCCATCATTTGCATCACTGGGTGTTTGGTGGTGGAGAGTGGCGGCGGTCTCTTGTCCATCCACGTTCCCCTGAACTCCTCGTTCAGATTCCTCTGCAAACCTTCCTTTTCCGTCATCAGCAAACAGATCGGAGCTGGGTGTGAAGCTCTTACTTCCTTCAAGAACTCCCCACAGATGGCGCCAATATGATGGGTCTACTTCCAGATCTGGAGTAAACTGGTGGATGTGAGCTCAGATCTGCTTGAACCGCCTCCGAATTGTTGCTAGACCGCGAGATACCTGCAAAAACTCAACGCCGGAGGTGTTTCCGGCGTAGAGCCTCCGACGCTCAAGTCAGTATGAGAGTGATCAAGAGATGCTGCGCAGCAGCTATGGGGAAGAATGGGAATGAATGAGAGTTAGGGTTTGAGGTTACCTCACCTCCTTTATATAGGAGTGAATACTTACTTGAAGTACCTAAAATACTTAGGTCGGTGGACCTAGAAGGTCCAAAATGCCCTGGTCGATTCGCCTTCCCTTGCTGTTGAGTCATCACAAGATTCCTTCTTATCCTTTGTAATATGTGGAACTTCAAGTATGCTGCAAGTGTGATGAGTCGTCATCACATCTTTATTATTCGAGGTGTGTGGGCTCGACTTCGAGAGCTAGGAGGTCGACTTGTGGATATGTGTGGATTCGGAGGCTAAGCATGGATAACTCTCTGAGGTGAAGTCGTCTTCAGAGAATCGTCTTAGTTAAGTCGACTTCTTGGAGTCGACTTAGAATATCTGGATGCTTCGGAAGTTACGCTCTTGTTGCTCTTCTTATACTGATGTCGACTAGTGGAAGTCGACAGGCTGAGGTCGACTTGTGAGAGTCGACTAGACAGATTTCCGCCTTTTCTTGGTCGCTCTCTGTGAAATCGACTTTAGGGAAGTCGATTTATGTGTGTTAATGGTAATATATCGTCCTGTAGGCGGTCTGGGCGGTTACCCGGTCGAGTAGGGAGCCTTTCGGCCGGTATGTCCTTGTATGGTTATATCACCTTCTAAATCCTCCAATTCCCATTCAGATAAATCTGAGGAATCACCATCACCACTGTCTTCTTGAGGTTCATATTCTTAATCATCTGAATCCTCTAAATCTCCAAATTGTTGTTCTGCCACTTCATCTTCAATAGGTTGTTCTGCCTCCTCATGAAGATGGTCCTCTTCATGGCCAGCTGTTTGGGATTCTCCTTCATCATGTGAACAGGGTCTTGTACCAGCACTAGTTGTCTCTTCTCTGTGGACAGCACCATCAACTGTGGCTTCACAAGTAGCAGTACCAGCACCATCCACCTCACCAGCACCATCATCTCTTTGTGTAGAATCCACCTCACCAGTACCATCATTTGTTTCTGTAGGATCCACCTCTGAAGCACCATTATGTGTTTCAGCTTCTTTATTTGATTGCAAATCATCTTGGTGTGGTGATTCTTGCTGTGGTGATTCTTGGGGCTCTTCAATAAATGGATATTCAATAAGGAGGGGCTCTTCTTGTGAAGACAGCACATTGCCTTCTGGGTCCATTCTTTGTATAGGGCCTTGCAAATCTTCAAAGTAAAGTGGTATAACCAGCTGCCCTGTATAATGCTTCACCAACTTCAAAATATCTTTGTCAGAATCAATCTTCAGCAACTTCTTTGCTGTTTGAAGTAGGGGTGTTCACGGTCCGGATTGGTCCGGTTTTAGCCCAAACCATGACCAAACCGGACCTAACGGTTAATTTTTTTTCTTGTCCATAACCGGACCGGTTTTATTTTTTAACCGACCACAATCCGGACCGCATTGGACGGTCCGGTTTGGCGGTTAACCGGTTAAATCTAAAACTTGTTTTGGGCCTTCAATTTTTATTTTTTTCATTTTGGGCTTAATTTTTGTTTTTCAATTTTGGGTCCTAAAGAGATTATTTGGGCTTAAAAATTAAGAAAAACAACAATAATGAAATAAAAAGTACACAATTCGTCTCATAAGCATAAAAATGCACATTTCCTCCCATAAACATAAAAATACAAAAATGATGAAGATTAATTATGCAAACTGAACTCAAGCAAACATTCATTTTTCAGTCAGTTTATACACCTGAAATAATAAGAGCAAAGCATTCATAGTGAATGTATTGTATTTGTCGGCCATAGTGAATGACTGAATGTATATATATATATTTGTTATAGTTTTTTAATATTTACCAGTCCAGTCCGGTTAAACCGGCGGTTTGCCGCAGGTAATCCGTTAACCGGACCGGTTATTCCGGATTTTTAAAAAAATTAACTACCAGATTTTTTAAGGCTTTTTTAACTGACCATTTAACCGATCCGCGGTCCGGATTGACGGTTTTTTCCGGTTAAAACCGGACCGTGAACACCCCTAGTTTGAAGAGTCTTTCCAGGCTTGTGTGAAAAAATATCAACTGCAGATGCTTTGCCACCGGCTCTCCTATAGGCATCCATGATTTCAAAAATGGATAACCAATCAACATCGTACCAGTCAACTGCAACTCTTTGGCCACCAAAGTATCGCCTAAAAGGCAACCATATTATCTCTCCCCCAACTCTAACATCAACTACAACAGCCATTTTCTGCAAACAAACAATATAATTCAGAACACAATAACACAATTCAGAATCACAATTTAGAACACAACATATGATTCAGAGCACAATTCAAAGCAATAATAACCCTATTTATAGGATTCATAATACAATTCAGAGCACATTGATTCAAATGGTTGATTCTGAAGCACAAAAATGCATCAAACATACATCACCTAAACCCCTAATTTCTAAATCAGAAGCACAAAAATTACATAAAATCCCTAATTCCCAAATCTAATAGCATAAAACAAAAAAAGCCCTGATTTCAAAATATGAAAACCCTAAATTCTAAATTCAAAGCACAATATTACATAAAAGCCCTAATTTCAAAATCAAAGCCCTATAAATAATTAAGCCTGATTACAAAATCAAAAAGCCCTAAGTTTCAAACCCTAATTTCAAAATCAGAAGCACAAACAAATAACCCTAATCTTAAAATCGAAAAGCCCTACTTTTCCAAATAGATACACAACCAATATCATGTCAGAAACACAATTAAATAAGACAAACCTTCAAAATCAAAATGCCCTAATTTCCAAATCAAAATGCCCTAATTTCCAAAATCAAAATCCCTAATTTAAGTAATCAGATAAAACTGAAAACTGAAAACTGAAGCACGAAGCACGAAAACTGAAAACTGAAGCTATCGTATTTCGCCCAATTTCATCTCAGAAGCACGAAGTCACGAGAACTGAAAACCCTAATTTCAAAATTAACTATATAAATCGACTATAACATAATGAATTAATCGACTATAACTATATACCAGATTCAAATAATACCTTATATGTCTTCAAAATGAAATTCGCCGCAAGTTAGAACCCTAAATTGTCGAATTTCAGAGATGGAATCGGGTGGAACTCCTCAAACGATCTGAATTTAGGGTGATGGGCTTCAATTTTCATATGAATTTAGGGTGCGGGGCTTCAATTTTGATATGAATTTAGGGTGTGGGGCTTCAAGTTTTATATGAATTTAGGGTTTAGTGAGTCGATCGCGAAGAGAGAGAGAGAGAGAGATTATGTTTCTGGTTCAAATTGTATAATATAAAATATAAAAGAGGGCATAACGGGAAGTTTACAAAAACATGAACGGGGTTAACACTCAAACGTAACTTGGGGAGCGTCAGCATGCAAAACCTTAATAGAAGGGGGACTGATGCAATTTGTTAATTAGAGGGAGGAAACGCGCAGATTAATGATAATACAGGGGGGTTTGGTGCATTAAACCCATGAATAATGTTATATGTATTAAATTGAAGCATTATTTTAAACTATTGATAATACTTGATAGTCATGATAAAAGTCGAATATAATCTTGTTTATTTGAAATGCCATTATTTAGACATAATTGAAAAATGTGGCCAGTAAATTGTCATGTGTGGACAAAACCGCCTTCCTCTGCGAAAATTTCACTGTGCAAAATTCCCAAAACCTAAGTTTCAGAAACCCCCCTCAATCAGCCTCCTCTCTACAACCAAGCTCTCTGCTCCACCTTGGTGTTGACCGGCATCGGACCAGCCTCCTCCCCCCGTATGGTTGCAGTCTCCTCTCCCAGTGAAAAGGAGCTTGGGTTCTCTAGGTCCGGGTCTAGCTAGCCTTTGCCTTTCAAGAGTTGGGATTTTCTAGTTCTGTTCTTCTTGGAGCTGAATTCTTGTGTTTCTTGGTGGTCACCTTCAGGTGTTAGCTTCGTGTGTGGTTTTGGAGTAGCTTGCAGGCAACGGGAGGCCTTTAGTTTATTTTATGTGTAGTTTAGTTTTGTTGGTTTAAGTTTGTGTTGTATCTTTCTGCTTTCTCGCTTTGGGTCTCCCTTTTTGTCTCCCTTTTGGGGAGTGGTTTAGTCTCCCAGTAGAGGAGTGTAGTGTCTATTTTGGTGTATTGTGTGTGGCTCTGCGAGAATTGTTCATTATAAAAGAAGATATGTTATTGGAGTGACTACATCCCAACATTTTTATTCTTATACACTAAATATTTATCGAATCTAACTTCTTGTAAGAATGTCGATCCGTTCATCTTTGTGTAACCACGATGAAAATATTATTATATGTCAGGCTTATATGAAAATTTATCAGGACCCAATTATTAAGATGTACCAAATATCTGATTGATTTTGGTATTGTATAGAAGAAGCTTTTAAGAGAGGAAAACTTGAGCATCGAGAGGTTCACACCAAGAGATATTTGCAAGCACGAATTCAAACAATTGATAAAGCAACCAAGAGACTCCAAGCATGCATAAAAGTTGTAGAAGATATGTATCAAAGTGGTGCTTCAAATAATCAAAATATGGTGAGTAATAAAATCTTATTACATTTTTAAGTTTTTAAATTTATTATTTACATTAGCAATGGTTAATTATTTTTATAAACTTGTAAATGCTCAAAGCAAAAGTTTTTTTCGAAAAGAACCCAAATTCAAATATGGGTGGAAATACGATCACGTTTGGGATATTATCACAAATTTTGAAAAATTTAAAGATGGTGCTACGAGCAACAATAAAAAACAATGTGGTCGTTATATCTCTTCGGGGTCCGAAAACCTGACTCCCGAGTCTTCCGGCCAAGCATCCTCGTGCATTTCTTCATTTTCTCTAAACATAGACGACTCGGATGATTTTCCATATGGAAGACCTATCGGGATGAAGGAATCCAAACTAAAAATAAAGATAAATGGTGAATCATCATCGATCATCAATGCGATGCAAGAAGAGAACAACAAACTTCTTGAGGAGTTCTAAAAATCAAACAAATAAATGAAACACCAATTGAAAATGCAAATTAAATCCCACGCTCTAAAAGAAATGAGAGAAGAAGATAAATTCTGTTTCTAGATGTTAGTTTCATAAGAGATCCTAGAGTTTCTTCATAAGTGAAGGTGAAAAGGCACAAATCTAGGAGAAAATAGCTCAACAAGCCCTATCGAATTCATTTCCAACGAATACATTTGGTCAATTTTTCAATGATCTTGAAGGAAGTGGTGTCAACTTGCCATATTACTAAATTCTCATGCTTGTTTTTAGTTTACGGGTTTATGATGAATATTTTTTTTAGTATCGTGTGAGGTTGTATTTCGTTTTCAACACTAGTCATTTAAATATATTTTTTCAAATCGTGATCTATCATATTTTAATCTTATTTTATTCTATATCAGTAATGTTGATGTTATTTAATGCTATTATTTTCTTTTATTGTCAAATAAAAATGCCACGAATAATATCTATATTTTACACTATTATTGTGAAATATATAAAATTAAAAGATAAATATGATATTCACTATTTTAAATATTATACTATCTAAATTTCATGATAATTTTTTAATATTTTACACTCTTATTGTGATAAATATAAAATTATTATGTATATTTACTCTATTATGAACAAATATATATCATATTATCTAAATTTCATGAAAGTAAAATATAAAAGAGAAATTTTAGTATTTTTTCACGTTTTATCAATTTAAAAGAGTATTTTAGTAATTTACAATCAAAAACTAAAGAGAAATTTAGAAAAAAAAAAAATCAAATTCATTTTACACATTTATGAAAGATAAATGATTAAATTATATATATATAAAAAAAATAGATGCAAATTTATGTCCAATAGAGGAGAGAGAGTGTGCAAAACCGATTTTGCAATGGTTTTGCCGACCGTACTGCAATTTTTATGATTTGGAAGGTCTAATATATATTATAACAAATTTCCACCGCTACTCTTCTTGCAGAAGCCTCTCAAAATGAGCGCGAAACAAATACACCTTAAACACGCCCCTTTTCTCGAACACGAACTTTGCTCTGCAAGTTTCGTGTGAATATATACCCTCCTTCCCTACAAATTCTCACAAAAAGAAAGGAAAAAGAAAGAAAGAGCAAAAACAAATAAAAGACACACGCCTTTAATTTTCGCTTAATGGATTTTCCTGAAAAGTTTCATCCTCAGTTGGATATTAAAATCGGAGGCGATGTGGATTCTAATCTAGAGTGGGCTATTGCTGATTTTGGGTTTACTCGATTACTTAAACCAATTTTAGCAAGGCCAGAGAGTGAGTATATTGCTGATGATGAAGAAAAAGATGAGTATCTTTCAACTACTCCAACTTGTGCGGAATCCAGATTTGCAAGCAAATTGCAGTGCCCGCCCGCTCCTAAAAAGCTAAAATCGGCTCCCAAAGGATACCATAATAAAGACAGAGGAGTTAGTAGGGAATTTTTCCGTCCACCTGATCAGCTTGAAGCTATTTTCTTCCGCCGCTAAACTTGAAGCTATTTCAATTTGGTGTTGTTAGTTCCCCTTTTTTTTTTTC
>BKCP01011625.1:10910-23943 GCA_008636005.1 Striga asiatica | reverse complement strand
ACCTCTAGAAAATAAACTAAGTATTCTACAATGGAAGGGTTAACTAATGACAAGCAACAATACAAGAGGGTCACTCCACAAGGTGCCCTAGGCTCAAGACATACTAGAAATCCAAAACCTACCGAACAACACAATATCTTTCAAAAACTCTAACATGATTGATACGAGGGAATGACATAGGAATGAAATGATCATTCCGTTACTCATTCTTTATCCCATGATTGGTATATTTTTTTAAGAGGAATGGCCATTCCAATAGGAATTGCAAAACTCATTTCTGTGGGATTAGTCATTCCATAATTAATGCAAGATTTTCTCATTTTCATATTTGTATAAGTCAATTTTTCAAAAAATTAAATTAGCAGATAATAATAATAAATAAATATATAATATTTATTATAAATCATGATTAAATTATATTAAATAAAATTATTTTATAAAATAAATTTCAAGCAAAAAATTTAAAACTTATTTTTATTTATTGTTCATATTTTAATTAGATATATTAAATATTTGTATAAAAATAAAACTAATATATACATTTATAATAACTTAAAAAGATATTATTTTATTTTTATACATCATATATATTATATATGTATTTGTAAACTGAATTATAATATAAAAAATTATATTCGACCACGTATGCTTATAGGGATTTAATAATGATATATTTGTATTAGTTAATATGTATATGAATTTCCTCCGGCTCACAAATAAAAAAATAACATTAATATAAATATTAATTTTTTTTCTATAAAATAGAGATAAATTATAATATAGAATGATAACGTCATTCCATTCTGGTCTTATTCCTTCTAGTGTTTTTCAACCGGGACCAACCCGACAGGTCGACCCGGGACCTGGTCGACCTGGAGCCGGAACCGTTCCGGGTGGGCTATTCGGACCGGGCACAAAGGACCCGGTCAAACCCGGGCTTGATCCGGTCAATCCGGGGCATTGACTCAGTTGGGCCTAGTTGACTCGGCCCCTATATATATATATATATTTACCAAATGCATCTCAATAATGCGTTAAAATAAAACTATGTATATATATATATATTTATATGGTAAATATTTTACCATGAAATACATATTATTAACACTTTAATGTACAAATTTAATATACAAAACATATAATTTTGTTACTTTTATGTATATTTATATGACAAAATACTCTATATATAATTTAGAAAAACTTAAAATTTATTATCTGATTCAGCAATTGACCCGGCGGTTGAACCGGCAACCCCTACACCTACACGCGTCGGTTCTCGGGCCGGGTTTAAAAACTTTGATTCCTTATGCATACCAAACACATCAATGAAAAAACTTATTTCATTCGTTTCCCATATTTATATCATTCCTATCAAATTTCATTCCATTATACCAATTTTGCCATAAAGGCAGTATTGCGCCATCTTACTTATCTTCCGAAAACTCTAAGTTTTCACAATTAATTTAATTTTTCAAAAATATTTAACTTCTAAATCCTTCTAAGGCACTACTGTGAAATCCTGTTTCTAAACTTGTGGAACTACTTTGCTTTGGACTTTAGTTAAACCTCTCAATAAAGTATTTATAGGAACTCTATTCCCACTTCTCAAATTCAAACGTGCTCAACTTATAAAATCAAGTGTAAATATAATGTCTCAGCTTAATAAACAATTCCAATTCAAAGGTAAAATACCCAAACAACTGAGAAAGTAAACAAGTCTGAAGAAATCACAATTCATAAAACCATTGTCTAAGAACATAAAATAATAGTTATTCAATGGGTGACCACTTTACTATCCCGTGCCTTACCAACTCAATCATCTTGAAAGGAGGAAATAATGAGGGGTGAGCAAAACCCCCGCTCAATGGGGATAAACTAAACAATTAAACACTTAATAACACATATCATCATAATTGTACTCATATCTTAATGGATCCATTAACCGAAAGGGGACATGTAAATCGAGGCACTATTATTATTGGGACATGTAATTGGGATGCTAAAAATCGAGACAAAGTAGCTCTACAATGCAGTCGCGCGACTCTGGGTGCACTAGTATATATGGCCCGTCGGCCTGTCTATCTATCTTAAGGGACACAGAACTAATCAACATTGCGGCTGCGTGACTCTAATGTACCCAGTAGACAATTAGCTCGTCGGTCCATAAAAATATACCTGCCCGAAGGCCCTCTGCCATTTTCTTGCCCGAAGGCCCCAAAGTCCAAAAACAATGGTATTTTACTGTCAATCATTTGCTCGAAGACACAATTTATCGTCAATTCTTTGCCCGAAGGCCCTGCGACATGTATATACAATAATAAAGATAGCATGAAATTAAAATGAATAATTGTATAGAAAATCACACCTTGACTATGGATAATGAAATGATGAGTTAATGGTCGATGCTCGTCTCACGAACTCAACTCCTTGAAATCTACATGTTAAGAATATAATATTTTACTTAATAAATTTTTGACTTAATTGATGAATTATTTTACTTAATATAGTCTTAAAATAAATCTTTTAATTTAGTTAATTACTTTTTCCTTAGCTTGCTTAAGTAACTTAGTTAATAAATTTTCCCTTGAATACTAAGCTCGACTAAAGTTTTCGGATCAACTAACTCAAGGCTTGAAACCTGAGTTTTAGCTCGGTTAAGGCTCAGTTCAATACTAACATTTAGGCTCGATTTAAAATTAACCACGGCTCATTTTTAAACTGATTAAGGCTTGAAAACATGAAAAAGGGTCGTCGGGGATACTGGTGGCTCGCACCGGTGCGCTGCGGTTGCTGGTGCATTGCACAGGCGCTGCTGTGCACGCACGGACCACACCAAGGGCTGTTGTGTGCACGCACATGATGCTGGGAGTCCTGCATTTTGCGCACGGGTCGCTAGAGCACAATACTAGGACGGGTCGCGCACACGGGTCGCTTCTGGGACTGGTAGTGCACGGGAGCGAGAAGGGACGCTGGGACGCGGGCCCTGCGAGCGGGCACTTGGAGAGTTGGGGGTTGTGCGGGCATCTACGTGATGGGTCACCTGCACACGAGTCTCGGTGCACGGGTCTGCATGGTCGCACATGGGCATCGCTGGGAGCCTGCTGGTCGACTGGACTCGGTTGCAGGTTACATCAGTGATTTCGACGGCCAAACTCAGGGTTTCTCCATCAACTTTTTGGGAGTTTTAAAAGCTTATAAAAACATGATTCTAACATGAAAAAAGAGCTCGGGAAAATCCAACAAAACTCAAGGCAACACAAGGATTTTCTATTTTTCTTTAATTTTATTTAATCATTTAACTGACCAATTTTTTATTCATAATTACTGAAAATATACTCAACATCTCAGCATGAGTACACATGAAATCGAGGCTCAGAACAAACTTAACAATCCAAGGAATCTACCTATAATTTAATCTCCTTTTTTCATTAAATTTAAATAAATCTTAAAACATGATATAAATCTTCTAACCTTTATCCTCTAATAATTTTAAATTCAAATCTTGAGTTTTCTTCTAAAAATTACATATTATTCTTGGGACAAGAATTAAAATATTTATGATTGGATTTTTAAATTTCTTTGGGATTAAAGAGAAGAGAATTCGGTTTGGTTTTAAGGCTCGGTTTCGCTGGATGTTTGTCCTATTTTTGTTACGTTTTTCCTTCTTATTTTCATTTCTTCTTCCCCCGTTTTAGGTCTTTACGTTAGCTTTTATTCGTTTTGTAGTTTTTTTTTTGTGCGTCTTGTTCTCGTTTGGTCTTCTTGCGTTTTGTTTTTGGTATTTTTTCGGTATTTCTCGTCTTTAGTGTGCAGGATGGAAGGCTCGGGAGGATTTATTTCTCACGATAATGGGCCAGTGCCGCGCCGCGCCTATGCCACGAGGTGGACAGAGCTTCCAGCGTTCGCCCGCTCCGCGCCGCGATGATGCACCGCGCCGTGCCAGAAGACCTCTCCGCGCCGCGCCTGCCTCCCGCGTCGTAGTGACCCATCCTGCCGCGCCGCGAGACAACTTCCAGCACGCCGCGCGGCCCTCTTCCTCACACCATGCCCGACTAGTATAAATAAGATTTTTGGGACTCTCGATCAGGGCTGATTCGACGAACACAAAAAACCCTTCCCATCTTATTTTCTTTCGCTCTTTTCATTTTTTCTTCATCGTTTTCAACGTAGAATAAGGATTTAAGCTCGGATTTTATTATTGCTTCCGGATTTCAAGCTTGTTTATCGAATTCAACTTTGGGATTTATCAATCGTAAGCTTTTCTTTTAACTTAATCGTTAATTATGAATTCTTGGGTTGAGATTGCTTGTGTTGATTATTCGATTATGAGTAGCTAAATCCCATTGCTAGGATAGGGGATTGATGTTTTGAATTCGTTTGCATTTATCATATGCGTGATTGTTCAATTTGTACGAGTTGATCTTTTTCTAGGGTTTTTCAATTGTCGGGCTCAAATATTGAGAATTGTTGAAGGGTGACACTTCAATCCCCAATTGTTTGTAATTGAGTTCGATATATTCTTTCTTGATGTTGGTTATTCTAAACGGACTAGTTGATTAAACACCTTCTAGTCAACTTTAATCGACTCTTAGAACCGAAAGGGGAGGAGTCGGTCGAAATAGGCTCGTATGAACTAGGCTTGTTCGTCACTGTTTGCCTAGAAGTTAAATGAATTGTTAATTTGCCGTTCTAGTTTGTTCTCTTGTTACGAAAAGTTATTGAGAATGAGAGCTTGAATGTGTCGATTAGTCAAATCACGATCGAACAATCTCTTGCTTGAAAATTGCATTTTCGAACCAAAACGGATATCCCGACTCCCTAGCTTCTTAAATCCTGATTGTTCTTTGTTGTTGCTTGTTATTTCTATTTGCTTTATTTGAAATTTTTCTTCATAGTTAATAATCGAACCAAATCATCTGAATTATAATGTCTAGGAATTTTATTTTCTTTTGTGTGGTTGAATAAATGTGCATAATAATCCGGCTAACCTTCCTCGAGAGACACGACCCGGTGTTCGAATCTTTTGATTCTACTCCAGAAAAATATTTACAACAAATTGGCGCCGTTGCCGGGGGAGGTTTAGGACATATTTTGTGCGCTTATTCATCTTTTTTTTTTTTAGTTTCTTTTTGGTTTTGTGTTTTTCTTGTTTTCCGTGTTTCTTTTTCTTATTTTATTTTTTTTTCTTTACCATTGGTGCTCGTAACCCGTTGTTTGTTTGAGTGTATGCGTACCAGGAGTGGACGTAAACTCTCTTCAATCAACAAACCCTTCAACGAGAGCCTGAGAGAACTGCTAGACAAGCTTACTCTCGAATCACACGAAGAAGGCGAGCATACACTAGAATCATCAGAGGGGAGTAACTCAGACATGGCTGAACAACAACCGCCTCGCAATATCCTTCGGAACCTGGCCCAACCCATGATCGGGCCAATCACTTCCTGTATTCGGTTGGAGCAAGACGCCTGAAATTATAAGCTGAAGATGGTCCACTACAATCAGCTCCCATCATTCCACGGGCTCCCCAACGAAGACCCATTCCACTTTCTTTGGGAGTTTTACAACGTCCTCCAGACGTTCCCTTTGCATGGGCTAACCGAAGACCAGCTCAAAATGCAGTATTTCCCAGAAACTCTAAAGGACTGGGCCAAGGCTTGGTTCATGACCCTCGCCCCGGATTCTCTAACAACTTGGGCCGAAGTCTATGCTAAATTCGTTGGGAAGTACTATTCCCATCAGAAGACCCAAGATATCCGGTCTCAGATAGTCTCTTTCACTCAACTGCCAAACGAGCCTCTTCACGAGGCCTGGGAACAGTTCAAGGATCTACAGAGGCAATGCCCCCACCATAACCTCTCCCCTGGGCTATTAGCGAATTGCTTCTACGACTCCCTCCATTAGAACTTGCAGTACATGGTGGATACTGCAGCCGGAGGGGACATGAGAGGCAAAACGGCGGAGGAGATGATTGTGATATATGAGACGATGAGTGCGAACTCGTCTCAGAAGAGCATCAGAGGAATGAGGGCGACAGTGCATGAGATAAGAACGAGCAACAATGCTATGGCCCAACAGCTAGCCGAGCTCATGGAGCAGATGAGGGTACTGAATGCTAGAAGTTCCTCACCAATTCAGACAATGGCAGTAAATGCTTGTGGAGCATGCGGTGTACAGGGACACAGTTCTGAGGTGTGCCCTATGGCTCTCGTGCCAAATTATGGAGGGCAAGGAGCTGAGGTGAATGCTGTGCAAGGATATCAGAACCGGCCCAGAAATGACCCGTATTCTAACACATACAACCCCGGGTGGAGAAACCACCCAAGCTTCTCCTGGTCTAACAACAACTCCCAGCAGCCGCCTCAACCTAACTTTGTCCCCCATCAGCAACAACCCAGGGGACAAATGTTAAGGTTGTCAGCACCAGAAGCCGGACCGAGCCCGCCAAACTCAGACAAAAAACTGGATAAAATTCTTCAGTACATGGCCAATGGTGAGCAGCGGAGTGAAAACAGTGAGGCTTCCATTAAACGTTTGGAAGCACAGCTAGGCCAGTTAGCCACCTGGGTGGGGAACATCGAGGTGGAGCTGAGTAAAGACAGATTGCCGAGCCAGCCAGAGCATGTCAATGCGGTAACCGTGATTATGCCTGAGAAAGTGAAAGAGGAAAAAGTGGGCCCGAAAGTGCTCACACAAATGGAAGAAATCCCAGTGACACCACCATCAGAGCCCACTTTACACAGATCTCCGAACCCCTACAGACCGAAGATTCCCTTTCCGAGCCGACTCTTGGAGGAGAAAGACCGAACGATGATTTGAGGCCTTCATGCGATGTTGGCTAAGGCCAATGTCGATTTATCCCCTCCCGACGTGATGAAGAAGATACCGTCTTATCCGAAGTTTTTATGTGTGAAGCGGCGAGTGTCTTCCAGCATGACTTGCCGAAGAAAGAAAAGGATCCCGAAGGCTTTTTGATCACTATGGCCTTCGGGAATAGGGAAGAGATATCAGAATTGCTTGATCTTAGAGCGGGCGTAAACCTCATGCCACTTGCAGTCAATCACAGACTTGGGCTCGGGGAGTTGAAGCCCACCAAGATGCGCTTACAGCACGTAGACCGTTCATTTCGTCACCCCGTAGGGATTATGGAGGATGTGCTGTCCGAGTGGGGAGGTTGATAGTCCCCCCCCGTAGGGATTATGGAGGATGTGCTGTCCGAGTGGGGAGGTTGATAGTCCCCGCTGACTTTGTTGTGCTTCATGTGGGGAACGTGTATGACAATGGTAAGGAGCACGCCGTCCTCCTCGGGCGACCTTTCATGGCGACCACCGGAACTGTTATTGATGTGAGGAAGAGGACGGCGAGCATGGCAGTGTTAAGCGAGTCCATCACCATCTCCGCTCGAGAGACCTAGTCTAAGCCGCAGGCGAATGTTATGGAAGACTGTGCTTACCTCAGGGCGATTGAACAACTCACTGAGGGCGCGTGTATGCGAGAACACGCGAAGAGATCATTGCAGGACCGTGTCCGTGTCCAGAAGGGGTACCGTTCTGACCGACCCGCTACCCCTTCCCAGCTGAGTTCGAAGAAGTTGCCCCGATACCAATGGGGCGAGAGATTTGATGTGACAGAGGCCCACCGCTGTTCGGGGCCTGACTTCCTCCACCCTCCACCCGTACCACCGGATTCACAGTGACTAGTCTAGTCACTGTGCCCTGTACGTTTGTATCTTTTCCCTTCTCTTTATTTTCGTGTTTGCTTTAGTTTTTCGGTCTTTTGTGTTGGTTGATTATATGGGTGAACTTTCCTTGCACTGGTGATCGACAATGGGAACATTGTTCGGTTTTAAGTGTGGGGGAGTTTTTACATGATTGTGTGCCTTATGTGGTTGACCAGGTCTAGTTATTTTAGGTTGTTTTCATTTTCTGTTTTTATTCTAGTGTCTTATCTTGAGTCAGCTGTGTGTTTTTTAGTATGGATTATGGTGAATTTTGAGATTTGTTGATGATGTTGAGGAGATGTGATGATGATCATGACCAGTATGCTTTGATGAACTTGGTGTGTCGTTTTGTTGGACATTTATTTACCTTATGTGAGGTTTGAGCCTTGGTTGTTTCTTGAGAGATATTGGTTGGATTCGTTATTGATCAGAACTTGCTTTGAGTCTGTTTTGAAATGAAGTGATTGAAGTTGTGATTTGTGAAAATGATTGAGGCATTCCTTTGACATAGCTCGTTTTAGCCTTTTTCATTGACCCGTAACTTATATCTTCATTAGTAGCCCGTTGAGCCTGGAACCTTATTTCTTGTCAACCGATTCGATTGAATTATTTGAGATTTGACAGTATACTTGTCATGATGACGGAGCTTTCTAATATGTGTTTGGATGAGGTATAGAACTTGTTTGAATTGCATTTTTTGTGCTTGACTCTAAAAAAAGAAAGAAAAAATAAATAAATAAATAAATAAAGGGGAACTCGCAAGACGAGCGAAAAGGATTCTACTCCACTTAAAAGGGAGAGAACGTCGTCCTTACGACTCGATCTTGTTAGAAAAAAGAAAAAACCCTTATAAAAAAAAGAGAAAAAAAAAGAAAAAAAAAAAGTGTCGAGTGCTTAATTTGCATTTCAGCTTGAGCATGTGTGTAGTGTATGGAGTTTTTGGTGGGAATGATTAGTTTCATATTGATTACGGATAGGTGGTGAGATATTTGAGGATTTATGTGCTCGAGAGTATGATTGTTTATGTGAGCCATTTTATATTTATATTCATCCTTCCTTTGACACCTACATTAAAACCCCGAAAGTCCTCTTGATTTGCAAATTCATGGTCTTTGATTGTTTTTAGAGTATGAATAAACGATGAGCAAGCCTATGTTGAAACATGATCACCGACCAATTTGAGGGAACCCATTTTATATTCATGCAAGAAACTGAGTGAGGCATATATATGTATTATACTTCCGTGCTTGAGAGTTTGTCTTTTCAAGGCGTTGCATTCGAGTTGTAATTGAGGTGTGCTATATTGGTCGTTGGAAGTCTCCTCGGCTGAGTTGATTAATTTGAGACTTGTCTTATTTGAAACTGTTGTCCATGCTCGTTTGCTTGTTTTTTATATTTTCGCGTCTTTTTGTTCGGGACGAAAAGGTTTTAGTGTGGGGGAGTTGTTTGTCCCATTTTTGTTACGTTTTTCCTTCTTATTTTTCATTTCTTCTTTCCCCGTTTTAGATCTTTTCGTTAGATTTTATTCGTTTTGTAGTTTTTTTTGTGCGTCTTGTTCTTGTTTGGTCTTCTTGCGTTTTGTTTTTGGTATTTTTCTGGTATTTCTCGTCTTTGGTGTGCAGGATGGAAGGCTCTAGAGGATTTATTTCTCACGATAATGGGACCGGGAGAACTTAGCTCATTAAAGCTTTTCGTTGGTAATACACAGGATAAAACAGAATCGAATTTGGGTTCCAAACGAGCTCGAACGAACACAAAATGCAGGGTGATACAACTAGGCCCGAGCATCCCCAGGCTCAGGCTGCCGCGCCTACCCGCCGCGCCGCGATGCACGTTACGGGCGGACAGAGACTCCCAGCCGATCCACCTGCCACGTCGCGAGGTCACCGCGCTGCGATGCACGATCCCTCCGCGTCGTGCCAGTCGGACAGTGCCGCACCGCGCCTATGCCACGAGGTGGACAGAGCTTCCAGCGTTCGCCCGCTCCGCGCCGCGATGATGCACCGCGCCGTGCCAGAAGACCTCTCCGCACCACGCCTGCCTCCCGCGTCGTGGTGCCCCATCCTGCCGCGCCGCGAGACAACTTCCAGCACGCCGCGCGGCCCTCTTCCTCACGCCATGCCCGACTAATATAAATAAGATTTTTGGGACTCTCGATCAGGGCTGATTCGACGAACACAGAAAACCCTTCCCATCTTATTTTATTTAGCTCTTTTCATTTTTCTTCATCGTTTTCAACGTAGAATAAGGATTTAAGCTCGGATTTCATTATTGCTTCCGGATTTCAAGCTTGTTTATCGAATTCAACTTTGGGATTTATCAATCGTAAGCTTTTCTTTTAACTTAATCGTTAATTATGAATTCTTGGGTTGAGATTGCTTGTGTTGATTATTCGATTATGAGTAGCTATATCTCATTGCTAGGGATAGGGGATTGATGTTTGAATTCGTTTGCAATTATCATATGCGTGATTGTTCAATTTGTACGAGTTGATCTTTTTCTAGGGTTTTTCAATTGTCGGGCTCAAATATTGAGAATTGTTGAAGGGTGACACTTCAATCCCCAATTGTTTGCAATTGAGTTCGATATATTCTTGCTTGATGTTGGTTATTCTAAACGGACTAGTTGATTAAACACCTTCTAGTCTACTTTAATCGACTCTTAGAATCGAAAGGGGAGGAGTCGGTCGAAATAGGCTCGTATGAACTAGGCTTGTTCGTCACTGTATTGCCTAGAAGTTAAATGAATTGTTAATTTGCCGTTCTAGTTTGTTCTCTTGTTACGAAAAGTTATTGAGAATGAGAGCTTGAACGTGTCGATTAGTCAAATCACTTAACCGAACAATCTCTTGCTTGATAATTGCATTTTCGAACCAAAACGGATATCCCCGACTCCCTAGCTTCTTAAATCCTGATTGTTCTTCGTTGTTGCTTGCTATTTCTATTTGCTTTATTTGAAATTTTTCTTCGTAGTTAATAATCGAACCAAATCATCTGAATTAGAATGTCTAGGAATTTTATTTTCTATTGTGTGGTTGAATAAACGTGCATAATAATCCGGCTAACCTTCCTCGAGAGACACGACCCGGTGTTCGAATCTTTTGATTCTACTCCAGAAAAATATTTACAACACTGGACACTTGCTTCCTCTCGGTTGTGCTCGGAAACATCGGGTCCAGCCGCGAATAGAGGCTCTCCCTCGGTTCTCGATCATTGCACGGTTGTTAGACTCTCGGATGTTCTTTGGTCGAACTCGTCGGAATATTGCTCTCGATAAACTTGAATTTGCCGAAGGTAAAATATATAAGATTTTTTAGAGAATTTGGGGGCGTTTTTTAGAATAAAATGAGGAATAATAGCTGAATGAATGTGGACTCTTATTTGATGCTACGTCTCGGTTAACATGGAAGATAATATTAGATTTTGATCAATTGTTGTCCCACATCGAATGTGTACCAAAGATATGTAGGATCTTTTTAGTATAAATAGGTCCCTTGCCTTTGGGTTACAATTGAACCTTATTCTATTCTCTCATCTCTTAGAAGAAAATCTTTAATTAAGGAAATCTTAATTTGTGGGTTATTTAACCCTAGTTGTATTTTGTTGGTGAGTTTAGTAAATTTGACATTGCAGTTGGCGGTGCCCGGAGACGTAGGCAATATTTGCCGAACTCCGTTATCAATTTTTGTGTTCTTTTTATTTCTCGTCTTTTATTTATTTGTGTTGACTTATTTTCGTTAGCAGTAGTGCTTGCCATATTTGTTGTAGGGATATTTTTGTCCGCTGCACTTGTTGTTCTACCCCAACAAGTAGTATCAGAGCCGAATGTTCTCCCTAGGGTTATTCGAAGAGGCGAGCACTCATTCGAGTTCGAGATGTCCAGGGAGGTCAAGGGCGCATCATCCTCTGCATTCGTTCCGGCAAGGACGGTGATGTGGAACGTCAGACTCCCGGTGGAGATCTTCGATGGGACCAGTCATTTCGGCATGTGGCAAGGCGAGGTGCTGGATTGTCTGTTTCAGCAAGGCGTCGACATTGCCATTGAAAAAACGAAACCAACCAACGTTGAAGAGAAGGACTGGAAGAATATCAACCACTTAGCATCGTGTTTGTCAAGGGAGCAGAAGTACGCGTTCAAGGATGAGAACTCTGCTCACACTCAGTTGAAGGATTTGGAAGATAAATTTATGAAGAAAAGCGGTCAGAATAAGCTCATCATGAAAAAGCGGTTGTTCCAATTTGAGTACCGGCATGGCACATCAATGAATGACCACGTCACTGCATTCAATCAGTTGTTTTCCTCGTCTTGGTTGAACGTCCCTTATTTACGGTGGGTCTCGACCGCTAATGAATGGCTTCGAAGGTGCTCGTTGCAGAGCTGCTGCTANTATGTGTACTTTAGAGGGCCATTGTCCCCCCCAAGATTTGTAATTTTTAGTGTATATATATGTGATAAGTATATCATTTTTCGCATAAAATCATACAATTATATTAAAATAGTATTTGTTTTACTCTTTCTACTAATAATTCAACTACAATTATACTCTTTTTACACTTTTGTATAACATTTTTTCTAATTTATATAAATTGAATGTATAGTAAATATGTGAAAAAATAAAAATTGTTAATTTTTAAAAATGAAGACTATATAAGATATGCTTAATGGAAAGAAAACAATATCAAACTATTAATATTGAGTCAATCGTTAATGAAAATTCATGAGCTGAGTGGGCGTTTTCAATGTAAATTTGTTAATGTCAATGTTTGAAACTTTATAATTTATATTGCATAATTATTATGTATAATTTTATAATAGAATTTTCTATTTTTTATATGTACATTAAATTAAATTTATGATTACTGAAAAGAAATTTCTGATCCGCCTGAGCTTTGATCTCCTTGTTGCTGTTGATTAACGAGAGTGAGGGAGGGTATTTTTCTGGTCTCAAATTCTATTATGAAAACATAAGGTGGAGAGATATGTATCTTTCTTAGGGAAGACTATATATGAAGGGAGATTGGGTATCATATAACTTCACGAAAAGATGACTTAAATTGGCATAAAATGAGGGAGTTTGGTGTGTTTTCCCCCTTGGTCAAGGAGAGTTTAATAGCTGGATAATAACTTACTGAACTTCTCCTCAAGTTCAAAATCAAAAACAAATTTTATGGAGCCAAAACAAAACTCCACAAGGCATGGGCTGAAAATTCACTCAATTAGACCGAGTATTTTGGTGTCACGGGGCCGGATTCATTGCACTCAAAAGTGCCGAGACAAAAAGATAGATTGGGCTGAAAAGAGATACTAAGCCCAAAT
>BKCP01011614.1:0-15427 GCA_008636005.1 Striga asiatica | reverse complement strand
GAATTTTCAAAATGACGTAAAATACCCGTGTGATTTTATATCATCTTGCATACATACACCTTATATAGGAAAAAAATACTTCAGACCCCACATTTTCGTTCTTTCTTTCCGAGTGAATTGTCAAATGATATTTTCGTAGTGAGGCCCATTTTAACTCTTCAAGTCTTTGTAACAACTAACAACTTATATCCAACACAATAATCTTATTAAACTAGGTACTCTTCCTATTTTTTTCTTTTGGTTTTACAAAAAACACCTCTAATTATTTTTTCAACAACTTTCACGAAACAATTTGCAGTGGCTTTACGGTTTCCTCGTGTTTTTTTACCCGGGAGGAACAATATCGATGAGGAGCGAATCTCTCCCATGGCACGTTTTTTTCGGGCTCTTCATTTATATCTTGGCTATTGGGACTGCCTCACTCGGCTACCTCGAGAAGCTCACTTTTCTCCAAAACACGGGCCTCGAAAAATACGGGCCTGAAGCCTTCCTCGTGAATTTCACTGCCATTGTCACAATCTTATACGGCACTTTTGTTATATTAACCACTTTCTCACAGGCCCATCAAGAAGATGAATACAGTTACTCGGCCATATGAATATGGTGGCTTTCATGTCCCGTTTATTCAATGTATTCTATTCGCGTTGTGTTTGTTCATTGTGTTAGAAGTAAACGACGAACTATCGTGCATTTGGCCGTGTTGTGTATATTATAATTATGTCGGGGTGCGGTTCTAAGAATATATAATTATTATGGGAAATTTGTATTATTTGGGTTAGGAGATTTTAAAGTTTGAGAATATTTGCAGTACTTTTTTACAGTCAAATATATTTCAAATATTTTGTGTGGAAGTGTTACTCGAACTGAGTTGTTCGCGAATACAACTCGGTTCGTGAGGAAGTTCGAGTCCGGCTATTTCAGTTGAAATGGAGAAAAATGGGTATTATGTTTGCAGATATATGAACTTAAGGCCCATGAGCATGGTGGAGTGAAGAATTATTGAGGGCTATGGGTTTTTTGAATTAACAATCACCAAATAAACTTTAATTCTTTGTCCATTTATTCATATAATTTTAATGAACAATCATTTCACATCATTTTTTCTTTTACGTGTATTTTAATTATTTTATTTTAAATATTATTTTAATATAAATTTAAAATATCACTAATAACTAATTATATACATTTTTTAAAATTAATCATAGTTAACAAAAAAAACTTGTTTTGAGTAGATATATTTATATATGTTCACGCCCTAAAAAAAAAATAAAAATTACACTGGTAACCTCATAACCAACTTCATGTCTAATCGAATGAAATTTTGTCTATCTTACAAGCCAAGAATTAATATAAACACCACTGCAAAGCATTAACTATTTGGATTTTTTTAATATATAATAAAAACTCCATTTCCAGCTGAAAACAGCAACGTGCCATGTTGATGTAGCAAAGCATGAAAGGAGAAATTGAACAAAATCTGAGAGAAGTTTTAACGAGAACAATAATTTTCTTTCATTCTCTCAAAAACCGCCAGTACAATGAGAGACAACTGCCTTTAAATATTATATGAAGTTCTAATTACTATTAATTAAAGCCCACACAACAAGTCGAATATCACATAAATAATAATAATAATAATAATAATATTCAAACTAATAAAACGAATCGATCAAACTTGTCGAGATATGCTAATGCAATCTCGTGTGCATCACATGTACTTTAGAAAATGTTGCCAAACAAAGCAGCAGCCAAATGGCTTTTGAAAGATAACATGCAAAACTGCAAATAATAGCATTCTCTAACGGTACATAAGCTAAAAGGCAGGTAAGAATTAGGACCACTATTTTAATATATACTCAAAAATAAAATAAATCACGTTCCAGTTTTTATATTTTTCTTGTTATACAAAAATTTAGTTATTAACAATTGCTTAATATACAATTTTTTTTTTCTCCCAACCGCTGTAATTAAACAAGCTGTGATGATGCCCAGGTCACCTGCATTTGCTTTGCAAAATTGTAATAGCTTGTATATTGGAGACACGTGTCTGCCTCTAATAAGTGAAATTTTTGTCATGACCAAATAAGTAAGACTAGTTTAGCTACTAATTAAAATCATAAATAACTTTAGAATCTATTATTTGAAAAACATAGCTTTATTTTTAATTAATTTACTTTTAAATGAGGGAACTACTTTTTGCTAGTGGGAAGTTCATTCATTAATTAAAGAAACACAAAGAAAATAATAATAGCAACTTTAAAAAAATACCAAAAATATCAGCCCCAAAGTGGTGGATAATACGTAAAATCCCTTCCCAATGCAATAATTAGTAAGTATATATAATTTTTAGTACTCCTTTTAAGCAAATTTTGCCTGCAAACAATTTTACTGCAAATTTTCTCAAGCTTTTATATAACCTGTGGGCTATGGCGTCGTCATGGTGTGCCAGCTCACAATAGGTCAAAAATCCGCCATTATATTTATACAAAATCAACCAACTTTCTCTCTCATCCATCTCTCTCTCTCTCCCCCCTCCACAAGTTCCAATTTGTGACTCCATAGACCTCTAATAAACCTTCCATCTTCGCTTTTTCTTTTGTTGGCTTTATCTAACTGCTTTTTTTTTCATCTCATTTTAGAAGCAAACATAGCTAAGTTTTCTGAAGTGATGGCGGAGGCAGAGCCCAAGAAGGCCGAGCCGCAGTCGAAGCCGGAGCCGGAGCCTTCCTCGGAAGCTCCGGCGGTGGCGGCTGAGCCGGTGGAGGCTCCGAAAGACGTGGCCGAGGAGAAAACCGTTGCTCCGCTGCCTCCCACTGAGAAGAAAGCTGATGACTGCAAAGCCCTTGTCGTGGTTGAAAGTAAAATACACCCCTTTTTAAAAAATTTTGTTTTTTTTCTTGGTATGTGTTTGCTTGTTTTTCTGATGATTTTGGGGGTTTATTTGTGTATTTGGAAAGCGGTTACATGTTTTTTGAGCTTGTTTGGGCAATAAAGATCTGTTCTTCGGTGAAAACTAGAAACTTTAGCATCACTCTCTCTGTGTATGTGTTGTGTGTTAAGTTTTAAATTTAATCTGGTTTGATGAAGTTCTAAATTTTAGTGAAATAAACCCTTGAACCAAAATGTCAAAATTGTATTTCAAGATCTGCAGTTCACCTTCATCTTTGTTTCTTGGCAAATTAATAAAATTACAGCTCATCTCAACTTTTGATTTTTTTTGCTGGGTTTCTACTTCAAACAGAGACAGCAGCTTCTGAGGAGAAAAAACCAGAGGGGGGCTCTATCAACAGAGGTACTCCATTCTCACACGATCTGCATTATATATATAGAAATAAATAAAAAAAGAAAAAAACTTACTCAGATGATTGTTCATTGCTTTGGTAGATGCTGTTTTGGCTCGTGTGGCGACCGAGAAAAGACTCTCTCTGGTCAGAGCATGGGAAGAAAGTGAGAAGTGTAAAGCTGAAAACAAGTATGCATTATTTCTTGTATATAATCCACCTTGTGTTGTCATTTTTTGGGAGAATTAGGGGGCGAAGTGTTATTTAAACAAATCTGTTCCTCATCAAGCGTATTAAAAGTGTAGTTATATAGAGTTCTCAAATGATTCATGCATGTTTATTATGATCTGACCAAACTTTGTCTGAAAATTTGCTACTTTTGTGTCGTTTCAATACATTATTGGTTCATGAGTTTATTATCATCATGCTTAGTGAAACAAGAATAAAGAACTGGACTTTTTACTTGGATAGTGCAACTTTAGAAGGATGCTGGTGTGTAGCTAATTGCGTACAGTCAATAATTTACAGGGCCCAAAAGGAATTATCTGCTATTGGAGCTTGGGAGAATAGCAAGAAAGCAAGTCTAGAGGCCGAGCTTAAAAAGATCGAGGTAAATAATTTTATGAGTTTTACATATTTGATCTTATTTTGAACTACCCATACGAATTATGTTTCTTATTATGCATCACTTTTGCTTAAAGTTACAAACTTTGACAGCAAAAATAGTCCCTTGGCTACACAAAGGACTTGTTTTGATCCCTTTATTCTTTCAAATTGCAATTTAGTAGAGTGCTTAAATGTGGGAAATTGCGCGCTTGGCATATTGAAATTGTCTTGCGTATGATTCAAATACAATGCATTGCAACCAATTCATTCTTCTGTGAATGATTATCTTATATATACACACGAATGTTTACTCGATCCATATATAGGAGAATCTGGAAAAAAAGAAAGCAAAATATATCGAGGCAATGAAGAACAAAATTGCTCTCATTCACAAGGAAGCCGAAGAAAAAAGGGCAATAATCGAAGCCAAACGAGGTGAAGATCTTCTCAAAGCAGAAGAAACAGCTGCGAAATACCGAGCCACAGGGACTGCTCCCAAGAACCTGCTCGGCTGCTTTTGAAGTCGGCTCAAATTGAACATGAAATAGAAAGTTCCAAAATTTGTATTTATTGGTTCATATGTATTTGTGAGAGATTGTGGTGATTTGGTGTTAGGATAATTTTTTTGTTGCTCTCATTTGCTATGTTGTGTTTTGTGCAAACTCCAAAGTTGGTGGTGTAATGTGTTATTTGTTTGTAGAGAGAAAAACATTATGGAGTATACTTGATAATTGTTATTGTACATGTTGCAAGAACAAAAATATCAGGTTTTTCAAGAGATTTTTGAGATTTTTCATGTTGTGTACANGAACAAAAAACTTGCAGAAACTGTTTGAACACAAATGTCTGAAATCGATCGATCAACTTAACGATTATGTACAGAGATTAATCGAAAATTCTCCGAAGAGTTAACTCAAGAAGAAGAACATGGCTACTTACATTACATACAAAAGAGAGAGTTTCAGTATATAAAAAGTTCAAAAACCACATTTGGCAGCTAAACACTTGAAGCTTAGTAGTTTGTTAGATCCAAAGCAAAACAAAGACAAAAAGCTTCACTTTCTATTTTCTTTTCTCTCTCTCTCTCTCTCTCTCTCTCCTTTTCTCTTTACTTCCTATTTATAATGCTGAAGAGAAAACTAACACACAAAACCCAACTACACGTCGGCTCCCCCAAAAAACGCCAGGTCATAATCGTCCACCAATGGAAAATCGAGCAGCAATTTCATCATACCATCCGACGAGTCATCATCATGCATCATCAACTGATGATCCTCGTATGATTTCGAAGTCATGTCCGAACGAGCCGTCGCCACGTCATCCACCTCGGTTTTGCGCCAAGTGTCCCCACTTTTCTTGCAAGACTCGACTTTCGTGACGGACGAATTCTGGGGGGAGGAGTTTGGTGGTGCGAGATCGTTGACTTTATTATTACTACGGAAGGAAGTCCCGATTTCTGAGTTCCATAGGTTTAAGTAATAATCGCCTTGCTGTGGGCCCCCCGGTTTGGACAAGAGTCGAGACTCGGCCTCCAGGCGGATGCTCTCCCATTGCGCCATGTGGCGGGTCACGGGAGAGTTTGGGTTCGAGTTCGGTTTCGGTTTCGGGTCGAGAGCTCGGTTGCTAAAGCGCTTTCGCAAATGTGAGTTCCAGAAGTTTTTGACATCGTTATCGGTTCTTCCTTGTAAGTGGGAGGCTATGGCGGCCCACCTGGACGAATAATATAAAGACACGTGGCACGAGAAATAATGTTTCGATACTGAAAAAATGGAAATAAAAATTAAAAAAAAAAGTTTGGAACTTTAGTAGAAGTGTAGTCGAGCATTGGAAGTGTAGTTGAAGTGTAGTCGACATATAGATAATCGAAAAGTTGAAATAATGTGAAAAATTACGGGCATTTGACGAATAAAACTATCTTCATGCATGAAAGTCGAGCTGAACCGAACCAGAAGAAGAATACGAAAATTTAGAACATCACTCCCTTACTTTCAAGATTCTTGAAGTAATGTAAAATATATATCGAAAAGTTGAATAATGTAATGTAAAATTTGGAACTCTTTGAAATACTGTAAAATCGCGGGCATTTGACGAATAAAACTATCTTCATGCATGAAAGTCGAACTGAACTGAACTAAACCAGAAGCAGAATAGGAAAATTTAGAAGCCAACACTCCATTACTTCAAGATTCTTGTTAAGTTTGATCGAAGTTTCGTGATAGGAAGTCAGATTTATTATAAGAAAACAAAACAAACATAACTCTTCTTTTATATGAACAAAAAGTCGCTTTTTATCTTTTGATAAACGAGACCATAAACAAGGGAATACAAATTTCAATTGAAATGCAGAGGAAGTTAATTAATTACTTGTTACCAAGCGACTCGTGCAGTTGAATAATTGTGTTCTCTTCCTCGGGAGTAAAAGGACCTCGTTTTATGTCGGGTCGAAGATAGTTTGTCCATCTAAGTCGACAGCTCTTCCCACAACGAAGCAGCCCTGAAAAAATTCATTTCTCATTCAAGAAAATTCGCCTTCTTATACATGTTTCATAACAAACATAAATATAACTTCAAAAACATATAATAATGCATGGTAAAAAAGAACTTGGATAGAATAGTGTAACTTCCAAATGATGATAGTTAACAAATTTTTATCGATCCTAACAAAGAACAAATGAGCACAAGGCACAATTTGACGAAAATCATATACTTTTCTCATTATTGCAGATTAGCGATATTATTTGTCGATATCGAGCACACGCACACACTTCATGACAAAAAGGCGTGATAAACAATAAACATCGGAAAAGAACAAAATACGGTACCAGCAATAGTAAATGCCGAGCAATAGCAATTTATATTGAGGAATTGTTTTTTCGGTATAAGATTCTTTTGGGAACATTATTAGAATAATTTTTTTTATATCTCAAACGAATTCAATATATACAAGACGACCAATTCTTTTGCTATCATTCAAGAAAAAAATTGAGGGACAAAAGCAAATACAAAACCAGGCTATACTTAAGTAACTAAACAAGTATCCTGCATTTTATAACTCACCATTTTTATATTCGTTTGCTCGTTTTTATATATTTCAATTGCTCATACTTGAAAAAAAAAAGTGACTTGAAAAATCTGAAAAATAAAGCGCTAGGCGCCAATCGAGCCACCTAACGCTTAGTCTAGCACCTAATGTGATTACTTTCGCTTTTTAATTTTCGACCGAGGCAAATTTTACACCGATACATTTATGAACTGTTCAAGACATAAAACAAAATGCCCAAAAATTCAAAGAAAATTAGCAGAGGACACTAAATTTCTATGGAAGTTAAATTGAATTTCAACCTCATTTACACAATCTTTCCTTACTTTGCACTCAGGCTACATCTATCAGAAAATAAGAAAACATACATATATACCCATCAAAGTTAATATCTGCATTTACTAAGCATTAATCCCAACAGAAGTATCATTTTCATTTTTATTTGCTACAACTATCAAGAACCCCATTTAAGTGACCTTTTCTATTTTCATATTTATTAATTATCATTTAGTTTAGCTATGACATTAAGGATCCCAATTCATCAAAAGGCCTAAAAATGTCATCCAAAAAAAAAATAGAAAAAAGAAAAGGTAATGAAAGCATCAATGTATAGTGACTCAAAAGCATTAGATGAACATTAATTAGATGATAACAATGCTGAATAAAAGAGCTAACTTTTATTTAATTAAAAAGAATAAAATTAAAAAAAAACCTGCAAGTTTAGGAAGATTTCTCCAAGTCCCATGCCCATTTTTTGTAATAAAATCAACAAGAATCTTATCTTCCTCAGCAGTCCAAGCTCCTTTCTTTAAACCCTCCCTTTCACAGCACAAAATTCTTCCCTTTCTCTTCTTTTCTTCTTTTCTATCCTCATTGCTTTTGCCCATTTCTAAATAGTAATAATATCNTTGGGGAGAAAGGAAAGAAGAGAAAACAGAACACAAAATAGCATATATGAAAAAGATTAAAATTTTTAATTAAACAACAAAATTGTCTTCAAGAAAGGGTGAAAAAGAAAACGTACAGGAATAATGAGGAAAAGTGAATAGCAGTGTGTGTAGTATGTGGGAGAGAGAGAAAGTGAGGAGAGAGACAGCTGATAAACTGTGATATGATGAATTGATACGAAATGAGGCAACAAAAGAATCTCAATACCATAAATGCATGGGATTTATATTTTCACATTATTTTCTTTTTTATTTTTTTGCTTTTCACTTTCATTTTTCTGCAGCGAAAGCTTTTAATTTTGTACCCTCCATTTATTATTTACTCTGTCTGCTGCCTGCTGCAGACACATTTTTACCAAAAAATAAAAAATAAAAAATCAAATCTTTAAAAAGTGAAGTTAAAAGAAAAAATAAAATCTGACACAATTATGTTGATCAAGTTTCCTGCTTTGACCACCAGACAAGGAAAGTTATTCAAGAAACACACAACCCATTAACAAAAAACTCAAAAAATGCAGTGAAAAGACAATCTTTTCTAATAATTCCCATAAAACACACACATCACACAANAAGACATCTTGATGAGATCCCTTGTTTTTCTGGTGTGTGCCTGTGTGTGCTTTTTTTCATTCTTGCATGCAATTAATTCTAAAGAAAATTAATATAAAACACACACATACACTGCACACAGTGAGGTACATAGGGTAGAGAGAGAAAATGGAGCTCACCAGAAATTGAAGAAAGAGAGAGGGAGCAATGAAAAGTGTGTGTACCTGAGCTGAATTTTTTTGCTTTTTAAGCTTTCTTTTGATGTCCTATCTGAGCTGATTTCATGGGTTATTTTGTTTTTGTGCAAAAATTCGCCTAAGACGACAAAAGATTGTGAGTTTATTTTTATTTTTATATTTATATTTATTTTTTGTGCTGACGACATTGAAAAAGGGCAATAAGTATTGGGGCAGTAAAAAATTTGATAAGATTACCAAAAATCCCCTTCGTTTTCCATGCAAACTGGCTCTAGGCCCCATTTTGAGCTTTTCCTTAACAAAAGAATTTATGGTAATAAAAGTTAACTATTAGTATGTATGTCTAATAGTAATTTTACTCTAGTTCAATTTATTTTAGAATTCTTACCTAGTTTGAATTAGAATGTAGAATCTTCAAATTATATTGGAACTCAATAAAACAAAAATAAAAGTCCCATTATTATTTAAAAGAAATTAACTAATTTGGGGATAATTTTGATCACACGTCCAAATTTTGATCCAAAATTAACATGGTACATACAAGTTCCCAATAATTTGGCGTCAAAATTCGAATTTTCAATAAATATTATTCTTCATATTGTTCAACTTTTTTGTTTTAGGTACAGTCATATGCAACTTTAAAAGTTAACAAACTATTAGTGATTAATTATCTTTCAAATCAAACTACATTTGATAGGAGTACCTCGAAATTTAACTCAATTAAACCAATTTTGAGCTATACACAATTTGAACAAATTCTGGTCGAGGTGAATAACAATGAATAATTGTCTGATACATCGTTGTCATGTGTATTTTAAATAAAATATTGTGCATGATTCGTGCATAGAGTATATATTATAATAATCTTCTTGTACAAGTTATTCTTTAGTTTTACGTATATAGAGATGATCCCAATAATTTGGATGCCTATTAAAAGAATTTGGACTGCTTTTATTTATTTTTAGTATTATATTTCAGTTTGAATATATATATATATATATATGTATATTCANAATGTTGAATTATATTTGCTTAACAGCCATCTTAATGAAACAAAAGTTGGTTTATTTCAAATTTTCTGTCATATTATCACCATATAATTTTTTTTAAATAAAATCTACTTATAGTTATAAACCTAATTACAATAGTTCATTTAGAATTTTTTTTAAAAAAAAAAATAAAATAGAATAAAATATTGATAGTGCGTGTAACACATGGAAGATGGATGGGCCTGTTAAATAAGCCTAACCCACTTTAATGAATCATGGGCTATGTTTTGTTCTCCCTTGTTTTTTAATATAATTTCAGCCTTACATTATTATACCTTTGAAAATGTTGTGTGTGTTACATGTCATAAAGATAAGTTGCACAAGCTTTAGGCACAATAATGTGTGCTTGGCCCCTGATATTATTATTTGATCATGTTAAGACTGCAAAATCATTCAAGAAACTTGTGAGACATCAAGTTTTTACAAAACCACAAATTCTTATACCATTAGGAGAATCTGATTCGTTATACATTTGTAACAAAAATGTATACTTAAAATGTCATATTTTTGTTCATGTTACTTTTAAGCATGAAATTTTCATTTGATTATAATATATTAAAATATCAACACCTCCTTTTGAGGACCCGGAAGCATCTAGAACAATCCGAAAAAATGTGGAATGTCGTGGAACATTGTGGAAGATTTCTGAAGCATCTAGAACGACCCGGAAAAATGTGAAAGGTTCTGAAATATTGTAGAAGGATCTAGAAGCTTGAAGAAGCTAGTTGAAGGATGTAGAAGATTCTAGAAGGCAATAGAGATTACTAGAATGTTGTAAAATATTGTAGGAAGTAGGCTTATATGGATGAGTCTAGAACATTGTACATAATATTAGTAAGTTTTAGAATAGTCTAGAAGGGGCAAGAGTGTTAGGAAAACCTAATGAGTGTAGCTAGTTCTAGATAGTTCATTAGAGGAAGGGTTCTCCATAAATAGGCAAGATCACCTCATTTGCAAATCATCCCAATAATTCAAGCATCCAAGAGTTTAAGTAAAAGAGTACGTTAGTGTTCACGTGTTGTGAGTGTACCCAACCCAACATAATATATATGTCTGTTGAAAAAACAATGGCCAACACAAATTAAGATGAGAGCTTTTGGACCAAGGCCCGAATTTTGGGAAAATATGCATATATATATATAGGGTCGCGCTCACATGAGAATGGAATGAAAGAAATAAGAATAAATCTGGACCACAAAATCTGATCATCCAATGGTCATAATAAACTCAATTTTTTACACTCATTAAGGGTATAATAGACCATTTATTGTGTCAAGTGGGCTGTGGGCCCTATATCTCATTTCCCGTTGTCTTCCCCGCACACACACACAGTAACACGCACCCCACACAGTACACACATTCGGCTACACACACACCCGCCGGTCCCCCGCCACCAGCCACCGCCGGCGCCGCCTCTTTCAGCCTGTCATCACCTTCCTCGACATTGACACGCACAGACACATTTCACACACACACACACACACACACTTCACGACACACACAATAGACCACACGCACCGCCGGTTCTCGCCATCCGCCATCGGAACCGCCGCTGCACCGCCGTCGGACCACCGCCGCTACACCGCCGCATGTCACCTCCAACAGCCCGATTACTGCTCCAATCAACGCCGCTCTCCGCCCTCTACATCCAGTCAGACAAACGACAAAAACAGAAATTCCGGCTGCAATCCAAATCACCGTTGAGAACATCCGACCTCGAGCATTTGGAGGCTGGAATTAGGTCGCCCAGGAAGAAACTCACCCACGCCGATGAGCTTGAATAATTCCGGCAAGCACAGCAATTTACCGGCCAAATTCGAAGAATACAAAATCAAACATAAAATTAGCACAAAATCTAAAGTAAACTCGAGAGTATTGTGGCAGACAGGTGAGGTCTTCCCGTGGCTGAGATAGTCGGCGGATGCTCTGTCGCTGGGAAGGTTTTGGGAAGGAGAAGTTTTTGGGAAGGAGACGGATTGTGTTTGGGAAATTAATTTAGATTTGTATAATTATTTTATCTAAATTACAATTTAAGACTTAGGGTCAAATCTATAATTTTACTAAAACTTTAAGAGGTTTGATATAGGTCAATTTAGCCCAAGGGCAAAATTTGTAATTTATATAAAATATATACAAAATATTATTTTTATATATATTTTTATACTTTTATACATATGTATATATCATATTTTTTCAACAAAAAATAATATAAAATATTAAATAAAAATATTAAAATACTAAATATATTTAAATATAAATAGTTGCGCTTCGAGTGCACATTAACGTTAGACGAATTGCACATTAGTGACTATCAGATTGCACTATAGCAGTCGAATCGGACACACAAAGTTTTGGGTTTGAATTTTATATTTTGATCCGATTATTTGTATTTACTTTTAAAATTTTGATTATCTCGGTTCGATGTCGACTTTATTGTTCAATATAACGAAACCACTCGAGCTATATAAAAATATTACTTTCTTATAAATATTTATATATATATATACATGATACGTGAGAAATCTTGTATTATTTTGGGGTTTAATTTATATATTGGAGTATTTGATTTTAGTGTATTATATAAGTTTTCTCACGTATTTTATTTTGTGAACGGACATACACCAATATTCGATTTTGTGTTTATTTTGCAGTTAATACACCTATTTGTGACGTGGCATTGTTGAGGTGGCAAATTAAATTGAATTACAACTTTGGCTGGGCCGAACACTTGCAGCAGTATTGGAATTTTTGTTAGTCAAAGTGAATGACTATTATTAGTAGTTGATGTGGCATTAATTAGAGGATTAGGAAATAATTTAAAAGCATGCTGGAATGGTGGATGTGGCGGCTGGGTAGAATATTTCTAGGAGATGGACTCTTAAGTTTGTTGGGCTAAGGAATTGGAATGGAATTTGATTTTGGTTGGACTCATTTTATTAAATGATTGGGCAAAAGGAAATGGATTTTGGCTGGAGACTTAATTTTTATGGGAATAGGTCTGCGTGGCATTAGGAAAAAGGAAGGAGTTAGCAAATAATAAAAGGGCATCTCGACTTGAACAGAGAAGGCACCAAGGGGAGATATTCATGCTTGCGGGATATTAACTTCGGCCGTGGACAATAAAGGAGTTTGCTATTTTATTTTTTGTTTTTCTTATTTTGATTGAAGAACATGTTAAATTATTATTTTTGTTTTTATCATTTAGCTATGTGTAGCTAAACACTATTGTGGGTTAAATTAGGAGAGCTTATTCCGAGTTATTCGCTAGTTAGAATTAATTGGAGAGCCTATTTCGATTAAGTATAAATTAAGGGAAAATTCGGGTAGCAGAGCTTATTGCTATCTAGGACCGGTAGTTTTAGAAAACGAGTGAAATTTGATAAAAGCATTAATTGGGCTAGTTATTCGAGGGTGTAGACCGACCTGGAACCGATTCCATTCTCATCTTTGCTAGATTATTTTTATTTATTTTCCATTTCATCATCATTTGCATTTTAGTCATTTATTTCTAGTTTCTAGTTTAATTTCTCTTTTTGTTAGTAGTTTCGTTTCTAAACAAACCCCCCCATTTTTATTATAATCTAATTAATATAATAAATTCACTGTTTATACCACACTCCCTGTGGGATCGACCCTTGCTCGCCACTACTACTAGTTAGTAGGGGTAAGTTAGGAAAAATTATAAATTCAAATTTGCCGTGTAACGACGCGCGGTCAAATTTTGGCGCCGTTACCGGGGGAGTGGCGCGATATAAATAGTGATTTTATTTGTGTTAGTTAGTATTTTTTTTTTTGTGTGAATTTTCGTTCTTCACTTGATTTTTTTGGTGTGAATTTTCGCTGCTGTTCTGTTATCGCCCCCGGTGATAACAGAAAATACGTCGGGATTTTACGTCAAATTATTTCCGAATTTTATCACGTTTGAGCTAAATTTCTCCTTGATTTCTGTAGGTGAATGAGAACAAGGTCTTCAGGGGCTGAAGACTTGGAATACTATTCGGAGATCACGAGACGGGATACCGAGCTAAGGAAGAAGGCTCGGCAAGAGAAGGAGGCGATTCTCGACAAGGGTTTCCAGTTCGAAATCGAAAGCGAGGACTTAGAGGACGAAAGTGAGAGTGACCAGAGCCAAGAACACACCAATCTTACCACCAAGAAAGCACTAATGGCAAACGAGGAGCGTACGTTGAGGCAACTTGCTAATGCCGTACTACCGCAACAACCACTTTGCATAACTTTTCCGGAGTTGAAGTCCGGGCTGATTCACTTGCTGCCCTTATTTCATGGTCTCGCTGGAGAGGACCCACACAAACATCTGAAGGAGTTTCACACGGTGTGCTCCAGCATGAAACCCACCGGGGTTACCGAAGAGCAAGTCAAGCTACGCGCGTTTCCATTTTCTCTCAAGGATGTTGCAAAGGACTGGCTTTATTACTTGCCTTCGGGATCGATCACTACATGGGCAGAGTTGGAGAGGACCTTTCTCTAGAGGTATTTTCCGGCGATACGAGTCGCCGCTCTTCGGAAAGAAATTTGTGGGGTGCGACAGATGCAAGGGGAGACATTGTATGAGTACTGGGAAAGGTTCAAGAAGCTAGTCGCGAGTTGTCCACAACACCAGATGGCTGAGCAGTTATTGATCCAATACTTTTATGAAGGCCTCTTACTCATGGAGAGGAATATGCTAGATGCAGCTAGTGGCGGTGCAATTATGGACAAAACTCCTACGGCGGCACGAGAGTTAATTGCCAACATGGCAGCTAATTCTCAACAGTTTGGTACTCGTGGTATTTTGCAGAGGCCGGTACAAGAAGAAGGGACCGACTCGCTTCAAGCACAGCTCAAGGAGTTAACTTCCGTGGTTCGCCAGTTGGCTGTGGGTCAAGCATCGAGGGTCCGACCATGTGGCCTATGCGAGACGGTGGACCACACTACCGAGGACTGTCCATGGACAGTGAACACGACGGAGGCCCAGGCCAATGCAGTTGGGGCAAACAATGGTGCCGAACGTAACTACGACCCATTCTCGAACACCTATAATCCGGGGTGGCGAGATCATCCACATTTGAGATGGGGAAATAATAGCGGCAACCAGTTTGGGGAGCAAGACCGAAGGCAGCCGCAAAACTTTCAAAGGGGACAAGGCTACCAAAGGTACCAAGGTACGGGGGAGTACAACACTAACCCTCCACCGAATGATTTATCTTCGGAGATGAAGAAGCTGATGGAGAGCATGGCGTCCAGCATTAAGAACTTGGAGGGGAAAATGTCCTCATTGTCGAATCACGTGAACAAGTTAGAGTCGCAAGTGAACTCCAAATTGCCGTCCCAAGCAGAGACGAACCCGAGGAATGTCAGCGCCATCACATTGAGAAGTGGTAAGGAGCTCCCAGCCCCCGAGGGTCCTATTCCATCGAAGGAAAATGCGGACGAGAAAGAAGATGGTGAAAATACTCAAGATTCTGCTGCTACCGCCCCCCCTGATAGCAGTACGGCTGGAGCAAAAATGAAGAAAAAGTCCATCAAAACCGAGCCGAGGTGGACTGAACCTTTGCCGTTTCCATCAAGAATCAATAAGAAGCAGAAGGACGATACCGGGAAGAAGATCTTGGACGTTTTCAGAAAGGTTGAGGTCAATATTCCCCTAATCGACGCTATAAAGCAAGTTCTAAAATATGCGAAGTTTCTGAAGGACTTGTGCACGAATAAGCGGCGATTAAAGGGGGACGAGAAGGTGATAATGGGTGAGAATGTCTCA
>BKCP01011592.1:0-15577 GCA_008636005.1 Striga asiatica | reverse complement strand
TTTGGTCTCTTGGGATACGACCTTGCTTGCCACATACTACGAGCGAAGCCGTACACTTGCGGTCGAGCTTTAAAAATATAGGCGAACACATATAGTCACCTTTCATGAAGCATTATATATATAATAATAATAATAACAATATTTTAGAAAAAACATGAGTGAACCACCAAAGGTTTCAAAACAAATAGGAACACTTATAGAGATAATAAATAAAACTCAATTAGAAACATTAGAAAATTAGACGAAATAAAAGAATCAATAAAAGAATTATAAGATTTAGTACAAAAAGAAAAAACATGGAAAAAATTATTTAAACCAATTCAAATAGAACCGCCAACAAGTTCTAACGGATGACATAGATAGATTAACTCAGTTATTATAAAAATGTAATATTGAAGAAACTAGAATGACAAAAATAGATGATGAGGATAAACAAAAAATAATCTATGGAATAGATAGTGAAGATGAAGATGAACCAACATTTAATATGACTGATCAAAAAACTCATACAATACCACCATTATCACCAAAACGACCAAGAACAAATAATAATGAAGCATCTAGTTCACAAAATAATTACGTAGAAAGTAGTTTTAGAGATTTTATATATAGAAATGATTATAGTTATCATCAAGAAAATATAAATAAAAATATTCCACCAGCATATTTAGAAAAAGTAAGAAATTTATCTAATGGAATATTAAATATAGATTGTGCAACCAATGCAGAAGATCTAATAGTCACTTGGACAAATCAATTAAAGTTACTAGTTCAAACTAATGATTCAATTATAAATGGAATGACATTAACCGATTTTGCTGATTATATAAGATACAAAACATCTGGAGTAGTATTTGATTATCTAGAAAATACTCAAGTTTTATTAAATCTTGAAGCCAGTGGTCTAGAAACAGGAGCAGAATATAAAATAGCAGCTTTAAGAGAATTAACAAAAAATTTATTAAAAGAATTTTTAGGAATTACAGGGCAAGAATCAAAAGAAACACAAAAAGATAAGGTAGTTAGATTTCTAACAAATATGAAGTTATGTAATGTATGCTACATGGAAAACTTTTCCCGCCAAGTACGAGAAAATTTCTATAAAATTAAGGATCGATCAGGACTAATAAAAATAGTTGAAAGAAAACTTAAATAGGAGATGAATAAATATATTCAGAAGAAAATTAGTGAAACAAAAGAAAAAAAAAACTCTAGGAATTTTAGAAAAATATGCAAAAGAATATAGAGATGAACTTTGTATGAGGAAATTAGAACACCATGAAATGACTAAGGTCGATTCAAGATGTTGCAAACAATTAGAAAGTGTACCACAAGAATTTGGTTGTCATAACCCATACAAAAAGAAAAGATATTATAAATACAATAAGTTTAATAGACGATATAGACCAAGAAGATATAAGACATTTAAAAAACCATGGAAAACAAAATATAAAGGAAAGTTTAGAAAAGAAGGAAAATACTTAGGAAAACCTAAATATTGTCCTAAAGGAAAAAAGAATTATAGATGTTGGAAATGTCAAGAAATAAGACACTATGCAAATGAATGTCCTAAAAACATGCCAGAAAAAAGAAAATAAGTTAAAAATGATATTTTCTTTAGGTTATGAACCTATAGAAGAAGAATACGAAGAAGACGAACTATTAGACTTTGATATATATGATTTAGAATCAGAAACAGATAGTGATTTAGAAACATCTGAATCAGAAGATAAGTAAAAACAGTTCATTTATAAAAGTTAAATTATTTAACAAATTTCTACTAGCGTATATAGACATAGGAGCAACGATATGTCTAGCAAAAGAATCCATATTACCCAGTAAATATTGGAAGACATTAGATAAACCAATTATATTAAGAATTGCAAATAACAAAACAATAAGTATTGATTATAGAGCAATAGACTTAGTATTGTTAATAGAAGAAAAACGATTTCCTTTACCAAGTCTTATAAACAAAATACAGGTTTATCATTAATAATTGGAAATAACTTTCTTAAGTTATACAGTCCATTTATTCAAAGGTTAAATAGTATAAGTCTTAGATGTCCACAACTAGATACATAGTCTAGTAAAATAATTACTACAAAAATATATAATACATCTTCTTTCATAAAGGGGGAGATTTTTTTTTTTTTCCCAAAACGATAGAGGAACTATTATAAATCAAAAGCGCACAACGTGCGAAAAGGATACAAAGCTCCCAATGGGAGAAAAAAGTGGGAGGACAGGTCAAAAGACCGCCTAGAATCCCGCTAGCAACGCTAGAATAAAAAACTCACAACAAAACTAACCAGCAACACCAACAACTACAACAAACTAAACAACTAAAACAACTAAAACAACTACCCGAGTGTCGGACCCCAACAGAGTAATACCCGAGTGTCTGACCCCAGCAGGGTAATAAGTTTCATTTCAAATTTACAAAGTAATAAGTATAACTTTAGAAGAACATGTTAAATCAACTATTAGAAAACATATGTAGTCAAAATCCATTGGATCCAAATAAAAACACGAATAACATGATAGTAAAAATTGAACTTATAGATCCTAGCAAAGAAGTCAATGTGCCAAATAGGATACCATATACAGAAAGAGATGTTAAGAAATTTCATGAAGAAACTACTAAGATATTAGAAAATGGTATTATACAACCTAGTACAAGTCCACATAATGCACCAACATTCTATGTAGAAAATCATAATGAATTAAAAAGAGGAAAACGAAGAATGGTTATAAATTACAAAGAAATGAATAAAGCTACTAAAGGAGATGCATATAAGTTACCAAGACAAGATTATATTTTTAGTCGAATTAAAAAGGCAAAATTGTATAGTACATTAGATGCTAAATCAGGATATTGGCAGTTAAGGTTACATGAAAAAACTAAACCTTTAACAGCATTTAGTTGTCCACCTCAAAACCACTTTGAATATAATGTAATGCCATTTTGACTTAAACAAGCACCTAGCATATATCAACGATTTATGGATAATAATCTTAAGGGATTAGAATCAATAAGCCTTGCTTATATAGACGATATAATTATTTTTACTCAAGGATCAAAAGAAGATCATTTAAAAGAACTTGCAAAGGTTTTAATACAGTTAGGAAATAAAGGAATTATTTTAAGTAAAGGAAAAGTAAGAATTTGCAAAACCGAAACAGAATTTTTGGGAATGAAAATAGACGAGGGAGGATATATTTAGCCTAAAAAACATCTACTTGAAAAAATAGATCAGTTTCTAGATCAGCTTCAAAACAGAAATCAAATTTAAAAATTTCTTGGATGTTTAACATATATTGGAGAAAAAGGTTTTACGAACTGTAAAATATCCAATACTGTAAGCACGTACTCGGGAAAAAGGAAGGATTCTTGAAGATATTTGCAACAACGCCAATTTTTGGAGAGGGGGAGAACTCGTAGGAAGTAATACAACCAGCAATCAAGTTTTGCCAAATTGGAATAAGCAATGGTAACTACCCAGACATTGGACAAGCACAACATGAGGATGAACTAATCTAGTTTCTAAACAACTATGTCATAATTTTAAACAAAGGCATTAAGATAAATGGATGGATTAATTATGCAGCTAAGTCCATTATCATTTGGAGTATACAAGCACGAGATCCAACGGAGCTAGATATCAAGTTACTTAATAAATATCTGGATACACTAGTAAAAATACAATTCGAGATTCCAGAAATAATTAAGAAAGAAATCTGCATTAGACACAGAAAGAATTCGCAGAAGATCACATTTGTGAGTAATGTAACTCAGAATCACCAAGAGAATTTGAACCGATCCAAGAATGATGTAAGCACTTACGTCAGGAGGAAAATAATGCAGATAGTGGAAAGTTAGTGGAGGATCCCACCTCCAACTAATGAAGCAGATAGTGGAAGATAATGGAGGATCCCACCTCCTTTTGAAAATTGGCCATTTGTAATAATAGATAGGACCACATGCATTATGTAATGGGATGGTGAGTCACCACCCACCTTATCTTCACTCCCACTAAGGCTCTTTGATGTAATATGTCGGTCACTTGAGGCCATATGTAAAAAGGCAGAGTTATATCTCTTGTCTATAAATAAGTGTCTCAAACTTCATTTGAAGACACAGCAATTCGAAATAAAATCATTTCCTAAAACACTCTCTCTCATAAGATTTTATGCATTCATATATAATGAGTTTCTAAATACTTAGAAGATATAAGAAGAAAGATTGAAAGTGTTAGTTGATTGAGCAATAGTCTCTCTGGAATACTGGAAGTTCTGTGAAAAGGCCAAAGATGGTATGCGTCAAGGCCACTAAGTCCAGGATTGTGTTGAGAGCAGACAGAATCAGGTAACTCTCTTAATCAAGTATTCTTATATCTATCTTGTTAAAACTTGTTATCTATTTCTTAGTTTCTCATGGATAGTAATCATTTTTGCCTTTTGTATATGCCATAAGAGAAGTATGTAAAAGATATAAATTGCCTTAAATCGTTAAGAAAATAAATTATTTTATATAAAAAAATGTTAAAAGAAGATGAACAAAAGTTAGATAATCTAGTTAAATTTATAGTTCTACACCTGATAATCATCGATCAATAATCGATAGCATTCGTATCGACATGTGTAATGAAGATATTATCATGATTAAGAAGTTAATAAAGAAAGCAGGAAAACAAGCATCTATTTTGAGTGCTTAAGTCTTTTATAAAGTAAGATAATCAAAGATAAATAATGGACAACGAATATCATATTATAGAAAATATAGAAGAGCAAGGAATTTATTTATCAGATATATTATTAGATAAGAAGGTAGTAACAAAAGTAAAAAATAAAGAAAATTTAAATTTAGAAAAGAAAGAAGGAATAAATAATGGTATATTAGAAAAATTAAATAGAAAAGATATAATACAATACGGAATAATGAATGGAGAACAACCGATTAGAATAGAACAAGCAAATTATAATTTTCAAGCACCCTTAATTGCAATAAACCAAATAGAAAAGAGATTAGAAAAAATAAAAGAAGAAGACAGAAAAAAGATAAGTTATATACATATAAACACTGTACAAATAGTATTACGATTGTTCGCAAAATATTTTCACTATCCGCAAGTGTACGGTATAGCTGTAGTGAGTGGCGAGCAAGGTCGTATTCCACAGAGATTGTTGTCAAAATTAACCAAGTATCAAAATGTAAACGATTAAATATTATTTAGTCTAATGCAAATTTGAATGGTGATTTTATTCTAAACTAATGAATGATTGCAAAATAAATTCTAACACTAATGAAGGCTTGTTCTAAGATAAATCAAGAATGAGAAAATAGATTCTAGGCTATGCTTTCCTCGGGATTATTCTAACAAAGATTAATTATTCATTCAAACCTTATTTAATTCTACCATTCGTAGGGATAATCACTAAAGTAATTTACACCTTTCTCTCGAACAAGTTAAATCGTAGATATTAATTGTTATCTATCTCCTCTCGGTCTCAAGATGAACAATCAACTCCCATAAGCTCCTAAGATTCTAGTTCCCTCGCAAGATTCTATCAACCTCTCGGTCTGTTTAGTCTCTTACGTTATGAATTTCCCAATTCTAGCAATCAACTATCTCCTCTCGGTCTCAAGTCAATCACAAATATGCATAAATACGGGCCCTTATATTCACACAATAAACAAAAGCACAAGAAATTGATAAACGAATGATAAACCGGAATGAATAAACAAAATCACTTCATAAAATAATCCGAGTACTCGCAAATCCTAGAATCCCTAAAAGGTTTAGCTACTAAACATATTCTCAAAGCTCAAAATAAATATATTCATGAGTTCAATGAAGAAGAAAAAGAGAAAAGAAAGAAGAACTATTGTCGCCGTTAGTTCCCGGATCTTCAATCTTGACTTCCTCGAATCCCTCGTGTGTTTCGTGCTTTCTCTAGGCCTCCAATGGTGTCCAAAGTCCCAAAAACGAGCTCATAAGGCCTCTTTTATACTGTAGGGTCATTCAGGGTCGAAAAAGGGAAGAAAACGCATAAGAATCCTATTCCCCGCAGGTTTGGTCTGCCGTCACACGAGTCGTGTGACATGCCACACGAGTCGTGTGACTTCTCTCCAATTCTCGACAAACTCCCAGACTCACACGAGCACTCACACGACAGGGTCACACGAGTCGTGTGAAGCCACACGACTCGTGTCCCAACCCACACGACTCGTGTGGAAATGCCGTAGATGCAGTTCTTATTTCTTCAACCCACACGACCCGTGTCACTGTCCACACGAGTCGTGTGACCTCTTCTGCACCTGTTTTCGCCGTTTTTCGTCCCGATTCCATCTCCAACGCATTTCCGGGCATATTTCCTGCAAAAACAACGACAAAAACACCTCTATCATAGTTTAATAAATCAAACAAAATGGTGCACAATCACATAATAATCATGGCCAAATATCACTATATATCACTCATAATGCATGAAAATATGATGAATGTCAACGATCAACATTTAGAGAAGGAATAAAGACACCCGTAAATATAAAAGTTGAAGATAATAAAATCATGCATAAAGAATCAAGAAAGCTAGAAGAAATAGAAAGAGATTTAAGGTACGGAATAATTAAATTTAATATATCATTACAATTTCCTATACCATTATCGACTAAGAAAATTAAAATTTAAAAAATAAAAAAATTGCAGCGTTCTAAACATGGTCGGCAAGGCCACCGCTGATGACATCATCCCCATCCTCAAACTCGCCTTCCACTGCCAGCTCAGCCACCTCTACACGCATTGCATTCGCCGAGTGGCCCACTCGGACCTCGACACCATCTTCATCGAGAAGGAGCTCCCGCCAGCTGTCGCCACCGAAGTCAAACTTCTCCGGCTAAATTCTTCTCCTCCTCATCCCGAACAGGACAATGACCGAGTCAACTCGGCCTCGAAAAGCGTTAGGAGAATAATCCGTGCCCTCGACTCGGACGATATCGAGCTCGTTCGCCTCCTCCTAACCGAGTCCGACACGACACTCGACGAGGCTTATGCCCTACACTACGCGGCTGCATATTGCGACCCAAAAGTAGTGTCCGAAATCCTCAGCCTTGGCCTTGCGGACGTGAACTTACGAAACCCTCGTGGCCTCACGGTGCTCAACGTGGCGGCTAGGCTAAGAGAACCGTCTCTTATAATCTCGCTTTTGAACAAAGAGGCTTGTGCTTCGGACTGCACGTTCGAGGGGCGAACGGCGGTGGATATCTACCGGAGGCTGACGAGGCGGAAGGATTTCGAGACGAGGAGAGAGAAAGGTCGGGAGGCGAATAATAAGGATCGGATGTGCGTTGATTTGTTGGAGAGGGAAATGCGGAGGAATCCGGTTGTGGGGGAAAAGTCGGTTTCGCCCCTGGCTGTGGCCGAAGACCTGCACATGAAGTTGCTCTACTTGGAAGATCGAGGTTTTTTTCTTTTTTTTTTTTTCTTAATTTATCTATGGTTGGATAATCTGTTAGGTGAGCTAAGAAGAGAAAATGCCAGTGCTCGGGAGTATGATTTGTACTGTATTTATTACGTGAATCTGTATATTCTGAAATGTTCTGCTACATGTCGGTCATCTTAGGCTATGTTTGGTAAAACTAGTTGAAAAGCTAGCTTATTGCTTATGAGTGATTTTTGAGCTTATAACTTATAGCTTATGACTTATAGCTGAAAAACTAGCTTATATAATAAAAGTGCTTGGTAAAATTAGTTGATAAGGTAGCTGAAATAATAATTGCAACGAGCTTATTTGAAAAGCTACGCGTAGAAGCTTATGAGATAAGCTCGAGTCTTTCAAAAAATTTTGTCCTACCAAATGAAGCTTATTTCAATACAAGAACCTTATAAGCTAACCAAATACGCTATAAGAAGCTTAAGGCTTATTTGGTTACCAGACATAGTTTTAATTGATATTCGTTGTTCAATTAAGTTTAATATCTGGAATAGGATGAAATAAAGAGAAAAGTCATTTGGCCTTAAATTGAAGAATGTTTTGGAGTAGAGAGATCGGTGGGGAAATTGCCATTTTCTTTTGTGTGTTTTGAGATAATCTTGGGATATCCTGACATTATGCCTGGGAGATCTTTCTTCTTTCTAATCGAAATTTCTGTACTTTCGACTTTCGAGCATAAGGCAACTTAATGTTGAATCGAATTTTCGAGTTGTGCAATCATTGTTGTAGTTCTCAGTCCACAAAACCTTTCATTTTGTAGAATCATTTATTTTATGTTTTATTTTTTATTTTTTATTTTATTTTTTTTGCTTACATGATAACGGCAACTAAGTTTGTAAATTCGTGTGTATTCCAGTGGCATTTGCGCGTATGTTTTTCCCTACGGAAGCTAAGCTAGCTATGGAAATTGCACACGCCGAGACCACAACAGAGCTCACCAGTCTCTTGTACTCGAGAGGCTCAAGCGGGAACTTGATGGAGGTTGATCTGAATGAGACACCCATCACTCAAAACAAGAAGCTTCTTTCAAGAATCGAAACACTCTCAAGAACAGGTAGAATTAAACTACTTTAAATTTTGAAGTAAACTGGTTAAGACTATGTTTGGTAAACCTAGGTAATAAGCTAGTTTATAGTTTCTAAGTGAATTTCAAGCTTATAACTGATATCTTATGACTGAAAAACTAGCTTATATGATAAAAGTGTTTAATAAAATTAACTAATAAACCGGGCTAGTTGAAATAAAAATTTCAGTGGGCTTATTTGAAAAGTTACCAAATGAATCATTTGAGATAAGAAAACTCTTCCTACTGAACGAAACTTATTTGAATACATGAAGCTTATAAGCTAGCTTATATGCTTACCAAACACAACCTCAGATGCAATAAAATTAAAAATTAACACTACTTGTTGGCAGTTGAGTTGGGAAGACGATATTTTCCGAATTGCTCACATGTTCTGGATAAGTTTATGGAAGATGATTTGTCCTATCTCGAGAAGGGCACACCGGAAGAACATAAAATGAAACGAAAGCGTTTTATGGAGCTCAAAGATGAAGTTAACAAAGCGTTCAACAAGGACAAGGCGAAGCTTCATCGCGTGGGATTTTCTTTGTCAATGGCTTCCTTCAAGGACCCGTCAAGTTACAAAGTTAAGAAACTACGAGAAAACTAAGAGCATGTTTGTTTATAAGAAATTTTGGTTTTGTTTAAAATTTTTGGTTTGATTTGGTTAATTTTGAAAAAGGTGGTATGGTTAGTTGTTAGTGGGTATATTAAAATAATATTTATAATAAAATAATTAAAATTAATTTGATGTAAAAGTAAGAGGGAGAGAGATATGAAGTGATGGTTAGTTAAAATAATGTGAGTGGATGAATAGTAAATTAAGGTTGATGTGGTGTGTATGAATGATTGATTGATATTATTTAATTATATTGATATTATTTAATTATATTGATAATTCTGATAATAGTAGGGTTGAGTTAAAGTTGAGTTAAAAAAAGTGAATGGGTTAAAATGTTGGAATTTTTGTGAAAAATTTCATAAACAAACATGTCCTTAACAATTTTTATTTTTTATTTTTTCATTCTCTCCGTGTAATCATCAAAAGATTATGGAGTTAACTATGTTCTGTTTTTTGTGCAAGTACTAATGTCTCCATTGCTTTTGATGTTGTGCTTTATGAGAAGTTGTAGTGATATCTTTTATACTTGTATGTAAAAGGAAAATTCGCTATAAGTTTTGAAAATTTACGAAACATTGTCCCTTCCTTTTGTTTTCTTTAATTATTATTATTATCTTAATTTAGACTGAAATTAAGGGAGAATTATGCAGATTCTCAAATATTAATAACTAGTAGAGTACAAACAACCGTCTATTATATGGTCGTGTTGTTAATAAAATTATATTTATTAAACAAAAACAGATAATTTTATGTTTTAGATTTTAAATATTTCTTTGAAAAATTGTACAATTTATTTATATTTAAAGTGATACGATTTACTTATTGTATATTATAATAATTTTGTAATCCCTATTATTGGATTGACAAATAAATTTACTTAATTGGAAAATAATTTTATTAATTTCGATTTATATTAATAGATAATTTAGTTATTAAGCAATATATGCATGATTCATTTAATATATTATACGTGAAAATTTGTCAAATATACTAAAGCTATTAACTTGTGAAAGTCATGCCATAAGTTCACATATAGGATTACGAAATACCAATTGACACATATGATTACAAAGCACAAAAATTGATACATATAATTATAAAACACCAGAAATTGACATTTCAAAAGTTGAAACATAGGATTATGAAACACTAATTGACACATACAATTACAAAGCACACAAAACTGACACGTATTGTAAATTTTTTGGTGTTTTTCGTTATTATTTGTCAATTGAATGCAAAGATATAATATTTCATTGCTATATTTTGTTAGATGTTGGGTTTAATAAAGTTGTATGTATAATGCAGTGTTAATCCATTGGTGATCCGGTGGTAATCCCCTTCTATTGGTGATTACAAAGCATCAGAAGTCGACATTTCGGCTCAACAAAAGTTGAAACATAGGATTATGAAGCATCAATTGACACATATGATTACAAAGCACACAAAATTGACACGTGTTGTAAATTTCTTGGTGTATACTAATGAAAATTTCGGTCACTATTTGTTAATATAATACAAAGATATAATTTTTCATTTCTATATTTTGTTAGTTGTTGGGTTTGAAAACATTATATATATAATGCAGTGTTAATCTTTTGGTGATCCGTTGGTAATTCTCTTCTCGTGGCATTTTAATAAATTCTTATAGTGATATATGATTACAAAACACTAGAAGCCGATATTTAGGCTAAGTTGACGCAACCCACCAGAAGTTGACATATAGCACCAATTGACACATACGATTACAATCGTTTTATATTTTTAATTAGGGTTGAAAAACGTATTTCGACAATACGTTTTATATTTTTAATTATTATTTTCTGGAAAAATTGGTATTCAAAATCGTAAATATTAATTTTATTTACAAAACGTATTTGAATAATACGTTTTATAATTAAAAAATAATATATAATTATTTTTTAATATAAAACGTATTCGGAAAATACGTTTTGAGATTTTTTTAATTTAAAACGTATTTGTGGAATACGTTTTACCGTATTTTAATTAACTTAATTACGTTTATTGCGTTAATTAATTTTTTATTAGGAAAACGGATTCGCATAATCCGTTTTATACATAAAAACGTATTTCTGTAATACGTTTTCTAATGAAAAACGGATTATTCGAGGCCTTTTGGTTTTTTTCCACTCATTTTTATTTTTTTTTTTTTTTNAACCGACTAAAATTCCAGCCCCTCAACTTTACCGTATTCTCAATTTTCGCTCTAGTAATTGAAGTTATGTATAGCAAAGGAGATTGGTACACTAATGTTGGCCCTCAATTGCAAAGTTTGTTCAAGAAACTCCTCATTGCACTTTAGCTAATTTGGGATCTTGTTTGTAATTTCCTTAAGAATATGCAATTGAATTTAGGATGTAATAATGTGTGTAACATTTGTGAACAACTTTGATGAAAAGATTTCATCCGTATATCCAAATGGGGGCTCATTAATTTGTTATAACTTGCTTTATTTTTTGATGAATCAAATGATCAGAGCTCCCCTGTATATTCTTGTTTATATTAGAGTTCATTAATATATATGTTGTCCATACATTTATTGGATGCAAAAGGTCGATTACAACGGGAGAAAATTAAAAACAAAAAAAAAAAAAAGAAAAGAAAAGTAAAGAAGTTGAAAACTATAGAGCTTTTTCACTAGTTGATGTCCATTCAAAGCCCAAGTTGCTTTCCGTACGAGACACAGTCAACTGTCTGAAATCCGACTCTCTCGTTCTGTAGATCATAAACAACTTCGATGTTCTGCTGTTGGAAGCTTCCAAACACTGCGGCTGCCGCCTCGTCGTCATCCATTTTCTGCATAATTAGACACACAGGCCTAAACGAGCCGTTGGGTGGAGCCACCTTATAAAAGACATTCTCGGGGGGTAGTTTAAGGCTCACATTGTTCAAGAAATGGAAAGTGATCGAGGGAAAACCGCGGGGTTTCGCATACTTGGTAGGGACTTGGTAACATAGGTCAAACGACGACTTAGCCTCCACGTCTGAGGCCCGATTGTATTTTACCATGGACTTTATCGCCTCCTGAAGTTGCGAATAAAGAGGGTCGGGTAAATGCGTGTTGCTAGTTGAGGAGTCGATCAACATGCCGCCTTCACCCGACCGGCTAAACACTCTCAAGCTTTTGGGGGCTTGTATATTTACCTTGTTGCCCACGGTAACACTCTCGAGACCAATGTAGTACAAATTCTGGGAGATGGGATTCAATAGCATTCGGGTGAACTGCAAATGCTCTTTCAAGGATGTCGCTAGGTGGCCTAGAATTAGTGGGGCCGAAACATTAGGGTTGCTCGATAAATCGAAAGATAAAAAGCAATAAGCGAACCCGTTATTCGTAAACCCTAGCTGCGAAAGGAGTGAGAGCGGGCCTTTTCCGAACCCTATGAGACCCAACGGCATTCTATATGAGGATTGAACACAACCGAAAGAAATATATTGCCGCGTATTGGGTTGATTCTTTGCGTGGAGTACGATGGTGTCATTAGCAAGAAACCCGGCCACAGGCCCATCGACATAAGAGTACGAAAACAAAGGGCACGGTTTAGAGCACTTGTCGTTGACTGTGTCCCTCAACGCGCAACCGGCCGAGGTGCAAGTGTCGTAATTGTCGGAGTTATGAATATCAGCACAAAGAGGACTCGTGCAAGGCTCGCTTGCTATCGACTTTGACAAGGAAGGATTGAAAAACGAGGTATTGTATTTAGTATAGTACGAGTCAGTGCAATCGATGCATTTGAAATGGTTGGATAAAGTCCCACAATGCATCCAGACGAGATCGCTACCCGTGCTAAGGACTAAGTTGTCGATGGTTTGAGAAGGAGAGCCTACTGAGAGGGACATAACGTGCCCGTCTCGTAGCTCGTTGAGTGGCACGATGCCATTGGGTGTTTTCTTGGACGTGTAATCATAATAGTCGAGTTTTCGAGTAGGACGAATTTTCGACCTCGAGTGAGTTAAACTTAGGATTAATGAGTTTGAGCTACCATTGGCATGGAGCTCAACAAAGATTGAGGCTATATAAAGTAGAAAAAGGAAATGAAGAGTGGAAAAGGTTATGAAGGAAGACATGTTATTTTGACTCAATTTAGTAGTTAATGAGGCTTTGAGAAGTAAAGAATGAAGATGGTGTATGAGGAAGTTCATGGATGGTGGTGATTTATAGACCAGCATTTTGCAGTTGAGAGAATGTTATAGAGTGTATAGGTGTATAATAATAGTATGTTTTTTCTTTTAATGTAATTTGTACCAATTTTTTACTTAATATATGTGGTAACAAAAGAGTCAAACTTTTTTTTTTTTTTTCGAAACGATAGAATTCATTCACTAAATACGTAATTACAACTGACTCACTAGTCGGAATAGGAGGACTACCCAAAGCAGTCTAGATACCACAACACGTCTGTTTCATTTGTTTAAAGGCAATATTCAACTGCCCTTCAAAAATATCAAGCCATCAAATTACAAATTTTGTTTTATAATGCCCAATATGAGTAAAAAATATAAAAGCTAAAATCTGTCAAATTGAATTATATGTCAAGTTAGATGATTCATGACATAAGTTCTCTGGCGGCCACCAAATTTCAAAAACTTTCACCATTTCTTCTCATAAAGGAGAGAAAGAAAAAAAAAGAGTAAAGAAGACAAAATCCTCAATTTATTTTGAAATTATTATGATGCATAAGAGTGTAGGGTGCAATTATATAACAAATCTTATTATGACTTTGGTGTTAAAGGAAAATTCATTTCTGTTAATAAAGTTTTTTTTTTCACTAAATCCAAAATTTATTCGCTTTCACGCTTTGTTAATATTTAACCATCGATCTACACCTAGTTATCTTTTGAAAAATTCCAAATTAGTAATTATTGCTACATATTTTCATAAGTTGCAATATCTTACTCGTTATGTATTTTGGTATGTGATTGGCTGAAAATGGTTTAAGAAAAAAAGGAAAAAATATATGGAAAATGAAGTCTAAAACATATAAAAATTACATTCTCCTTATCATGAAATTATCCCGTAAAATGGCCACACTTCAAAAAACGACGACATTTGAATCGTATATATTGGTATTCCATGATGGCCTTGTTTGGTGATCAGCGGATAGCGGATAGCGGATAGCAGATTGTATCAGCGGATAGTGGATAGCGGATTATATTAGCTGATTTGACCAGCAGATTGCATTAGCGGTTTTTAAATAAGTGTTTGGTAAATAGCTGAAAGCTTATAGCTGTTTGACATTACAAAATGACCAATAAGAATATTTTATTATTTAGGGTGTATTTTTTTAATAATAATATATTAAAACATTAATATTCTTTAGTTGGTAATTTATAAATATATTATTTTTTTCTTTAAATTGCCTAAAACTTGATGAAGAAGTGATGAATTTTACATTTTTCTAGATAAATTAATCATATGGATGACATATTATTATTTATTAGCACCATAAACCAATATAGATTTTAAAATAAATAATACAAATTAAAAAGTTCCAAGTAAAAAGTTTTTTTGTGAATCCTCTATCCCCAAAAAGCTCCTCTAATGAGCTTTTTCTAAATTAGAGGTTTGAGCCCAAAAAGCTTATCAAATAAGCTATTTACCAAACAGACTCAATAGCGGATTTGACGGGTCAAACCTCTCAATTAAGTCAAATCCGCTAATTTACCTTCAATCCGCTATCTACCAAACGGGGCCGATATATCACAAGTGTTCGAAGACAATATTAGTGTTTCAGAATTCTAAAGAGTTTAAGAAAAATAAAAGAATAACACACGATGCAATACGAACTTTAAAATGTAATTAAGAGCACTTGGCTCTTTAGATTTCGGTATATTTTTATGAATTTGTGGCATATAAAGTATTTATAGAAGTAGTGTTTCTCACTAAAAATTGATGCAACCTGAATAAGCAATTTTAATTGTAAAAATATCCAAGAAAACAAATAGTTAGTGAATGCCGAAATAGAATGTTGTTCGGTTTTTATCCTTCAATATTTCTAAAGAGATTATTCTCCAAATCTTTCTTACTATCTCTACATTTATGGTGAAAATCCAAAAGCTATTTATAGTGTAGTACAATTGGTCACTATACAACATTGCAGTATAAGTTTTTTACTATTTGAAGTAAGCATATCAACATTAAATGCTAAATAATTGGAATCTTTGTGCCGATGAGAGTATCTACAGATGACACGTGTGCTGACGCCGAGAAGTTATAATATATTTGGCCGCTCTTAAGGCATCTCTACAAAGTATTTGATGTGAAAACCGCTTCCAAAATAGTCCGGCAGCTTCCGGACCCAACAACTCATGACAGAAGACCGTAAATCACAATTCACAATGCATTTACTGACATATTATCTTTGTGAGATATT
>BKCP01011570.1:0-15776 GCA_008636005.1 Striga asiatica | reverse complement strand
GAACCCGGCCCGACCGCCCGGCCCACTCGAGCCGGCGGTCCGGCCAGCTAGCGAACCGGCCGGTTCGACGGGCGGTTCGAGTCAGTTTTGACTCGTGATTTCTGATCCGAGTCCAGTTCCGGAAATTTCAGTATTTTTCCGAGCCAGTCCAGTCCAGTTTAATCGCGTAGATAAGTCTGAGCATTTTAGCATATAATTAAATATTCTGAGCATTATACTTAGCAATATTTTGCTTAAATATTCATGTAGCCTAAGTAGAGTCGAGCCTCCGACCGCTACTCCAGCATCCGCACTTGCGTTCAGATTTTCAAGTATTCAGGTGGGGGTCATGTACTGGATGTCACATCATAGATAATATCTCTACCATGGCAGAGGTATGTTTGAGACAGTTTAGTTCCGGGTTGGGTGGCCAAGGCCTTTATACCCACCTGATGACCGTTGGGAGGGGCGAGGCCCTTTCTACCCCATCGGCGTGTGCACACGAGCGGCTACGGCCGAGGGTCTTTTGACCACAGATCAGAACAGAAATCAGAGATCAGTTTACAGTTCAGCTCTTATATATTTATGTTTCATGATACGTTATTAAAGATGATGTTTTGTTTAGTACTGGTCTTTGCGGAGCATAGTGGTTTGCTCACGCCCCCATTGTGTTTTTCAGGAGGCGGAGTCGAGCGTGCCGGATGAGCACAGATGTGGCGCAGCGTGGTCATGAGAGTCGGACATATTTTACCAGCATTTTTATGTCCTAAATTTATGATCATGTGTATTTTATTCACTTTATGTACGCATGTTATGTATTCGTATTTCGGATGCTTCCGCCAGCGAGTTTTCTAGACAGTGCGAGACAGTACAGACTATGCATGTATAATTCCATTATCCGCGAGCGGACAGTTTGGTTGCATGTTTTATTATGTCTGTGGGCAAGCCCAAGTTTCAGTTTAAGTTTTTATCTGCCACATCCCGCAATAAGTCAGTATTTTCGAAAACCCAGCTCGCACGTTCTTTCGAAAATAAAAAACAAAAATTTTACTCTGATTTTTTTTCAAAGCTAGTAGTGAGGCGGGGTGTGACAACTTTGTAGACTTGTTCTTATTCTACAATTACTAATATAAATAACTTATAACTTTATCTCGAACTTTGCCACTTTTTAACTCATGATATCTAACTGATAAGATATCAAAACTTCTGTATAAAAATTGACTATTTTCTGGAAACTTTATTTCTTACGGTTCAGTTTTCAAGCCTACAGGATCTGATCCGGCTTTTGGTTCTTATTTCGAACCCCCATGATCTTCCCCGTACTTTTTGGCTATTATATACTGAAATTCTGTTACTTCTTATTCTTAGCTCAAATACATTGTCAATCTTTATAATCAGATCTTAACTTGAATCTTAATCTTATGGCTTAACTTAGAATGTTCGAGTTCTTTTTCTTGATCTAGTTAATTTGATAAACTAAATTTCAAATTTTTAATACTTGAACATATAAACAAATTTCTAGAGTTAGTATATCTGAATTCTTATTGAGCATAGACTTAGTAAATTTGAATATATTGAAAAACTTGTATAAAACTTTTAACAGCACTTACCTGGTAGTTGACGAGGTGTGAGCGAGGTGTGGTCGGGTTTTCTTGAAACTTCCTGTAAAAACTTTGACTTCTCTGAAAACTTTCTCTTTCAGAAACTTAAACTTTTAGTATACAGAGCATTTAAAACTCTAGCTCTGATACCACCTGTAACACCCCGCTTATCAGAGTAAATTTTTTGCAACTTTTACTTCGAAAATACTTTAACTCTTTCGAAATCTTTGGCGACTAACTCGGGATGCTACTCAAACTCATCATCTTGAAAATCCGTTTATCTTTAAACTTTTGTCTAATACTTCTTTAGACATAAATAAAACAGATTTCTTTTAAACTTGCAATTAAAATACCATAATCATATTTATCATAATGGTAAAAACTTGAAATCTGAAATTCATTAAAATGCAAATTCAATACTTAATGTGCATAGCGGAAATACTTGAAAACGTGGTTAATTATACAGACTGTTATAAATGTCCTTATCAAAGCTTGTCTTCTTCTGAGTCCACGATCCACACCAACACTGCTCCACTCACACCTCCTCTTCGACCTGTTACCTGAAACTAAAACTCATGGGGGTGAGTAACGAATATGAATAATCATAAACCGATCTTGATCGGTAACTTAAACTTTTCTCTTCTCTTGCCGATAGTTAATCGGATACGTGTCCACACTCTGATGGATATTTCTTAGGCAACTTGGCGGCCTCCATCAAAACTTAGGAGGTACTTGTAAGGCAACTTGGGGCCTTCCTCCCAAGCGTAATAAACTTATAACTTTAGGATATACTCTGAGACAACTGATGGTCTCCTCATCCCATATGACATCAATATCGTACTCAATGTGATACCCGTTCAGGGTCCCCACCTTTTTGTCTTTGAAAACATTTGAAAAACGATAAGTGCTGTACTGGTAATGGTATCTGCAAGTTACATCAAATATAAAAAAATATACTAAGTACTATGCTCGTATACTCACAAAGATTTTTAGAATTATTAACTTATCCAAATCTTATAGAAATTCATTAAACTTGCTTTTTCTCAAGTTTATACTTAACTTCTCTTCTTACTTTTACTTAAGGTCAATTACTTAACCTTATATAAATCATGTCTTCATAAACATCAATATGGTATTATACTTAGCATGTCATAACTCAAATGTGAAAATAACTATATTTCACATTATACTTGATTGAGTATTTAAACTTAAAACATGCTTACTTTTACCAACATCATCAACATGATTTATAACTTATCTTAATTTAACTTGATCAAATACTTAATTCATCATAAATCATATCTCCCAATTGTTTTTAGATATTGGCTTATACTAAATTTTCACTTAATTAACTTGAAAGTGAAAATAATCTCAAGCCATAATCATCTTTTAATCATAACATTTAATCATGATGTTAATATGTCATACTTAATACAATCTTTATAAAATTGTATACTCAACATATTATACCAAAACTTCATCAAATTACTCATCACTTATATGAGAATTATTCATGATCATCTCATTTTAACAACTTAAATATTTCATGAATATTTTTGCATATATACTTATCTTTACATATATGCTTTCTTATATTCATAACTTATTCATTTCTCATCTTTAAATTATGAAACTTAACAGTCATAATCTCAACTTATATTTAGACATGTCATAAAAATTTCATAATTTTATCATGCATATATCTCGACTTATTCAAGTTTAAAGTTGTTGCTGGAAACAAGTACATAAAATTCAGCTTGCATGATAAACTTTAAAAATTCATATCTTGAGTTATACTAAACTAAATGACTTGATTTAATCACATGATAAATCTCATAATATTATATAATAACTATAAAACTTAAGAAGCACGAGCTAACCTTCGGAAATAGGAAAACGAAACTAGGCCTCTTCTTGCTTACTCGTTAACTCTCGGCTTCTCTTATTTTTATATGTGGCACAATTATACTAACTTGGCTGTTATCATATGAGATAAAACCATCTAACATCTTATGGTTGCATATATAGACAAAGTTAGGAGGTGTTGGGACTTCTCTTTTTAATTTAATAATGACTTGTCTCTCGAATGTGACATAAATGGAGCTTATGAGTGTATATGATAAAACACACTTAAATTCTATTTCTAATATTCTTAATATCGAATAGATAAAGAAATGAGGGAATTCTTTAAGTCTAATGAATACACTTGTCATAATAAGAATTTTTAATGGAAAAATAAAGGAATTAGTCATCATGTTAGGTATCATAAGAATAAAAACTTAATCATGCTAAACGTTTGACCCACAAAATGGTTTTAAAATTCTATCAACCACAAATGACCGAAAATAATTCACTCATCCTTGAATTTAATCATTAGACCATAATTAAACATTAAGCTTGAAGATAATGAATGAACGTGGCAACTTAGACTTTATGCAAGATTTAAGTGCGAAAATGACTTGAACCCAATTCCTTCAACTTGGCTGAAAAAATTTAATATTTATATACATATAATATGGAATGGAGAAGGAAAAAAATATAATGTCCTTATCTCCTCCAGTATACTTAAGGTGGCGTGAAAAAAGATAAGATGTCTCAAAGTCATCCCAATTACCAATGAAATACTTGATAATAGTGGTGTGAGAATTTGATAACATTTTGGCAATATCTTCATGGAAGAAGAAAACTCTGTCTCTCGTGATTTTGGTGTAAAGAAAACTTAACAATGACATAAAATATATATCATATATCTAATTTTTAACTCTACCCATTGACAAAAGTGGCTCGAAATACATATATTTGGCAATATATGATTGAATATGAAAAAGACTTCACACCTTCCAAAATTTCGCCACTTGAGAAAAACAATTTGGCCAAGACTTACTACCATATTCGGCCCGAATAAAATAAATTATTGGCTTAAAATTCTAATAAACTGAGGAAATAATATCTACGATAATGAATCGGCTAAAAATTAACGATTCTTGCTATACTGACAAATAATATTCTAATATCTCGGTTAAACTCTGAAATTAATTTTAAAAAAACAAATGTCTAAATAAATTAATTATCTCAAATGATTAAATTAGACACTCATGTCTAATTAATCAGAAAACTTGTTGTACTACTCGAAATAATTAATTCCCTACTAATATAGTCCATTTCTAAAAATAAACGGACCAGAATTAATTAATAAACTGGATAGATTACTGAATAGAATTTAACCGAGAATACTCTCCATTTAAAATTCAAACTTATAACTAAATAACTTAATAACTGGCTCAAAACTAGGAACGAGCATTAATAAAAGTAATTAATTCATACTTAGAATAATTACTTTTATTAATTACTGAATGGGATATTACACATATCAAGGAGTGTTTCTTTCTACCTTAAAGGATTATGCAGAAATCTTTTAAGGAGGATAGTCGTGTCTGGAGAAAGCACGTCGTGAGTTGCAGAACCGTCTTTGTTTAGAATTTTGTCCATCGTAGAAACTCCCATTCTTCCACTCCTTTCGGAGTTTCGGGAGAAATCTTTTGTTGTCTTGGGACTTTTGCGGTCCCTTACAAACAGTTTGTTCTTATTTTTGTGTTGCAACCTTGTGGATTGATTAAGACAAGTATTTTGTTCCACTTGTCTTGTACCAATTCTTCAAATTGTGCTTGTGTCTTTCGGACTGAGTGATCCCCCGTCGTTTTCGTGGACCATATGGACTGAGTATTCCATTCATATTAGGGTCAGCATGTCATCGCCCTTATCGATGATATCCAAATTTAATGTCGAGATGTTGTCAAGACACCCAAGGGAACCCGACAGGAGTACTGCGATGATGTAATGATATCGTTCGGGCTAAGCCACGCGCTGATGACTGCCATGAATTTTCTAGCGCTGTATTTTTCGCCAATAATGTCTCGGCATATTCCTGAGAACACTGGGACGTAGCAAGAACATCTGAAGATGCGAACGGAGACTTTAATAGGAGGAACTTCACGCTTGAATTCCGAAGTCAGAAGATTAGGAAGTGAGGAATGATTTTCGCTCGTTTAGGACTGCTGGCACGATTAGCTACATGAGTAAAAGTTGACGTGACAGCCGCATTGTTGGTCGAAAGAGTCGAGGCGAGCTAGTTATTGTATCTCCCGGCAGGAGCTGCTGATTTGAGATTATTCCCAACTGAATAACCATAATAGAATTTCTTCAAGAATTCTCAATCGTTGATCTCTTCGCGTATTAGAATGTGTCGTTTGGAAAGGAAGTGGACTTGGAACTCGGACTTGCACCTAGCTATTTCTGAAACCCTTGAACTTTTGAAAATTGTGGAATGCCTGAAATATATATTGTTTTGTTGAACCCAAAAGTTTCAAAATTTGGTAAAACCAATTCCTTTTTGGATTGTCTTGAATTGTCTTGGATTGTAAATTCCTTGTGGAACCTTAGACCAAAAGCCGACCCTAACCGGGTGTAGCCATGCGAAGTGGTGGCTGAGCACGCACCCCCGTGCTGAGAGACGCGAGGCCAACCTAGGGACCGACCGTTGACTCGCACGAGAGCTGCAGCAGTCATCCCCGTACGCACTAACTGCCTGAGCCACCAGATGCGGCCAAACCTCGACCTTGCAGCCGGTGTCTGAGTAGGTGTGTACGCGCGCGTCCCAGTGCCACGCTTATGCAGCGCCAGCAAGCGTGCTGCCTCTTGGGTGACAGTGCACTAACCCCGAACCATCGATGTCTTTCATGAACTGTTGAACCCGTTTTATGCTGGAATATTTGGTTATCCTTTTGAACCCTGTTCGTTCGAACCTTGAACCGAGAGCTCCAAGTTTTACTAAAATGTGGGAAGTTCCAGGCTATCAGTTCAAGGTTGGCGGATAGGGGCAGCTTATGGATCCTTAATCGATGATATTCGATTAAGGAGTTTAGTCGATGAGTTCCTATGCCTTGCCCGAGAGTTCTCGAGTTGGCCAAATGGAAATTCATGTTGTTATCTGGCAGAGCCTTATGTTGCGTATAGAGGCTACGTTCGACTCGTGGAGTCGATAACTTTGAGACTAATATTTTTGGGGTTGTTCTGTCTATATGTGGTATCGTGTCCATGTCTCTGATGGAGACGCACGACCCGTGATTGAAATCATGAGCAAGTTATCACTATGACTCGGGCACGACACTGAAGCTTAGCGTCACATATCTACCTTGGTGGTTGGACCATCGGAGTACACTAGCAATACACCAAAACGACCTGTTAGGGTCTTCGCGTGTTGTTAGGTACAAAGCAAATTGTTGATACTCATAAGTATAGGAAAAGCCGGACTAGGTCCCTTGCAAGAGGATGTACACGGAGCTTGGGCAGGATTGATCACCCTCCCATGCAAGAAGGTAAACATATGAGCATAGGGCGAGTCGGATTGGGTCCTGTATGTGAGTGTATGACTTTCGAGTATAGGGCGATAGGACTCATGCGAGCGGAATCGAGTTCTGGAGGAGATACCCGGATCTCATGATTGGAAATTCCCGATCGAGTCTGTCGTTTTTCTTTAGATGCATGTTCTTTAGTATTTCTGAGGACGAAAAACTTTTAAGGAGGATAGATTGTAGCGCCTCGTTCGATTTATAGAATTTTTTGGATTATTCTATTTATCGGGTTTTATTTACTGATTTATATCTATTATTATTGGTTTTGATGTCGCCAGTATTTGGTACTTAAATTATACATTTAAGTACTTGATCTTTTATTTTTATAATGTTCGTCTTCCGGCGATTTCGGTTTAATCGCATAAACCGAATCTAATCCGTTTGAATAATGGATTTTTCGGATAAATATTATTATTGGCATTATTATTATTATTATTTGGATTAATTTCCTAATTGAGAATATTGCTCGACTTATATATATTATTATGTTCTTAAAAAGTATATTATTATGTGGATAATATAATAAGTCGTACGATTTTATGTTATCGTTCGTCGTTCGAATTTTCAATTTAATCGCGTAAACCGATTTTTGCCCGTTTTATTTTATTTTCGAACCTTCGCAAACTGAACCTTGAAACGACTCGACCAACCCCTTATTAAGTGGCCTTCGATCTTGGATAACTCGAGAAAAACCTGTTCTTATGGTCTAAGCCGAAAACCGCCGACCCGCGCCCGTGTGAAGCACCCGCCCAGCTCTTTCGACCCCCCCGCGACCAAGTCTTCTAGAAGACTTTGGTATGAATTTTAAACTCCTTAAGATCAGCCCCCTTATCCCATAATTTGATCCCTTTGACCAAGCTTTTAGGAAGGTGGAACAACTTACCTTGGTGTTATAAGGTAAGTCTCTTCTCCCCCTCTTTCTTTCACCTCTCTCACGCCACTCTCTTCCTCTCTCTCTCTCTCTCTCTCTCTCGTCATTTTCTCTTCCTCTCTCTCTCAAAGCTCCAGCCCTCCTCTCAAGCTCTCTCCCTCACTCTTTTCTCGCCGGAAAAACTCGCCATACCGCGCGACCCGCTACATGTCCGACCCTCCTTCCCACGCCACCAAGGACCCTTGGTCGTCACCTCTGTCGTACGAGCCGAACCAACGTCGAGCACGCCAAGTGGATGATTTCCCTGCCCGTAGGAACCGAGCCGTGTCCCATAGCCGCGCCCGTGTTACCCTCTCTCCCTTGGTGTTTGGTAATCTACTAAAATCCATTGATTTATGTGTTTCAAGTGTTGTTCATGATGTTTAAGTGCTGTCCATACTTGAATTAGTTGAGGGTGTATATATTGTATTATATATGTTAATGTATTGGATCTTTAGGGTTTAAAGTGAAACACGTATGATCTCATGTTTACTCGTGGAAATCTTGTGGATTCTGGAACATATGGGTGTCCTTGTCATGGTGGTTTTGACCTTGTGTCATTTGAAGGTCTAGATATTGAGTTATGAATTTTTGAACTTGATGTTGTTGCAGTGGTTTGTAAAATTCTTGATAAATCGAGTTGTTATCCAAAAATTCTGAATTTTAATATGTTGTTCCCCTGATGTGTGTTGACCTTGTGTTGAAATTTTGTAATTTTTGGAATCCATTTGCTAGGATAAATGTTTATATTAGTTTCTGGTCTGAAACTTGTTTAAATCATGATAAATTGGTCCCTTGCTGAAAATGGTTGAAACTTGGTTCATATGCTCATTTGATGTTGTATTACGTAATATAAAAATCCCAGATTGTACTGAATTCATTTTGATAGGTTTTTTATGAAATCATGATTTCTAATGAATCTTGCAACAATTGTTGTAAATCGTGTGTTCGTTGTTTTTAGCTGGAAATTTTATATCTTGTACCCTGCATGTTGAAGTTGATGGTGTTAAAACTTCAGGACCTAAATCGTTTGCTAGGTCAGGTTTTAAATTCATGCTTGGTTTTGCTGAAATATTGTTTAAATTTTATAAAATCACATGTCTAAGTATTAAGGCTGATACTTGGTGATATTATTATGTTCAGTGATGAGAATTTTGTGTTAAAATTTCAGAACCTAACTCGTTCATTTGCCTGACCAACTTGAAAATGTGATATTCTTGTCAAATTTTGTAAAATTTAGCTCATTATGTTTAAGTCCGAATTTTTATGTAATTTTGCATATATGTTGCTCCATGTTACTTGACTTAGTCATCCCTTACTTGAATTTATGTTTTTTCCCATAATTGGTTTCGAGTCGAGTCGAATGTTCCCGAAAATCCACGAGAATTTTCCACGAGCCACTTAGTCGACGAGTTTCAACTAAGTTTGTGTGATTGTTGGATTTGTTGCAATCGAGAGGTTATCTTGATTTCGTGTAGGTGTTTCGAGGTGTTGACCTCAAATCCTATCTCTTTGAGCCTTGTGCTTGTGATTTATCGCTGCTTTTAGGTGGGTACATTTACGTTGTGTCTATAATTATCACACTCGTTATTTCGTATAAATGTTCGTCTCGATAGCTGCTGTATGCGTGAGAACCCTAGTGTAGGTGTCCCATTGATAGTGCCTTTGACGAATACATAAACAGTGAGAGGTCGTCTGCCCGTTGGTTGTCGGGAGGTGGACGCCGTGATCCGTGTGTTATTCGGGGGATAAGGGGGTGGGGGAGGGGGGAAACAACTCCACTATCTCCTGGAAAGGATCCCATGATCCGTGTGTTATTCGGGGTGGGAAAGTTTTCGGTTACATCCTTGCCGATGTCTGGTCGGAAAGTTTGTTGTGTGGACATAGGAGGTTTGCGATAGGGCCGAGTAGAGAGTTAGACCTGGATTCTATGCATACATTATTTTATGGTTTTGAATCTTTATGCGGGATATACTGTGCGGTAATGGTGAGCATAATGGTTTGCTCACCCCCATTCTTTTTCTTCTTGTCTCCTCTTCCTTTGTGTAGGTTGAGCATGGTTGGCGGCGGCGGCGTGAATACTAACGAGTGGTGGTCATTTATCGTTGTACTCTCATTGTTTTATGCTTCCTCCTACTTTATGATTATGTTAAACTGTTGCTTTGTCTTGGATTATTTCGTATTTCGGTTTGGATATTTTGATTAAGTCAAGTTGAACCTTTGGAATATTGTTTAACTTTCTGGTTGGTTTTGGAACTTAATGAATAATTGGTTTAAATTCTTGTAGCTGTTAGTTTATGCATGTGTAGGTTCAATCTGTTTGTTCGTATTTGTTTCATTGTCTTTTGGTAGTTGAGTAGCGCCCGTTGGTAATCAAGTTTTTAATTGAGACTTTGTGAAAAATTAACTTTGATTTTTATAAATAAATTAGGTAAATTCCTTAAAATAAAACGGGGCGTTACATTCGGGGTGTTACAGGGCCCCATACCACTCCACACCAAGGCACGGGTTTTCCTCGCGGTCTAAAAAACTCGTATACACGAGCAGGCCCCTTGAGCTGAAAGTTTATATCCCAACTATTCCGTGACAAACTTCTTCCGTTCGGTTCTGGTTAGACAACTGGCTTGGTTACACTCTTGCTGATCGTCTGGGCCAATTTGTCTGTTGCGGCCTATGTGCAGCCCAAGTTTTGGACTATCAGGTTCCGAAGTTTGAAAAGCTATTTGAAAAGAGGTAAGTCGATCTTGCAGACAGTCCATTCCCAAATGGATTTTTGTTGAAGGTAGGTATATGTGGTGAACCCAACGAAACCACAAGGTATCTTTCTTGGCGTGTATGTTCCAAAGTGTCCGGCTAGTAAAGCAAAATTCTAGGTCTTAAGGTCACGAAGGCCCAGCCCACCTTCCGAAGCAAACTAAGACGATCCCAAGCTACAGCCGCACTTCTCGAGCCGCAAAGAAACTTACGACATCGTTGGATGATTTTTTTGTGAACGGCTGAGGGAAGTGGGAAAATGGTCATCCAAAAGCATTCCACTCCTTGGAGAAGCTCCAAACGCCCCGTGTTAGTGTTATTTTTTGTTATGTTTTTATTAATGTTTTTTATTATTATTTTTATGTATTTTTAGTAAGTTTGTGGGATTTTGGGTAGTTTTTAGTTTTATTTAGTAATTTGTAACATTTAAGTATTTGTGTGGAATTTTGTATATTTTTCTTGTATTTTTCGAGTATTTGTAAAATAAAGGAACGGTCGAAAATCTCGGAAGAGCAGGATTTTGGAAAGTTATTGAGCATGATCACATTAATGGAAAGAGGAGCTTGTTAGCTACACACACGAAAAAGTGGAACTCGATTTCGAGTTCGGATGAGTTCGTACGGAACCGAAGAGTAAAATCGAGCGAGTTGCCGACACCTTGGAAGTTAAAAATCCTTAGATAATTGTATTCTGGGTGAAATTTGTATTGGCATACATCATTGAATAGAGGGGTTCGTTAGCAACGCATAGAAAAAAACGGAACTCAATTCTGAGTTCGGACGAGCCCAAAACGAGCCCGAGAAGCAGAGCTGCCCGAGACGTGCGCGAATGCGCGCGGAAAAATGCATTCTCGGATTTTGTCCGAAAATTCCAACCTTTCTCTCATTTTTCCTATCTTCTTTGACCTTTTCTTGCATTTTTCTTGGTGGTTGAATTATTGTTGAACTTTGGTTGATGTTAGTTGATGTTAGTATGCTATTTATATCTATAAATAGCAACACTATCATAAAACAAAAGGGGAGGAAAAAGAAAAGGGAATTTTTTCCATATCATTTTATCTTTCCACATTTCTATTTTTACTACATTTGTAAGTTTGAATTTGTAAGATTAAATTGTTGAAGATTGTTGAAGTTTGGACATTAAGTTTGCACTTGCTCTAGCTTGTGGATTACTAGTAAGTTTTCTTTTCATTTTATGTTTATAATGGTTTATTTACATAAGAATTTGTATGTTAAAATTACTATGAGTAACTAATTTCCTAACTAGGGTTAGGGGATAATCGTTTCGGTTTATTATCGTTTATAAGTATTTTTATTGCTCAATCTTTACAAATTTTATTAATATTATGGTTAAATGTTTGATCACCATTTTAATCTACATAATCGATTTCATAACCGAAAGGGGCGAAATTGATAGAACTTGATTTGTTTAGAATAGACATGTTCGGAAACGTATTGTTTATGTGTTAACCGTTCCACTAATTCATTTATTTAAGTTTATTCGTATATTACGAGAGTTAGTACGGATAAACCTCTAGATGAGTAAGTTAAGTGAATCGTTTAACTGAGTAATTTAATTACCGATAAATGTTAATAAAACCGGAATTGATTATCCCCAATACCCTAGACTTTTATATTTATTAAAACTTATCTTTGTCATTTTAGTTATTCTCTTTTCTTCCTTATAGTTTGAAAGTATTTAACTAGTAGAACAATTTATTTGTTTGAAAGTTTTTACTAGTAGAACAAATTTTAGTTTGAAAGTATTTACGAGTAAAACGATTTTATCGTTAGAAAGTATTTACTAGTAAAACGACTTTATCATTTGAAAGGTTTTCCGAGTAAAATGATAGCATTTATGTTACTTTTAATTTAGTTTAAAACCCCATTATTAAATTGAATTAGAATGTTTAGGAATATTCTCTTTTGTGAATTGAATAAACATACAATTTAATCCGGCTAACCTTCCTTAGAGAACGACCCGAGTCGGGTAACTCGGTTATTACTTGCCCAAAAATATTACCAACAAAATGGCGCCGTTGCCGGGGAAGGTTTAGGAATTATTTTGTGCGTCTATTCATATTTTTATTTTTTTTATTTTTTATTTTTTATTTTTTTTATTTTTCATTTTTTTATTTTTATTTTATTTTATTTTTATTTTTTTTTGGTTTTGCTTCATTCGTGTGAATTATTGTTTTTGTGTTTCTCTTTGTTTTTAGTTGTATTATTATTTTCGATGTGTTTTATAGTTTGATTTTTTCTCGTTAACAGGTGCTCGTAACGCATTTTTCTTGTTTTTGCATGCGTACTAGGAGTGGCCGAGTGCTTATTCCGGAGGACAAATCCATTAACGAGGCTTTACGAGACTTGTTCGCCAATCTTTCTCTTGAACCATCGAATTCCAACAATCAAAGTGAGATGGCACATAACGAAGAGGAAGTGAACAACCCACCACGGTATCTCCTCCGTGACTTAGCCCAACCGGTGATTGGGCCGGTGACTTCATGCATCCGGCTAGGACCAGCGGCTCGGAATTACGAGCTAAAAACCATCCACTACAATCAACTTCCATCATTTCACGGCCTTCCCAACGAAGATCCGCTCCATTTTATCCGTGAGTTTTACAACGTTCTCCAAACTTTTCCACTCCATGGGCTTAATGAAGACCAACTAAAGATGAGGTGTTTTCCCGAAACACTAAAAGACCGGGCTAAGGCTTGGTTTATGACGCTTGCTCCCGACTCTCTCACTAATTGGGAGCAAGTTTATTCAAAATTCATCGGGAGATACTATTCTCATCAAAAGACGCAAGAGCTCCGATCACAAATTGTGTCTTTTGCCCAACAACCAAATGAGCCACTACACGAGGCTTGGGAACGTTTTAAAGATCTTCAAAGGCAATGCCCGCACCACAACTTTCCACCGGCTTTGTTGATGAACAGCTTCTACGATTCTCTCCACCAAAACCTTCAATATATGGTGGATAATGCGGCCGGTGGTGACATAGGAGCGAAGACGGCCGAAGAGATGATGGACATTTTTGAGACGATGAGTACAAACTCGTCTCAAAAGAGTAGCCGAGGAAAGAGAGTGATGGTCCACGAGATAGCTCCCGGACAAGATATGATGGCTCATCAAATAGCCGAGCTCACAGAACAAATGCGGCTACTAAATGCGAGGAATGCACAACCGGTACAAACTATGGCGGTAGAACCATGCGGTACATGTGGAGTCCACGGGCACCGAGCCGAGGTGTGCCCTTCCGCTTTCGAACAAAACTTTGGGGAGCAATATGCAGATGCCAACGCTCTACAAGGATTCCAAAACCGACCAGTAAACGATCCGTACTCTAACACATACAATCCGGGATGGAGAAATCACCCTAACTTCTCGTGGTCAAACAACAACAACACCCAAAAAAATTTCATTCAACAACCGAATCGCCCGAATTTCGCTCCTCAACAACTCATGAGACCAAATTACCTCCAACAACAACCGCAAAGGGGCCCTATGGGAGGGATGCAAAACCAAGGGACTGGTCCAAGCTCGGGTACTCAAGACAACAAATTGGATAAAATCCTCCAATTTATGACGAATCAAGAATCCACCATCAAGCGTATCGAGACGCAAATTGGCCAACTCGCCTCAAGAGTTGGAAATTTGGAGGCCGAATCTAATAAAGGAAAGCTCCCAAGCTAACCCGAGCAAGCAAAGGCCATTACCGTTTTAAGGAGCGGCAAAGTTGTTGACAACCAAGTCCAATTGCCCGAGATAGAGAAACCAGAAGAAATAAATCAGCTCAAGGACGATGAAGTCGAAGAAAACTCACGGGAAAATTCGGAAAAGCCGATGGAAGGTACACTTTTGCACAAGTCCTCAAATCCTTTCAAACCAAGAATCCCTTTTCCGGGCCGACTCCGGGATGAGAAGCAAGAAAAACAATTCCGGGACCTCTACAATATGCTTTCAAAAGTGAATGTAAACCTTCCACTTCTTGACGTAATCAAGAATATGCCGTCTTATGTAAAATTTTTCAAGGACTTGGTGACAAAGAAAAGAAGATTTGAAGATGGCGAGAAGGTTGTGGTGTACGAAGCGGCTAGTACCATGCATCACGACTTACCCAAGAAAGAATGTGATCCTGGGGGTTTCGTGATCAAAATAGTCCTTGGGAATGGAAAAGAAGCTTCGGGGATGCTTGACCTTGGAGCTGGGATTAACCTTATGCCGTTTTCGATAATTCAACGACTCGGTCTCGGAGACTTGAGACCAACCCGAATGTGCCTCCAACTTGCCGACCGTTCAATACGATATCCCAAAGGAGTGGTGGAAGATGTACTTGTTCGTGTGGGGAAGCTCATTATTCCCGTAGATTTTGTTATTCTTGACGTGGGAGAAGTACACGAGAATGGGAAGGATCACACTATCCTTCTCGGAAGACCATTCATGGCCACCACCAACACTCTCATTGATGTAAAGAACGGAATGTTAAACATGACTGTATTGGGCGAATCCGTATCCATATCAGTTCGAGATGCCACATCCGCATCCTCGGTGAATTTTATTGAAGAATGTGCTTTTATGGATACAATTGATCCGTTCATCGGAGAAATGGCCCAACGAGAATGGGAGGAGAGGCATACACACGACTTCGACAATGGCTCAGAACCAACTGTTGATCTTTGTGAAACCAACCAGTCAGACATTAAACCGACACTAGAACTCAAAGAATTGCCCCGACACCTTAAGTATGTATTCCTCGATGATGCACAACAAAAGCCGGTTATCATTTTTGCCGAGCTTGCGCAAGACGAAGAGAGAGAGCTACTTGAAGTACTTCGGAAAAATCAAAAAGCCATCGGATGGAGCCTCGGAGATCTTAAAGGCATTAGTCCCTCCACATGTATGCACCGAATTGTATTGGAAGACGGTGCTAAGCCATTTCGGGATAGCCAACGGCGGCTTAATCCGAATATGATGGAAGTTGTTAAGAAGGAGGTGTTAAAGCTCTATTCTGAGGGTCTTATATTTTCGGTGGCCGATAGCGAATGGGTGAGCCCTATCCATGTGGTACCAAAGAAAGGCGGTATCACTGTTATTGAGAATGAGAAGAAAGAGATGA
>BKCP01011559.1:0-15806 GCA_008636005.1 Striga asiatica | reverse complement strand
TGTATTCCATATTTATCGCACTCCTTATTTCGTGTAATGCTTTCTTTTGAAAATTATTGTATGCATGAGAACTCTAGTCTAAGTGTCCTGAACGCAAGTGCCTTTGACGAATGCATAACAGTGAGAGGTCACCTGCCCGTTGTATCCGGGAGGCGACGCCCTGATCCGTGTGAGTTTCGGGGGGGAAAAACATCTCCACTGTCTCCTGGAAAACATCCATGATCCGTGAGTAGTTCGGGGTGGACTCCCATGATCCGTGTGAGTTTCGGGGTGGGGGAAATTTTCCAGTTACGGCCTAGCCGATGTTTGGTCGGAAGGTTGTTGTATGTACATAGGAGGTTTGCGATAGGGCCGGGTAGGGGGTTTAGACTGTTGGATTCTATGCATACTGATAATTGTGTTACTGCTTTTTTTTAAAATAATTATGCGGGATAACTGTGCGATAAAGGTGAGCTAGTTGGTTGCTCACCCCCATTATTTTCTTGTTGTTTCTTTCTTCCTTTGGTTTTAGGTTAAGACGAGCTGGAGGCGGTGGCGTAGGACAAGCGAGATGGTGGTCATATGTGTTGATAAATCTATGCTTCCGCTTAAACTCGAACTTTATTTGTTTGCTAGTATTGCCTTGGATTATTTACTGCTTTCACTTTTCGAACTATGTTTTTTTTTTAAGACTTACGTATATTTGGAACTTGTCTTATTGTTAGTTCGTGCATGTGTGTTATTTAATGATGTTAGTAAGTAGCGCCCGTTTCTCGATAAAGGTTTTAATTTATATTTAAAAAAAAAACTCTGATTTTTATTAAATAAATACGGTAAATTCTTGAAATTAAAACGGGGCGTTACATTTGCAGCAAAAACGAGCATCAATTTAAAACCTGACTGAATGAATGATTCAAACTCTAAAATTTTTATCCAAGGAACATCAGCATGTGAATAACAGTGTCTAAAAATCTCAGCTTTAAACACCTTACACGCGAATTAATAAAATTGTAACAACATTCAACAGATTTCGGATTTTCAACAGAACTGAACCTAAATGAAATCTAAAAATTCTAATATTGTTACAACATAAGTTACATCACAAAAAGGTACTTTAACCAAAAATCAGAATTTTCCAGCATCAGATCAATTTATCACAATTAAAACAATTTTCGGCAGAGACACAAAATAAATTATTTACCTAAGCTAACAGAGTCCAAAAATTCTGAAAATTGTACACAAGGTCTAAAGGAAGATAACATATTCAAATTTCATCAATTTTAGAGCACGATTCAATTTATTATGAATTTAACACGTTTCTGCCCAGAAATTGATTTGATTAATTAAATTAGCTACAGGCAATGAAAAATTATGAAATTTTTACACGAACTTCATAATCAACAGAGGAAATTGCACCCAAAATTTCATGGCAATCAGAGTAGTACGCAATTTATAATGAGTTTAATATCAAAACAACGATTTCATGAATTCAACAATTTATTTAAGACTCGATTCTAGACGAAATCTTCTGAGGTCTTCGCCATAATACCAAGGATTATATAAGGCTCCAATCCACAGCAACTTAATCATGAATTTACGTGATCGCATTTGATTTCTCAAAATCGAATAGATCGACTACATACAATCAATATATTGGACCAAAAAGAACACATAAAATTATAAGGCTTATATATATGTATTCGTAAATCACGTTCATCGCATCAAATAAACGCAATAAATAGACGATACATATGATTTAACGAAATGGGGTTCGAGCCTTGTACCGTTCTCGGGAAACGATACGTAAGGAAGGGTCGAACGAGGGTTTAACGGAACTTCGGGCTAATGCTCGATGAACTCGAATGGCCAACACGCTCGCCGAAGAACTCCCGTTGAGGGCTGTCGGGAAACCGGAACGGGCCGACAAGGGCCGTCGGGGACGGAACTTGCTGCTGCAATGGTTGCGCGACTGTGGAGGTTCGCCGGAGTTGCAGGCACGCGAAGGATCGATGGCTCGAGGATCGCCGGATGCTATTGGCCGCGGGTGGCCTGCTGGTCCGCTGGTTCCCGGAGGAGGAGCCTGCCGGATGGATGACTGCGGCAAGGGGAGGTCTGCTCACGGCGGTCCTATCGGGTGTCGCGAATTTTCGGCCTCGCGATGGCTCAGCTGCAATTTGGTTGGGCCTGCAAGGATTCGCCGGAGTTGCTGTTGGCTCACGGCGATGCAGGACGGGCTCGCCAGAGTTGCAGCGGCTGAGGAGAACTCGCGGGGCTGCTGATCGCGGACGGAAAGCGGGTTTGCTGCAGAGGGTTGCGCGGAAGAGGAGCTCTCGTCGTCGGGGACCCTCGCTGGGGTGGTCTCGCCGGCGGGCCGTGAAGTCGCCGGGAAGGAGGCTGCGATGGCGGAAGACAGGCTCGCAAGCGGAGGAGCAGGGGCTGACGATGGTTGGAAAACGAGGGAGAAAGGGGAAGGTCGACGACAGCTTTTTATGGAGAGAGAAAGAAGCTGCGGACTGAGGTAGATATCGAGAGATCAAGAGGGGTGAGGGAATTTGCGATCGGGATCTTGAGAGAACAGAAAGAGATTGAGGCTGCGGGTTTGTGTCTATGCGTTTGGTGAATGACGAAAAAGAGATACAGTATATGCATATATATATATATATTTATATCTAGGTTAAATTTCTTGACTTTCAAGAATCACACACACACCCACACGGTTTAGGAGAAAAAAAAAGAGGGTTCAATTGGGCCGGGATGTGTGGGTTTTCTAGAATTCAGGCCGAATGCCTCGGTTCTCTCGGGCTCGATTTGCCATCTTAATTCGGTTCGGCTCGACGATTAAAATCAAAATAAAACGAATATTATTTATATATATGACACACAATTTATTAAATAAATAATAATAACATTTAGACATTTAGGCATCTAATTACAATTTGACAAATAAATAATATTTAGACATTCGTCCCAAAATCTCGGCCTCAAACCATAGCATCTTCGGCCCCTTCTTCGCCTTTACCATATGCATCATCTCCAGTCGGGGATTTATATATGAGTTTCTTCCTTCATCGTGCTCCTCGGGTTCAGGCTCGTCCATCGTGGTCTCGTCATCCTCGGAATCGACCACTTGTATCAAGTGGACCTGTTTGCAACGATGGCCCGGAGTAAATCTCTCCTCGCACTTGAAACAGAGACCCTTCTCTCGCCTTCTTTGCATCTACTCATAGGTTAAGTTATTCACCTCCGGTGGTTGCGGCCTGAAATTGCTAGGCACTCCACGGCTCGCGTCTCGGGTGAGGTTGGTCTCGCTATGCATCGCCCTTTGCGGCTCGGTGAGGCGATTGTCATTGTGCCCGACCCTTCGTGTCGCGGCCAAGTGATCGTCGCGCCTACCCGCGACTTCCATGGCTTCGCGCATCGTCGCGGTTCTCACTAACCGAACCTCCGCGGCCAGCTCGAGCTTCAGCCCCCCTACGAATGCCCCGACAAGTGCTCCCTCGGGCCATCCGCGTACGCGACATGTGATACGCTCGAACTCCCTTTGATACTCGTGCAAGCTCCCCGTCTGCTTGATATGTGCGAGCGCCTCGTCGTAGTTGTGGTAGTCCGACGCACCAAACCTTGTGATGAGCTCCTTCTAAAAATTTTCCCATCGGATTTGCTCATTGCGGTTGTGGTAGATACTCGAGAGCCACTGCCACCAAACATTAGCCTCGCCGTCAAGATAGTAGGCTGCATGTCTTACCCACTCAGCTCGGGCAATCTCATTGAGATGAAAATATTGCACGGCTCGATTGAGCCACGCGTCAGGATCGGTCCCGTTGAATGTCGACATCACAATCTTTAGCTTCTCGACCCTAGGTCGCCCTACGTTGGTCGAGGCATGAGACCGACGATCGAAGTCGTCCTCTCTCTCCTCGTACTCCGGTCGCTCGCGTTCGTACTCCCGTGATCGCGCCCTTGGTCGACCCCGTGGCGGTGGTTGCCGCACGAAGCGCAAGACCTCGTCGATCCTTTGGTTCATGGCGTCCATCATGGCTTGTTGCGAATTATGGATCGACCTTTCAAGGTGCGTGAGATTGTCGGTCATGGATGCATTGGTGGCCTCTAATCCTTCGCCTAGGCTCGTCATCTTTGCCTCCAAGTCCACGAGCTTCTCCTTTGTTTCCTTGGCCATTTTTTTTTTTAAGACACGAAAATTAAAGAAAGGGATGGGATAAAGAACACGCGATTGACACTCTCAATGAAAGCACCAATGATGAAGAATCGCGTGTTCCCGACTCATGACCATGCCTCGGACGTTGCGTGTGCTCGGCCTTCGGCGAGGGTGCGGACGATTCGGAGGTTAACTCCTTGTCTTCTCGCGGTAGGTGAGACAGCTCAGACGGATGTCCTTGCCAAACTTGTCTTGTTCGAGCTATGCGGTGGAACGCCCTTTTCGTAACAAGGATTTTGCACTAAATCTCAAAAGAAATCTAACACAAGAATTTGGTGACCAATGGTCGATTTTTCATTAATTCAAGACATGATATTTTCGAATGACAATGGGGCATATTTATAGATGCCAAACTAAGTCTAATCATAGTCTAAGAAGAACTCCTAATGCTTGGAAGTAAATAAAGTCCTAAGGAAACTAAATCACTAATTAAAGCAATAAAATATTAAAAGTCCTAAACAATCTAGATATCATAAGCAATAAGGAAACTAAGTATCTAAGGGATCCTTGGAGATCTTGTCTTGCACTCCAAGTAGAAAACCCTAATTTAGCCACCTTTGATCTCGCGCGCCTTGCCTTAGTCCTCAAGGACTAAGGTCGCACCGCCCTTCTCACGCGTGTCTCCCCGTCACGCGTGTTGCGCGCGCCCTTGTGCCCTGCGGCTACCTCGTGCGCGTTGCCGCACCCGCCCGCGTGCCCGCATGCGTTGCACGCTGACGCGGTCCTCTCGCAGGCGCCTCCCTCGCGCGCGTCATCTCGCGTGCCATCGGTCTTCGTGCGCGTAGCCTGCACATCCTCCCCTCGCGCACCGCCCGGTTCTTCCGCCGCATACACGCCATCCGCATGTTCGCGCTTGACCCTTGCACCGACCTCATTTCGCTCACGGCGCCGCTTCCGGGTCGCCTGTCGCGAACCTCCCGTCGTGCCATTGTCGCGACTCTGTCTCATGCGTCCTGTTCCTGCACACCGGGTTACGCGACTCCTGCTTACAGCGTGTCCACGCCCCGCATGATTCTTCCATGCGCAACCCTCGCGAACCTCCTTGGCACGGCTTCCGCGGTCATCCCGACCTTTCTCGTGCCACTTCCCGTGACTCGAGCGTGTCTCATCCTCGGGCTCGGATGGGTCGATGACCACATCCTCATCACACGAGCACGATACGCGCGACTGGCGCGGCTGGTGACCCTAGACGGTCTTTTGCCAAACTTCCGGCAACTTTTCCGGTGACTACCAACCAAAAACAATTCACCATGATAATTAACATGCAAAAATGCTAAGAAATGCTAGGGCAACTCGGGTGGATAAGGGCTCGGTCCGGTAGGGCCTATATGGCACCATTGGACCCTAGGTCACCGAACTAACATGCTCAACTTATTAAAACACTTAGGGCCGAATACTAAGCATCAAAAACCATGGCTAAGGAGGCTAGAACATTGGTCAAAACATGCATGCACATATACTTAGGTTCGGGGGTGAAAATAGCTCGATTTCACTTAAATTTACCGAAAAAATGAACTCAAAGCATGCTAATCTTTTACCAATGTTATACACATGATTTTTTAGGATTTTCAAGCCATTAATCTCGACCATCTCATGCATGCATCATAAAATTCGAATTTATGGGACTAAACTTCAAAAATTCGAAACTCCCTATTATGAACATGCATGGCATCATTTCTACACATGATAATTCCTATTTTATAATGATTAAGCTAGGAAAAATGGAAGTCACGAGCTAACCTTGCTCGAACTCGCGAATGGTGCTTATGGCCTTTGCTCGGGTCTACTCGCGGCTAATGGCCTTAGGTACGACTCGGGGCTAAGATGGCTGAGAAGGGATGAGCTCCAGAGACTTAGAAAAATCTAAAATAATATTTGGAAGATGCTAAGACTCGAGATGAAAGGCTGGAGCACGAGTGGGACGAGCTTCCTCTTCCCCGGGTCCTTGCGCGCGCGGCTTGGCTAAGGTAGGGGCTCTCGAATTATTTCTCACTTCTCCCTTAATAATGCTAAGTGCTAATGTGACCAAGAGTCACCAAAATGAGGAGAAGGGTCCCTTTTATGCAGCATATGGGCGGATGAACCAAGGGAGCAAATGTGGGACAAAATTTCCAACACATGCGCATGGGACAAGGAGGAGCCTTGGGCGTGGCATAGTCTTGGTCTCTCCACCTGACTTGCACGGAAATATGGAGCATCTTGCAGAGAATATGGCTGAGGGGGCAGGTATGGTCGGCTGGAGCACAAGGGAACAAGGTCCACACATTAAAAAAAATTGCACATGGATGCCCACTTACCTTAAAATATTCATAATGCCCCTTTGACCATCCTTAACATTCCTTAGGGCTTCTTAAGCCTAATTAATCCTCCATTAACCCCTTAATACTCGCATGATGTTGGGCCCTGGAAATTGGGCCGAAAAACTCCACATTGGGCTCGAGAAGATGGACCACCATGCTGTCGCTGGGCCTGGTGCGAGGGACACGGGCGCGGCACTGCTGGGCTGGCCCGAGACGGCGAGCTGGACTTGCTGCTGCGTGCGGGGTGATCATGGGCCGCGCTTAAGGGCTGAAATACAGCTCTCCACACTTAGAAAAAATTTCCATAAGTGTTTGGCCATGACTTGGGCCATGCTCGACTCGCGCGAGGGCTAAGGCGCGGCTTGCTAGGGCTCGGTGCGCATGGACTTGGACCGAGACTAGGACTTAGTCCATTGCTGAAAATGGATGTCTAGGCACTTAGAAAAATTCTCAAATCACTCGGTTATGACCTGGTGTGAACTTGGCACGGCCTTGGCCCTAACTCGCGAACCCTAGGCGCGAGTGATCTCGGGGCCACGTACGAGCTAGGTGCGGTATACTTGACCGAGGGATTAACATCCAAGGCTTGACAAAAATGATCTCATACTTAGAAAATATTCTAAGTAAGGCTATGAGCACGGCTAGGGCTCGAAAAAGACTCGAGACTACTAGGGCTCGAGAATTGGCTAGGCGCAAACTAGGCGCGATACTCGCGACGAACGACTCGGTTCCGGACACGGCTAGACTTACACGATTTATCGAAACATACTCGGTTTCGATTATTCGTCAACTGAAATAATTAATTACGACTGAAATAAAATCCATTGATAAAATAAATGGACCGGAATTAATAACTGAGATTTAATAGCTGATAACTGGGCTCGGAACTCAAGACGAGCAGTATTAATAAAAAGAAATAGTTCAACTGGGAACTAGAAACTGTCATTTTTATTAATACAGAACTGGGCTATTACAATCTATCTCCCTTAAAAATATTTCAGTCCTCGGAAATACTAAAACTGGAGAAATACATACAAGAACTGAAATTATATACAACTGGGTAGAATCAGAACTGAAAATCTGAAAAACGAGCTCTGATGTCTGCCTCGCGCTCCAATGTGGCATCTGAATCTCCGTGGCGATTCCATCTGATACGAACGAGGGGAACATCTCGGTTCCTGAGCCGAAGGAACTTTCGATCCAGAACTGCTACCGGCTGCTCCTCGTAAGTCAAATCTGGCTGAAGCTGAATCTCGTTGTGCTGAAGCACATGCTCGGGATCGCACACATATGGGCGTAGCATCGAAACGTGAAATACGTTGTGCACGCCAGCCAATTCGGGAGGCAGAGCTAATCGATAGACGACTTCGCCCACTCGCTCGAGAATCTCGAATGGGCCTATATAGCGAGGATGCAACTTCTCTCTCTTCCCGAAGCGAACGACACCTCTCATCGGTCGAACCTTTAGGAACACATGATCTCTGGGCTCGAAATGCATCTCGCGTCTATGTTGGTCGGCTGAGGACTTTTGCCGATTCTGAGCTGTCTTGAGCCTCTCTCTGATGCAGGCTACCTGCTCAACTGTCTTCTCGATCAACTTCGGACCGAGTACTCGTCGCTCTCCGACGTCATCCCAATAGGGAGCCATCTGAATAGACGCCTGATAACTGTTGTTATAGGCGAACTCAGCTAGTGGCAACCACTTCTCCCACTTAGCACCTCTGTCCAGAATTAAGGCTCGGAGCATATCCTCGAGCGTCTGGATCGTCTTCTCGGACTGGCCGTCCGTCTCTGGATGGTAAGCCGAACTGAACTTTAGCTGGGTGCCCATTGCCTCATGCAAACTCTCTCAGAATCGGCTGGTGAATCTGGGATCTCGATCGGATATGATCGTAACGGGCACTCCGTGGAGTCGAATAACACCACGGGTATATATCTCGGCAAACTGATCCATCGACATGGTTATCGCCACAGGCATAAAATGTGCGACTTTCGTCAGCCTGTCTACCACTACCCAAATCGCGTCATGATGCTCGGACGACTTAGGTAGTCCCGTGACGAAGTCCATGGTAACTTCTTCCCACTTCCAACTGGGAATCTCAAATGGCTGTAGCAGACCTATGGTACTCTTGTGCTCGGCCTTAACTTGTTGACAGACCAAACATTTTTTCACGAAGTCCGCTACATATCTCTTCATTCCTCGCCACCAGAACAACCTTTTCAGGTCGTGGTACATCTTGGTACTCCCAGGGTGGGCTAGATACGGCGCACTGTGGGCCTCAGTCCAGATTTCCTTGCGTAACGTCCCGACTTTTGGCACGACTATGCGGCCTCTGAACTTCAAGGCTCCATCTGTGCCTCGGTAAAAGCCTTCTATGCCTCCGGCATGAACCTTCGCCTCTAAAGTGCGAATGAACTGATCGCAGGATTGCTCCCGCCGGATTCTGTCTCTCAGCATGGGCTGAACTCGCATCGAGCTAACACTCCCCGGAATCTCCTTAGGAAGTGAGTCGACGACCTCAATCTGCATCCGGGAAAACTCTCGGATAAGCTGGCGCTGATCGGTGATAGAGCAGACTGACTCACCCCTCACCTTTCGGCTTAGGGTATCTGCTACCACGTTCGCCTTCTCCGGATGGTACTGTATGGTGCAGTCGTAATCCTTCACAAGCTCCAACCATCGCCGCTGGCGCATGTTGAGCTTCTTCTATGTGAAGATATACTGCAAACTTTTGTGATCGGTAAAGATCTCACACTGACCACCATACAGATAATGGCGCTAAATCTTGAGTGCATGCACAATCGCTGCCAATTCTAGGTCGTGCGTAGGGTAATTCTGCTCATGAGGCTTCAACTGACGTGAAGCGTACGCAACGACTTGGCCATCTTGCATCAACACACACCCAAGACCCTGCTTCGAGGCATCACTATAGATGGTGAAACCTCGAGTAGGATCTGGAATAGTCAGCACTCGTAAGCCTCTTCTTGAGCTCCTGAAAGCTCTCCTCACAACGACTCGTCCACTCAAACTTCACAGATTTCCTCGTCAACTTGGACAAGGGGAGGGCAATCTTGGAAAATCCCTCGATAAATCTGCGATAGTACCCTGCTAGACTAAGAAAACTGCGGACCTCGGTGGGACTTCTGGGCGTTGACCAGTTCCGAACTGCGGCAATCTTCGCCGGATCAACCTCAATGCCTCTCTCGGTGATGATGTGGCCTAGAAATGCCACTCGCTTCAGCCAAAATTCACACTTGGAGAACTTGGCATACAGTTTTTCTCGCCTAAGGGTCCCGAGAACGACCCTCAGATGCTGCTCATGCTCCTCCAAACTCTTGGAGTAGACCAAAATGTCATCAATAAAGACGATAACAAATCGGTCTAAATACAGATGGAATACCCGATTCATCAAGTCAATGAACACCGCTGGCGCATTGCTCAGACCAAACGGCATAACCACGAACTCGTAGTGTCCATATCTCGTCCGGAAAGAAGTCTTGGCTACATCGGACTCCTTAATCTTCAGCTGATGATAGCCAGAGCGTAAATCGATCTTGGAAAATACGCGAGCTCCTCTCAGCTGGTCAAACAAGTCGTCTATCCTGGGGAGCGGATACTTATTCTTCACCGTTAACTGGTTGAGATCCCGGTAATCGATGCACATTCTCATGGATCCGTCTTTCTTCTTGACGAATAGGACGGGTGTTTCCCAAGGTGAGACGCTGGGTCGGATAAAACCGAGTTTCAACAACTCCTCGATATGCGTCTTCAGCTCCTGCATCTCCTTCGGAGCCATACGGTAGGGTGCCTTAGACACCGGTCCTGCTCCTGGGACAAGGTCGATGGTGAACTCCACCTGCCGGCTGGGTGGTCCTCCTGGTAGCTGATCCGAAAACACATCCACGAACTCACGAACAACTGGGACATCGTGAGGTGTCTGTGCTCTCGATCCTTCATCGACAAGGCTCACCAGGTAACCCTAACAATCTTCTCTGCGCAGAATCTTTCTCGCCTTCGCCATCGATACAACACGAGGTAGGGTTCGCGTCTTTGAGCCGAAAAAGGTGATCTGACTGTCCTTCGAAAGATGGAGAATAACCTCCCGATCGTGGCAATGAATATCCGCTTGATAACGCGTCAACCAATCCATACCGAGAATGAGGTCGAAATCCCTCATCTCGATAACATAAGCTTCGGCCTTCAGAATTCGGCCGCCAATACTAAGGTTAAGGTCCTTGGCCTTGGAGCTCGTCACTATTTTACTTCCCGAGGCTAGACTCACCTCGAGAGGGTCAACAGTGTTGATGGGCTGAACTCCAATGGCCTCCACACATCGAGTCGACACAAAAGAGTGCGTCGCACCAGTGTCGAACAGAGTAAATATAGGTACATCATTCAAAACAATCATTCCAGACATAGTACCTGGGTTCTGCTCTGCCTCAGCCTGCTCAACTGCATACACCTGAGCCTGTTGTCCTCACCTCTGCTGCTGAGGTGGCCTCTACTGCTGCGGCTGCTGCTGTTCGGGGCTGCTGCTGCTGCTGCGGCCTATCCAGACAGTTCCGGACGGTATGTCCGGGCCTCCGACAGTGAAAGCAGACGTTCTGGCCAGCGAGACACTCTCCGCGGTGTGGGCGTCCGCATGTGCCACATGGTGGGACCTGTGGCTGTCTCTGCCTGTTCCTCCGGTCATTCTGCTGACCCTTCCACTTTCTCTTGTTCTTAGCCTTCGCCTGCTGGACAGGCGCTGGCTGAGCTGGCTGTAGTGCCGGATACTGAGCTAGGGGCATCACTGGGGGCTGAACCGATGGCTGAGCTAGGTCCATCCTGAGACTGGCGTCTGTCTCTTGGGCCTTAGCGACGACATCGGCGTAAGACTGGACGCCGTGTCCCGCTACGTGGTGACGGATAGCTGGCAGAAGCCCGTCACGAAAACGTCTCGCCTTCTTCGTCTCAGTGTCCACCAGATAAGGGACAAAGGCCCAGAAACGAACAAACTCCCACTCGTACTCATCTACGGAGCGGTGGCCCTGCTTAAGCGCCAAGAACTGACGCTCCATCTCAGCCTTGTAAGTATCCGGGTAATACTTCTCCCGAAGCTTCTCCTTGAATTGTGCCCATGTGAGGTTCTCCTTCTCACCAGGGCGCAAGCGCCAGTAGGAGTTCCACCACAGCCTGGCGTCTCCTGTCATCTGGACCTGAGCACACAGAATGCTGTGCCTCTCAGAGCACTCGATGATCTCGAAAATTGCCTCGAGGCCCTGGATCCACTCGTCAACTAAGCGAGGGTCTCCCTGCCCCGAGAACTTGTCTGGGTTGTAGCCGCGAAACTGGGCGACTACCTCAGCCTGGGTCATCTCTCTCTGAGCTTGGTTCTGATGACGGGCCATATGAGAATAAGCCGCGAAACTGGGTCAGAATAGGAGGATGAAATTGCATAAAGCTGAAAGGAAACGCTGAATACTGGAATAGGTAAAAATTTCTTGACGAGTTGCTGAAAATAACTCGATAATCTAGAGTTCGACTAGAGTTCGAATCTAGAGTTCTGAATCTGATAGAGGACATATCTGATACTGCTAGGAGTCTTATAGTGATCTGAGCATCTAGAGTTCGGATTATCTGAATCCTATTGAGCATAGGCATAGTACAGTTTGCTTATATAAACTTTGAAAAACTTTTACAGCATGCACTTACCTGGTAGTCGGTGCGGCGTGAGTGTGGTGTGGTCGAGTTTTGCAAAAATTCCCTGTCTTTTAAAATATTCAGAAGCACAAAAGTGCTCTGATACCAACTGCAACACCCCGCTAACTAGGGCCAAATTTTCGCAAATTTTAACTCTTTCGAAAACGCTTATAAATTTTTCGAAATCATTTGCAAACTATCTCGGGATGCTGCTAAGGACTTTTCTGCTTAAAAACCCGTTTCTTTAACCTAGGTCTAACGACTGGTTTAGACTTAAAGAAATCAGGTTTATATTTTTACGAATCATGCATATTAGTCTGGAACCATTCGTACTGGAGAACTGGGTAAAATTATTTAAGTCTGATAATAGCGTCATGCATGTTCGAAAATAAACACAAGCATAGCGGAAGTCTTATATACGTGGTTATAATAGTTTACAAAACAGTTTAAACAAATGTCCCGGGAACAGCTTTCGTGCGGAACTCACGACCACCACCACCACAGCTCGACTCACGCCTGCCCGCCGACCCTGCCATCTGAAAAATATAAAGTGGGGGTGAGTACGGTCCACTTGTACTCCATAAAAACCCATTCTAAAGTAAACAACAATATTAATAATGATATCACCGACCGGTATATATAAGTAAACTGTAACTCCCGGAACTCTCTGGCCGATAACTCCCGGAACACTCTGGCCGGTAACCGTGTGCACACTCTGATGGTATAACTAGGGCAAACTGGGCCACCACCAGAACTGAGGGAAGGCAAACTTGGCCTTAACCCAAAGTGGATAAAACTCATATACATACTTGAACGTGAATTCGACTATTAAACTCAATGTATAACCCAGACTAGGTCCCCACCTGATCAGTTTTGAAAATGAGTAAGTGCGGCTGTGCTGGTAGCTAACTCCTCAAGCTACATAAAAATATAAGCAAACAAAATATACTAAGTACTATGCTCGTCCTATGCTAAAAAATATGCGAGGATGCTCTACTCTATCAGATTACTCAACCGGATATACATGAACGCTCTAAGGGTTCACTGAACTAATTCTAAGTCCGGAAATTATACTGATATGCTTAACTGATCTCGTTTGGCTCAGAAAAATACTTAGATTTCGGAATAAAACTCGGACCGAAAATCACGAACCAAAACGGACTCGAACCGCCGGCTAAATCGGCCGGTTCGCTAACTGGATGAACCGGGTCGGGCTGGACCAGACCGGTTCACACAAGACCGGGTAGTCAGGGGCTGCTCGGACTGGCTGGGCTCGGTCCCATGCCGGGCCTGCTGGGGCCATGGCACGGTGCTGGGCACGAGCTGGTGCGACTGGGCCTCGGTACTAGGCGCTGCTGGGCGCGGGCGATGCGGCTGGCACGGGCCCTGGCACGACTGGTGCCACTAGGTGCTGCTGGGCATGGCCAAACTCGTCTTGTTCGAGCTATGCGGTGGAACGCCCTTTTCGTAACAAGGATTTTGCACTAAATCTCAAAAGAAATCTAACACAAGAATTTGGTGACCAATGGTCGATTTTTCATTAATTCAAGACATGATATTTTTGAATGACAATGGGGCATATTTATAGATGCCAAACTAAGTCTAATCCTAGTCTAAGAAGAACTCCTAATGCTTGGAAGTAAATAAAGTCCTAAGGAAACTAAATCACTAATTAGATTAATAAAATATTAAAGTCCTAAACAATCTAGATATCATAAGCAATAAGGAAACTAAGTAACTAAGGGATCCTTGGAGATCTTGTCTTGCACTCTAAGTAGGAAACCCTAATTTCGCCACCTTTGGTCCCGCGCGCCTTGCCTTAGTCCTCGAGCACTAAGGTCGCACCGCCCTTCTCACGCGTGCCTCCCCGTCACGCGTGTTGTGCGCGCCCTTGTGCCCTGCGGCTACCTCGTGCGCGTTGCCGCACCCGCCCGCGTGCCCGCACGCGTTGCACGCTGACGCGGTCCTCTCGCAGTCGCCTCCCTCGCACGCGTCATCTCGCGCGCCATCGGTCTTCGCGCACGTAGCCTGCACATCGATCCCCACTGCTCGTCTTTGGCTGGTGGCGGTGCGTGCTAGCCACCAAACATCCTCCCCTCGCGCACCGCCCGGTTCTTCCGCCGCATACACGCCATCCGCATGTTCGCGCTTGACCCTTGCACCGACCTCATCTCGCTCACGGCGCCGCTTCCGGGTCGCCTGTCGCGAACCTCCTGTCGTGCCATTGTCGCGACTCTGTCTCATGCGTCCCGTTCCTGCACACCGGGTTACGCGACTCATGCTTACAGCGTGTCCACGCCCCGCATGATTCTTCCATGCGCAACCCTCGCGAACCTCCTTGGCACGGCTTCCGCGGTCGTCCCGACCTTTCTCGTACCACTTCCCGTGACTCGAGCGTGTCTCATCCTCGGGCTCGGATGGGTCGATGACCACATCCTCATCACACGGGCACGGCACGCGCGACTGGCGCGGCTGGTGACCCTAGCCGGTCTTTTGCCAAACCTCCGGCAACTTTTCCGGTGATACCAACCCAAAACAATTCAACATGATAATTAACATGCAAAAATGCCAAGAAATGCTAGGGCAACTCGGGTGGATAAGGGCTCGGTCCGGTAGGGCCTATATGGCACCATTGGACCCTAGGTCACCGAACTAACATGCTCAACTTATTAAAACACTTAGGGCCGAATACTAAGCATCAAAAACCATGGCTAAGGAGGCTAGAACATTGGTCAAAACATGCATGCACATATACTTAGGTTCGGGGATGAAAATGGCTCGATTTCACTTAACAAATTTACAGAAAAAATGAACTCAAAGCATGCTAATCTTTTACCAATGTTATACACATGATTTTTGAGGATTTTTAAGCCATTAATCTCGACCATCTCATGCATGCATCATAAAATTCGAATTTAAGGGACTAAACTTCAAAAATTCGAAACTCCTTATTATGAACATGCATGGCATCATTTCTACACATGATAATTCCTATTTTATCATTATTAAGCTAGGTAAAATGAAAGTCACGAGCTAACCTTGCTCGAACTCGCGAATGGTGCTAATGGCCTTTGCTCGGGTCTACTCGCGGCTAATGGCCTTAGGTACGACTCGGGGCTAAGATGGCTGAGAAGAGATGAGCTCCAGAGACTTAGATATATCCAAAATAATATTTGGAAGATGCTAAGACTCGAGATGAAAGGCTGGAGCACGAGTGGGACGAGCTTCCTCTTCCCCGGGTCCTTGCGCGCGCGGCTTGGCTAAGGTAGGGGCTCTCGAATTATTTCTCACTTCTCCCTCAATAATGCTAAGTGCTAATGTGACCAAGAGTCACCAAAATGAGGAGAAGGGTCCCTTTTATGCAGCATATGGGCGGATGAACCAAGGGAGCAAATGTGGGACAAAATTTCCAACACCTGCGCATGGGACAAGGAGGAGCCTTGGGCGTGGCATAGTCTTGGTCTCTCCACCTGACTTGCACGGAAATATGGAGCATCTTGCAGAGAATATGGCTGAGGGGGCAGGTCTGGTCGGCTGGAGTGTAATATCCCATTCAGTAATTAATAAAAGTAATTATTTCAGTTCTAAGTTAGAACTATTTTACTTTTATTAATAATGATCTTTTATA
>BKCP01011548.1:0-13875 GCA_008636005.1 Striga asiatica | reverse complement strand
GAAAAAAAAAAAAAAAAATGTGTTCGATTCGTGCAGATTTGAGCGGAAGGATCTTCCCGGAACCGATCGACCACTTCGACCGGCTTCCGGACTCCGTCATCCTCCTGATCTTCAACAGGATCGGCGATGTCAAGTCCCTTGGCAAGTGCTGCGTCGTCTCGAAGCGGTTCCACTCTCTCGTTCCCCAGGTCGACGAAGTCGTGGTCCGAGTGGACTGCGTCATCTCCGACGAGTACGACGACGACGACTCATCCGCGACTTCCTCCTCGTCCGCCGCCGCCGCCGCCGGCAAGTCATGCCACCCGATCTCCTCCCTCTTCCGCATCCTCTTCTCCGGGATCTTCAAGCCCCTGCAGTCCCTTTCCCAGCTCATCGCCCCTTCTACTCGCCGCCTCACTCTTCCCGAGGATTCCGACTGCGAGACGGAGGAGCAGGCCGGCGTCGCTCACCATTCACCCACTCAGGTATTGAAAAATTTCAACGAGATTAAGCTTCTCAGAATTGAGCTCCCGAGTGGGGAATTAGGGATTGATGAGGGTGTGTTGCTAAAGTGGAAGGCGAATTTCGGCTCCACCCTTGATAGCTGTGTTATTCTTGGAGCCACCAGTGTTGTTCATAACACGAGTACAGAGCTCGAATGTAATGATGCTGTTAGCAATTTCGCTAATGGTGGCATGGAGAATGATAATAACGGGAGCTTACCCGAATCGTATTACACTAACGGTGGGTTGAAACTGAGAGTTGTATGGACTATTAGCTCCTTGATAGCTGCCTCAGCTAGGCATTATCTGCTGCAGCCTATAATATCTGAGCACAAGACATTGGAGAACTTGGTTTTGACTGATGGTGATGGGCAAGGGGTTTTGTCTATGAACAAAGAGCAGTTGGAGGAGTTTAGAGTGAAGCCCCTTTCGGCATCTACAGCTTCGAAGAGGACTTTGGTGCCAGCTTTGAATATGCGGCTTTGGTATGCGGCCCATCTCGAGTTGCCGAATGGTTTGTTCCTAAAAGGGGCAACTTTAGTTGCGATTAGGCCCAGTGAGCAACAGCCCAAGAAGGAGATGATGGGCTCTGAGGGGGATTGGGTCGTGTCGGCCTTTGACGAGCCATTTGTGACAGCTGCAAGGATGTTGGTGAAGAGGAGAACTTATTGCCTAGAAATGAATTCATTTTGATGAACTTGGAGGTATTCCCTTTTTCGCTGTAATGCTGTGTATACCTTTTTAAATTATATTTGAGACCTGTTCTTGTATATGATTATTACTTATGTGACTTTCTGAGTTGCGCGTAGTTTTGTATTGTCTATCGCTCTACTTTTTGTGGCTCTCGATTTGATGCATTCGTAAGTTTGTTCGGGATTGCTATTTATGTTGCTTTGCGGGTTGCGATTGTTTCCATGAAAACATGACTTTGTGTTTTTTTCTTGGTGAATTAATTTTCTCAATGTAGGAATTTCTTAGTTATGTATTGCGTTTTATCGTGCAGAAATATATGCAAAGATAGCTTTGATTCTGCAAGCTGTTGGCCTGAAATTGTATATTATCTAAATTGTGTTTTGAGTAACCTTCTTTGTAGCCATTGTTTGATGGATATACCGCATAAATTCATTTTAAATTCTTAATTGACCCTTGAAAATCTTGTTACACTTGTTTCTGATGTTGATATAAGCTTCCATGAATGATCCTCTCTCCCATTTGTCTTTTACAATTTATACGACAAGTTCGTATCTTGTACACTGTCAAATCTGCGCCGTTATCTTACATTTACATTTTCATAATAGGGATGGGCAATTTGTGTATATGTTAGAATATCACTTGTGAGTTGTCCCACATTGATTCTATAGGGAAAATGAGTCTAGTATATAAGTCTAGTGGGCTACTCCTCCCATCACTAATTGATTTTGGGATGGAACCTCACTATGGTGCTACTAGGCTCACCCTCTTATGGTACGCTTCATCTGGTGGGACCGCATCCTCTTCCCCCGATTTAATATGGTATCAGAGCGGGCCTGTCCTAGGACCTGCGATGACTCTCTCTACTCGGCTTGCTCTGGGCTTGGGCTTATTTCTCTACCCTTCATCTGGTGGGACCGCATCCTCTTCCCCCGATTTAATATGGTATCAGAGCGGGCCTGTCCTAGGACCTGCGATGACTCTCTCTACTCGGCTTGCTCTGGGCTTGGGCTTATTTCTCTACCCTGCCTGCTATGTGGGCTTGGGCTTACGAAGGACTCACAAGTGAGGGGGTTGTTGGAATATCACTTGTGAGTTGTCTCACATTGATTCTATAGGGAAAATGAGTCTAGTATAAAAGCATAGTGTGCTACTCCTCCCATCACCAATTGGTTTTGGGATGGAACCTCACTATAGTGCTACTAGGCTCATCCTCTTATGGTGCACTTCATCTGGTGGGACCGCACCCTCTTCCCCCGATTTAATAGTATATACACTTCTGAATTTGCATTAAATCATTGAAATGCACCATATTGCCACCGTAACATTGACTGTGACTGCAATATGGGCAGGACACTTGTTTTGATCCCTTTTTTTTCTCTCTAAATAAATAAATAAATGAATAATTTCATGATTGTTTGTTAATTCTAACTTAATTCTGATACAAATGGATATTCCAGACTCTGTCAAGGAAAGGAGCACAAATCAGTCACTTTTGTGCACAGCAACTTATAAAAGCAAAGTGAGTATATATGGCTTGGGATTGATTGAGAGTCACAAAACGGTCTAATCTTTGAACAACCGAACAAATGATGGTAGGCATTTTTTGAACTCGAGCATTTACTGTTGAGCTCGGATGCTAATGTTGTGAAAGTTATCTATCTGCCTATGCCTTTTCTATCTTGTGAATATTGCCTTAGATCTTGGCGAATGCTATGATTATGTGTTGTCCTCAACGAGGCTCACTGAAAAATGTATCATGAGCTGTGAATTTCAGCTTCATATTAATATTATAGCTGATTTACGATGATAATAAAATCCGAAAAACGGCTGAACTTCTCTATGTACAGTGGATTCTATATATCTTCATCTAACATTTGCAGCTGTGTTTTCTTTTCTTAAATAGAAGGAAAGTCTTTTAGACCTTATTTATTTAGTTTCAAATCGAAAGTAAGGTATTTTCTTCCCTTGCAATGAATTGAGCTTCATATTAATATTAGCTGCATTTGTGTTGTGGCCAAATTATTATTGACAAGCTGTTTCCAGCTGCTAAGTCCCCATTATTGGCACCTATTTTTCTCTCTATGGTAGGCTTTGTGGAGAAGACGTGCATTTTCCTCACAATAATTGATCACTCATAACCAAATCCTTTCTGTATAAGGGCACCCAATCAATTATTCATGCTAAAAACAGTGTGCCAACTATATTGCTTTTTATTTATTTTTTTCTTATCTTGCATGGAAGCAATAAATCAGGAAGGATAACATAAATTAGATGAAGAGATATTGAAAGGATTGTTTTTCATAAATTCTTATATGACTTGGGCTACCAGTCTCATGGGTTGACCCATCATTATTTTTTAGCAAAATTATATACTTATTATGTGAAATATCATGTTAATTTATGTTCCTAATACTTAATTTTAAAAGTATTCATATATGTTGATAAATCATGAGTGCCTAAAATGTAGGTGCTGTTAAATTAAACGAGTTTAGTTGGCTCAAATGAGCCGAGCTCGAGTTTATTTAAAGTTCGTTTAGTTAACGAGTCGAGCTCGGCTCGACTCAATAAGACTCGAAAAGAGAATTTTTATATAATTTTATATATTTTGACTCGTTAAAGCTCGAGATTGACTCGTTGAGGTTCGAACTCGGCTCGTTATTGGTGATAAATGAGCCGAGCTCGAGCTCGATTTCAGGCTCGTTTATTTAATTAGCTCGGCTCGTTAAGGGCTCGAGCTCGAACTCGAATCCCCTAATCTCGAGTTCGACTTGACTCGTTTACAAACTTAATAAAGGATTATACCCGTCTATATACACAATTAAAGGCATTTTACTCTTGAACTAGAAAATAGCACTTGCAATCACCCATTCCATCTTGATTGCATCCAAAAGAATATAGTGATACTCCACCAACTAAGTAAGCATTTTGTTCAAGCCAATATTGGTTCAAGCCAACTAAGTATAGTGATACTTATTATGTGAAATAGCATGTTTATTTATGTTCGTAATACTTAATTTTAAAACTATTCATATATGTTGAGAAATCATGAGTGCATAAAAGGTAGAACTATTAAATTAAACGAGTTTGGCTCAAACGGTTCGAGCTCGAGCTCATTTAAAGTTCGTTTTGTTAACGAGTTGAGCTCGGCTCAACTCGATAAGACTCGAAAAGAAATTTTTTATATAAGTGTATATACTTTGGCTCGTTAAGGCTCGGTTTGTTATTGTTGATAAATGAGTCGATCTCGAGCTCGAGCTCGATTTTAGGCTCATTGATTTAACTAGCTCAGTTCGTTAAGGGCTCGAACTCGGGCTCGAATCCCTTAATCTCGAGTTTGACTCGACTTGACTCGTTTACAAACCTAATAAAGGGTTATGCCAGTTTATATATACAATTAAAGGCATTTTACTCTTGAACTAGAAAATAGCACTTGCAATCACCCATTCCATTTTGATTGCATCCAAAAGAATTTAGTGATACTCCACCAACTAAGTAAGCATTTTGTTCAAGCCCATATTGGGGGTAAATAATTATTTGCAACCTGTACTAATCGCGTTTTCGGATTTTGCAACCTAAAGAATATTTCGTACTAAATTGCAACCTTTAATACACGGGTTTGCCTGTATCGCAACCTCCGTCCATCGGCGGCTCGTTTTCCACCGGAAAAGCGAGCGTGCGACGCACACGCACGAATCTTGAGGGTAGATTTGCCATTTTGCATTACATTTAAAGGACAACTTTGTCATTTTATTCTCTAAGCATATCAGATTTATAAAATTAAAAATGGCGAAAGATTTTGTTCATTTTTCTTCTTCAGCTCGAAATCGAAAATGGCTTGGAGACAAGAGGCGATGGGTCAACTATGTCAATGTGGGAAAGATGTTCTTACGAAAACATCATGGAGTGTTCAAAATCCAGGAAGGAGATACGCTACTTGTGCAAAAAATCGGGTAAGGGATTAATTAGATTAACCCTAATTGATGAAATTGGGCAATTTCAGTGAACCCTAGTTTTGCTTAAATTGGGCGAATTCAATAAACCCTAGTTTTGTTTAAATTAATTTGTTTTTTTAACTGAATTTTGTAGGATGATGGTGGTTGTCCTTATTTTTCGTGGATTGAACCACCTTTGTGCCCTAGAGCTTGTGAAATCATTCTCGGCCTTTTGAGACGTGCCAACAAATTCGAAAGTGAAGCTCAATTTCTTGAAGTAGACGTGATGAGGTTGGAAGCTGATGTGAAGAAANTGTGCAAAAAATCGGGTAAGGGATTAATTAGATTAACCCTAATTGATGAAATTGGGCAATTTCAGTGAACCCTAGTTTTGCTTAAATTAATTTGTTTTTTTAACTGAATTTTGTAGGATGATGGTGGTTGTCCTTATTTTTCGTGGATTGAACCACCTTTGTGCCCTAGAGCTTGTGAAATCATTCCCGGCCTTTTGAGACGTGCCAACAAATTCGAAAGTGAAGCTCAATTTCTTGAAGTAGACATGATGAGGTTGGAAGCTGATGTGAAGAAACTTCAATCTGATGTGAAGAAACTTCCATCAGATTTGAAAGATGCTGAAGCTTGTATTGAAAATGTTATAGAAGAAAGGACCAATCTTGAATTGTGTTTGAAGAGAAAAAGTGCTCGTGAGCGTTGGCTGTGGATTGTGATTCTGATATCTTGGGTGATCATATATTGCATGTTGTAGTGTGTTTTCTAAGCTGTAGTAGTAATGGATCTCTTTTGCATTAGGTAGTGTTCAAACTCTTTCTGGTTGTAATGTGAATGCTAATGATTGTAATCTTATCCCTATGTGATGTGTGTTGAACTATTTTGGTTAATCAAGCACCATTTTGGTTGTTCAAACTCTTTTGCATTAGTTTATTTCTTTACAATGTTAGTAAGATGCCTTTACATGATGTGTGAATGTTTGTGTATATATTGAGTACTTTCATTCCAAATCAAACATAAATAAGAAATTGAACATATGTAACCTCCATAACACAAAACAGAAGTTCAATTATGTAATAGCCATAGCTCTTCCATTCCAACCCAACCTGTTTTTTACAAGCCCGATGTCAAAAAATTTCCAGTCACAACAACCAAAATAGATGACCAAACCAAAAGCTAACCATTGTATCTGATTTCAAAAACTCAAAACCACATCCAATCTGAGTTACCATAATATCCAAAACCACATCTAAAATCCATAACCTAACAACCATTACAGTTCAACAGAAAACCAACCACAACCATTACAGTTCAACACAAAACCAACCACAACCATTACAGTTCCAAAATGAAGCACATATATCAACCCCTAGTTATCCACTATGCTCCCACAACTAGTAATCCAATAGCTTCCCAATATCTCTGCCTCAGGCTGAGATTGCACCACCTGCTTGTTCACAACTGGTCCTTTTGCTGTTGAAAAGCTTGCACCTTGAGTTAAAGGATTCTTTTTCCTGCTCACCTATTAATAGCACAGTAATATGATTACAACAGGTTGATGCACATAGGGAAAAAATCACAAGAAAATGAGCATTATTAATACCTCTAGTTTCTTCTTCAATCCCAATGTCTTGCTCTTAGTCTGAATNAAACAGAAATAAGAAATTGAACATATGTAACCTCCATAACACAAAACAGAAGTTCAATTATGTAATAGCCATAGTTCTTCCATTCCAATCCAACCTGTTTTTTACAAGCCCAATGTCAAAAAACACGCAGTCACAACAACCAAAATAGATGACCAAACCAAAAGCTAACCATTGTATCTGATTTCAAAAACTCAAAACCACATCCAATCTGAGTCACCATAATATCCAAAACCACATCTAAAATCCATAACCTAACAACCATTACAGTTCAACAAAGTTATCAACCACATCCAAAACCAACCACAACCATTACAGTTCCAAAATGAAGCACATCTATCAACCCCTAGTTATCCACTATGCTCCCACAACTAGTAATCCAATGCTCACCTATTAATAGCACAGTAATATGATTACAACAGGTTGAAGCACATAGGGAAAAAAATCACAAGAAAATGAGCATTATTAATACCTCTAGTTTCTTCTTCAATCCCAATGTCTTGCTCTTAGTTTGAATTTTTTGAGTCCTTTTTGGCACCAATTCCTTGGTAGGTGTAAGACCTTTGGACTAACTTCTTGTTAACCTTGTAGGGGTAGTTGCAGCTACACTTTAGCTTCTTGTTGTGGGTGAAGTTGCAACAGAAGTATGCCCTGTGCTCTGACTCCCTTTTCTCCTTGTAGGTGTAGATTGAGTTTGAGTCCTTGTGACTTTTGTAGGTGAAGTTGCAGCAGATTGAGTTTGGCTCCTTGTGACTTTTGTGGGTGAAGTTGCAGCAGAAATATGCCTCTCCTTTGTATTCTGACTTTCTTTTCTCCTAGTAGGTGTAGCTGCAGATGTTGTGACTTTTGTGGGATTGCCTTTCTCATGAGAATGATGCTGAGGCAGNGCTGCAGATGTTGTGACTTTTGTGGGATTGCCTTTCTCATGAGAATGATGCTGAGGCAAGACTTGTCTTCTGGTGACCCTTGTATGTGACATTGCAACAGATTCTTGTGTTTGTAAAACATCACTTGCACTCACAATTTCTTTCCTTTTCCCCTTCTGAAATATTGTTTTCAAATTAGATAAAACACTTGCCCACAGTAATAAAATACACTTAAATAAAACACACCAATGTCCTCTTCTGTAACAATTAAAAAGTAACAAGTTACCTTGCCCACAGTAATGTCCTCAATAGGGGCTGACACTTCACACTCTCTGCCACTTGCTTTGCTCTTCTTCCCCTTCAGAAAAAAAAACAATTATGTACAAAGTATGCTTTCAATTGGATAAACACACCAATTAGTAACAATTGTATAACAAAGAATATTACCTTAACCACATTAGTCTCCTCAGTAGGGGCTGGTACTTCACTTACACTCTCTCTCTCAGCTGTTTTCTTCCTCTTGTTTCTCTTCATAAAAAACAATTCAATTAATGAATCAGAAAAACAAATTTTTATAATAAAACACATAATTGTTTAACAAATTCATTTACCTTGACCACATTAATCTCCTCAGTAGGGGCTGGTACTCCACTTCCACTCTCTCTCTCAGCTGTTTTCTTCCTCTTGTTTCTCTTCATTAAAAAACAATTCAATTAATGAATCGGAAAAACAAATTTTTATAATAAAACACATAATTGTTTAACAAATTCATTTACCTTGACCACATAACTATCTTCATTAGGGGCTGGTATATGAAGTCCTCCAGTTGGTTCACTCTTGTCCTTTTTCAAAGGGCAGGATCTGATGTTGTGGGTATCCTTCTTGCAGAGAGAACATTTCATTATCCTCCCTTTTCTACTGAGCCTCACTTCAACCTTTTTTTTGGATTTTCCTGGCAAGACCTCTTCATGGGGCTGTTTTTTTCTAGCATTTTNTAAAAAACAATTCAATTAATGAATCAGAAAAACAAATTTTTATAATAAAACACATAATTGTTTAACAAATTCATTTACCTTGACCACAAAACTATCTTCATTAGAGGGTGGTATAAGAAGTCCTCCAGTTGGTGCACTCTTGTCATTTTTCAAAGGGCAGGATCTGATGTTGTGGGTATCTTTCTTGCAGAGAGAACATTTCATTATTCTCCCTTTCCTACTGAGCCTCACTTCAACTTTTTTTTTGGATTTTCCTGGCAAGACCTCTTCATGGGACTGTTTTTTTCTAGCATTTCGTTTTGGCCTTCCAGGTAGACTGCCAACAGATGGTGGTTTCAAGGGTATTGCTTCTACAGTTGGCCAACTTTCAGGAGGTTCAACAGTGCCCAACGTCTCAGAATAAGCCTTCAAAAAAGTTTCTTTGTGGTACCAGTCAACAACATAGTCCTCTGGTTGAGTGCCCAACAAGAACATACCACTTATGGCATGCTCACAAGGGATACCTGTGAGGTCCCACTTCCTACATGTGCATGAGTTCTCCCCCATATGAACTCTAAATCTCCTTGAGTTTCCCTCAACTTCAAATTGGTCTTCTCCATTCCAGTGACAAATAAAACCCATGGACTTCTTCTTCAATTCCTCCAACAGCTTCAAGATTTTTGGGCACAAGTTCCCATGCAGATGTTTTCTCATCTGATCCCTTCTCATGTAGGTCCTCTTCATCAAGATAAGTCTTATTGTTTCCAACATAGAAACAATAGGTTTACTCCTTGCNCTTGCCCTCAGAATGAGTGAGTTAAATGACTCAGACATATTATTCAGCTGCATATCACACTTTGAGTTGCAACTATAGTGTGACCTTGACCACTGATTTGCTGGTTTCTTAGCCAACCATTCAAAAGCTTCTTTATCCCTTCCTTCCAGTTCTTTCATTGCAGCATTAAAATCAACAACCCTAGTGGACCTGGCTGCTCTCCACAACAATTTTTTTTAGGGCTAATCCCCTAAATAAAGCCCTAAAGTTTCCATACAAGTGTTGGACACAGAACCTATGCTCAGCATCTGGCAGTAGAGTTTCAATAGCATCTACCAGCCCTTTCTGTTTATCTGACATTATTGTCCACTGAAAAGAATTCTCAATCCCCCAAATCTCCTTTCAACAGTTCAACAAACCAATGCCAAGTTTTTTTTTGTTTCCTTTTCAACAACAGAATATGCAAAAGGATACATACAGTTGTTTCCATCAACCCCAACTGCAGTCAATGGAACACCACCACAACTGGTTTTCATATGGCAACCATCTAAGCATATCACCTTCCTACAACCCATAAGCAATCCCCTTTTTAAAGAGCCCCAACAAATATAAATTCTTTTAAACAGTGGCTCCCCATCTACAAGTTTGCTTTTCATTTTCACAGTGGTCCCAGGGTTGTGTCTTTTGATCTCTTCAGCATAAGACCAAAGCATAGCATATTGCTCACAATCAGCTCCCACACCAATCTGAGACACATATTTTTTAGCCTGATACATTTGCCATCTTTTGAAAACAATCCCTACTTCCCTTTGCATCTCTGTCATCATTACCTCTACTGGCCATTTAGGATTATCTAATATCTTATTTTTGTAAGTTTCAGCTATCCATTTTGGAGTAGCATGACTCACCTTTTGGTTTCTAGGACACTTATGTCTACCATTGAATGTCTTAACCTGCACAGTGTCTTCATTCTGAACTTTGGATGCATAAATGAGCCAAGGACATGACTTATTTTTGCATCTTGCTTGCACCTTATAGCTCAAATTAATTGTAAAAGACACTTCTCTACCTTGTGCAATTGCAAAGTTCCTAACAGCCTTTCTAAACATGTTTAAATCAGGAAATTTCATGCCCAATTCAAACTGTGGATTTTGCATGTCTTTTTGATGATCAAAAGTTGGATGGGCATTTTTAGCTCTCTGCTTACCCTTGCTACATGCAAAATTAGGCCTATCAGGTTCCTCTCTCGTTATCCTTCCCCATTCAATTTCTGCATCTACATGACCCTCAAACATCTTATCATCTTCATCATACAAATCACAATTACTCTCAAGAAACTCATCAGAACACTCTGAGTCTGATCCAAAAGATAGGATTTCAAACTCACTATCAGAATCACCCAAATCATCATCACCACAATCATCATCACCTATATCATCATGATTTTGTTCAACAGTGAAATTATCAATTAATTCATCTAAATCCTGCCCATCATCCCCCACATAATCCAATGGTTCATCAACAGAAGGCAAGCAATCAGAACTTCAGAAGGTTGACTACTCATGTAGTCTTCCATATGTTCAACATATAAACCAACCATTCTATTCTCATCAATCCAGTTAACAAGACTTATGGCATCAAAATCATTTTTCAAGACAAACACAGACCGACAATCATTAACACCATTACTACAATGCACACACCTAACACCTTCTGCCCCAGCTTCAGAAGCCATAAGAAATATTTCTATCAGTGAGAGTTCATCAGGGTCACAGTAGTCAATGTGACTTACCCTCATGTTCTCACCAGTGTAGCATGTATCACCGAGTTCCACAAATCGTCCACCATAATGAAATGAAATGGTAAACAGTTGTGAACTTGGACCTGAAGGGACAAGAATATTACACAAATCAATATCCTGGTCCCTTCACATGAAAATTAAATAAAAAAATCAATAAAAAACTAAACTAATTTATCAATTTGGAAAAAGGGACCACATTTCAGAAAAAATTCACATGTTGATATATGAATAATCCACTGATTGTCTCCACATTTAAAACGGCCATAATCACACCAACATGTTCACAGTTAAAAGAATTAGGCCAAATTCAACAAAAAATCAAAAAAAAAAATTATGAATTAGGGTTACAGTACAAACCGTAATCAGGGCAGGGTCTTCCTGGTGGTATGTCGTCATCACTGATTCGCTTTTTCCAGACCATCGCAATTGTAATCAATTTGAATTTGCGAAGTGTTTGCTCTAAATTTTTGCTGAGAAGGTTCTCGTTTTTTTCGCGCAGAGAGAGAGACAAGAAGAGTGTTTTGCCCTAATTTTGAATTGGGTTTGTGAATTCAGTTCAATTCAGAGTGTATTTGGGGGAATCCAACGGTCGCGTACATAAAATGGCAAATCTACCCTCAAGATTCGTGCGTGTCCGTCGCATGCTCGCTTTTCCAGTGGAAAACGAGCCGCCGATGGGCGGATGTTGCGATACAGGCAAACCCGTGTATTAAAGGTTGCAATTTAGTACAAAATATTCTTTAGATTGCAAAATCCGAAAACGCGATTAGTACAAGTTGCAAATAATTATTTACCCATTATTTAAAAACACAATTTTGTGAATGTATTATAATGTATATGATGATGATCACGATTGAGATGTAGAAACTTACATATCAATTATTCCCAAAATCATTGGGGGTGAGAAGCATGTTGGCGAGAATTCGCCGTAATCCGCTACTGCGTCGTCGGACTCGGTCTCCACCAACACCACACTCGTTGCAATCGATCTTGACCCGGCTGTCCTCGTCGTTCCAGCTTGCTGTAATTTTATTGATGGCAGCTGATGGATGCTGAGCAAGTGGGTCATTAATATGAAATCAAAAGAGAGATATGCTTGCTAAAATCTTTGAAGAAAATACATTCTCCAATTCTAAACGACCAACTTCCATTTTTTTTTCTCTCTGTGCGTGTTCTTGAAAGAGCTTACTAGCCTTCAACAAGTTCTACTGATAAGTGTCTGCCATTTCTAAATTCTCTCAACCACTATATTTTTATTTTTTATTTTTATTTATTTTTATTTTTTATTTTTTCAATAAACTTGTCCTTTTTTTCTGCTCTCTTTTATCTGCAACTGTATATACCCACAAAAGGTATATGCAAATGAATACATTTTTCAAGGACCAAAATAAGAGGATGCTTAAGTATGGTTGTTCTTGGGAAAACTTGAAGTAATGAAAATGATCAGATCAAACTTAAAATTTTGGCGGATGGAGTTTATTCAACATCATAAGAACAATAAGTAATAATCGAATTTCTGATACAGAGGATCGTCTATAAGACGCAACTGTAGAGCATACTCTTCTCATATTACAAATTGAGCTCTAGAAGGTAGAGACTCGTGCTGATAACGTGTTATAAAACTAGAGAGAAAAGAGAGATAATAGAGAAAATGTTTTCTCTTAGGTGTTTTTCATTATAACTGAAGCTCCTATTTATAGGAAAACTTCTGATGGCACAATTGTAATAATACAATTACATCGAGGGAAAAATAGTCATTCATATATACCGATATTATTGGTGTGGTTCATAACGGTTCATAACATTCATATATAAATTTGGGTTTTTACTGAATTTGATATTGGCTCACCTTAATTATGTTTCCTGGATTTGTGTTTATATTGCGTTGCTAAAGGATATTTAGTAGTATACTAGGATTAGGATGATTGTTCTTATATCAATTGAACTTGAACGTATTGATTGTCTGTTGTTATTTATTGATTGGAAAAACTTAGGAAAAAAAACATAAAAAAACTTATATACGGTTGTTAATAGTCAACTGATATTTTTACTGATTGTGATCGTTTACTAATTGTTTTGTTTGTACTGATCAATTGGAAAAACTTATATATGATTTTTACTAATTGTTTGCTGTTTGATATTTGTGTTTATTTCATTTTGAGTTGTTGCTGAATATTTAGTAGCAGATTATGGGAATCTAAGGGAATTTTATGCCTCTATATACATTAGGGATAATTCTTTATGTAAAAACTTATATCAATTGAACTTAGTGAGTTTAAGTTTTTAATATAAATTGAATAATTTATGTGGAGTGAACATCATGTGGTTGTATCATATGGAGATTAGAAACTGCTAAAAAACTTTTGTGTTGGGGGAATTGAAATCTCAAAATCTATGTGAGATAACTGTTTCCTTTGTGTTGGGCCAAATCATACAAGTTTGAATAGAAAAAAAGCAACTAAAGGTTTTATGTTTCGTTTATTATTAAATCTACATGTGTTATTTTCTCAATAATTGTTGGTGGACTGGAGTTGAAGGGGAATCCTAAGACCTATTATATATTGAGTAATAACATGTATAAACACCCTTGGAATTGGTAAGTCACCATATGTGTTCTTATTTCAATAATTTGGCGTTTCTATTAAAATCGATTCTATATTTCTTAGTTCTTCGATTTTTTTTTTTTTTTGTTTTTTT
>BKCP01011526.1:3876-13978 GCA_008636005.1 Striga asiatica | reverse complement strand
ACAAGACGGGTGCGGTGGTAAGTCTCCTCTTCAACTCCTGGAAACTATCCTCGCACTCAGAACTCCATTCAAACCTCACGGCCTTCTTTGTAAGGTTAGTTAGGGGTCGGGCTATTTTCGAGAAGCCCTCGATGAACCTCCTGTAGTATCCTGCTAACCCCAGGAAACTACGAATGTCGCTGGCACTTCTTGGTGTTTCCCACTTGCTCACAGCCTCTATCTTGCTGGGATCCACCTCAATGCCTCTAGCTGTCACAATGTGGCCAAGGAAAGCCACACGATCCAGCCAGAACTCACACTTCGAAAACTTCGCATACAGCTTCTCTCTGCGAAGAGTCTCCAGCACAATCCTCAGATGCTCCTTGTGCTGATCGATGCCTCGAGAATAGACCAGAATGTCGTCGATGAAAACGATAACAAACTGGTCCAGATAAGGATGGAAGACCCTATTCATAAGATCCATGAACACGGCCGGGGCATTGCTGAGTCCGAATGGCATTACTACAAACTCGTAGTGGCCGTATCGGGTTCGGAACGCGGTCTTAGAGATATCCGACTCCCGGATCTTCAACTGATGATAGCCAGACCTCAAATCGATCTTCGAAAAGACGCTGGCTCCCCTCAGGTGGTCGAAGAGATCCTCAATACGAGGAAGAGGGTACTTGTTCTTAACCGTCAGATGGTTAAGTTCGCGATAATCAATACACATGCGCATGGATCCGTCTTTCTTCTTCACGAATAGGACGGGCGCACCCCACGGAGAAACACTCGGTCGGATAAAACCGAGCTTGAGTAATTCTTGGATTTGGGCCTTGAGCTCTTGAAGCTCCTTCGGCGCCATACGATAGGGAGCCTTAGAAACGGGGCCGGCTCCTGGGACTAAATCGATGGTAAACTCAACTTGACGATCGGGTGGTCCTCCGGGAAGCTCGTCGGGAAAGACATCAAGGTACTCGCAGACGATGGATACTCTCTCTGGAGTTCGCTCATCAACAACATCGGATACCAAAGAGACAAGATAGCCTTGACAGCTACCCTTGGAAAGGCTCTTCCTAGCTTGCAATGAAGAGATGACTCGAGGCACAGTCCTCGAATTCACCCCATAAAAGACAACAGGCTGATCGGAATCGGGGAAAAGGGTGACTTCACGCTCCTGGCACCGGATATTGGCTCGATAACGAGTGAGCCAGTCCATGCCCAAGATCACGTCGAAGTCTCTCATTTCAATCACATAAACATCAGATTCGAAAACACGGCCACCAATAGAAACAGGAAGATTACGAACCAAAGAATCAGACATAATAGTTTTTCCTGAGGCTAGGCTAACCTCGAGAGGATCAACTTTTCAAACATTCACAAAAGATAGGGCTTCAAGACAATGGGATGAAATAAACGAGTGGGTTGCTCCAGTATCACATAAAGCAAAAACAGACANGGTTGGAATTTGAAATGGGCAGTTGGGCTGCACGTGTACTAGTCGGTTATTGCTAGTATGACGTGGCCTATGCGGGATTCCTTTGAGTTTGCATGGCCAATTGAGTGCAGCGGGATGACACGTGTCTTGGCGGTTCCAAGGGACACGTGGCACGACGGTTATTGACCCGCGCATTGGACATATGTGCATGACGGTTGCCGACCGTTGTTGCATGGGCTAAGTTGGCATCAGGTTGATGCGGGCACGTGGCAAGGAGCAGTTGTGCATAACTGCTTGTCGGTTACCGAGCGGTTACCAAGCGGTTGGGGAACTGCTGTACCCGAGGTCTATAAGTAGGCCGCTGAGGGCATATGCGCGGGACGACAACACGAGAGAGATCGAGCGCGAGATAGCGAACTCGAGAGCGTGATCAAGCGAGTGACCACGATACACTCTGTAAGAACTCGGAAAGAGCATTGAGTGCTAAACACGAGGGTGCAAGGCAAGGCAAACAGACGAGTGAACTAGGGTGTGAACAAGTCTGTGTATTGTGTACTAGTAGGTGCGAGAGTTGGCATACGCCAAGTGATATAGTGTGCGTGTGTAAGGCCAATTTCTGTAAGGCCGGTATTAGTATGCATGTATATGTGCCTGCGTGCACAAGAGTGTATGTGTTGAACCGTNTTTTCGAAAACCCAGCTCGCACGTTCTTTCGAAAATAAAAACGAAAATTTTACTCTGATTTTCAAAGCTAGTAAGGCGGGGTGTGACACAATCTCTGTAAGGCCGGTATTAGTATGCATGTATATGTGCCTGCGTGCACAAGAGTGTAGGTGTTGAACCGTGTATGCAAGCTGTAGGGTCTCCATTGTACTTAGTGTTATAAAAGTGCATTGGTTGGGCGTGAGCCCGTAATATTGCGTGTCGCTGTTTTATTTTATTGCTTCCGCATGTGTGTGAGCGACTTGTTTGCATAACCTTGATTTATACTTGTATGGGCGAGCGAAGGATCAAGGTACGGTGAAGGCTGACTGGTTTTGTGGGAAATCAGGCCGCATAGGGTGCTAAGGGCGCGAAAAAATTAGCCTCTATCTAGACCCTGTGACACCAATGCTGGTGATCAAAAGTCGGATGTTGCTCCTCAAACCATCGAGGAACTTTGCAGCCTTCTTCTCCTCCGTATCGACAAGATGCGGAGCAAAGCCACTCTTACGAGCGAACTCCCGCTCGTACTCGTCCACTGATCTCTCCCCCTGCTGGAGAGCGGCAAACTCACGGGCCATTCTCTGCTTGAAATGGTGAGGATAAAACTTGTCCTCAAAAAGGGTCTTAAGCTGAACCCATCTCATGGCCTCACGCTCATCCTCGGTGCGTAAACGCCAGTAGTCCTCCCACCAATCTCCGGCGGCTCCCTCAATCTGCTTCTCGGCGCATGCCATCTTATGCCTCTCGGATATCCCCATGATAAGGAAAATCCTCTCCATCTTACGGATCCACTCGGCCACGGCTAGTGGGCCATCTTCCCGGTGAAACGAGGCGGATCATACGTACGGAAACGGCTGACTACTACAGCCTGGTCTGGCTCAGCTGGGGCTTCTGGATCTCTGCGCGGCGGCATTCTGGAGATCCAACAATACTTGAATTGATTAGTATAGCCAATTAAGCAATAGCCATACTTAGACTTGAAATGATCAAATCAAATAAATAATATCCGAAAACACCTAGCTTGGCTAGAGTTCCGGTATACTTAAACTTTCTATGTTCTGGCTCGTAATGGAGTTCTGACTTAGTCTAGAGTCCTTGGACTTAGCTGTTCTAGAGTTCTGTCTCTAGGGTTATCTGTCTTATAGGAGGATAGTTATCTAGCCCCATACTTGAACTGAATTTAGCACTTGCAAAACTTAAACTGAGTCAGGTGACTTACCTCGGAGTCGGCGCGGATGAGCGTGGCGTGGTCATGGTTTTCTAAACTTTGAATGTATACAGAAACGCACTCTGCGCACTGATACCACCTTCTGTCGCACCCCACCTTACTAGCTTTGAAAAATTAGAGTAAAATTTTTGTTTTTATTTTCGAAAGAACGCGCGAGTTGGGTTTTCGAAAATACTGACTTATTGCGGGATGTGGCAGATAAAAACTTAAACTGAACTGAGCTTGCTCACAGACATAATAAAACATGCAACCAAACTGTTCGCTCGCGGATTATGGAATTATACATGCATATTCTGTACTATCTCGCACTGTCTACAAAAACTCGCTGGCGGAAGCATCCGAAATACGAATACATAAACATGCATACATAAACTGAATAATACACATAATCATAAATCTAGGACATAAAAATGCTGGTAAAATATGTCTAACTCTCATGACCACGCTGTGCCACGTCTGTGCTCATCCGGCGCGCTCGACTCCGTCTCTTGAAAAACACAATGGGGGCGTGGCAAACCACTATGCTCCGCAAAGACCAGTACTGAACAAAACATCATCTATAATAACGTATCATGAAACATAAATATATAAGAGCTGAAACTGTAAATTTTTCTCTGATTTCTGTTCTGATATATGGTCAAAAGACCCTCGGCCTTGGCCGCTCGTGTGCACACACCGATGGGGTATACAGGCCTTGGCCCCCCAAACGGTCATCAGGTGGGTATAAAGGCCTTGGCCACCCAACCCGGAACTAAAATGTCTCAAACATACCTCTGCCATGGTACAGATATTATCTATGATGTGACATCCAGTACATGACCCCCACCTGAATACTTGAAAATCTGAACGCAAGTGCGGATGCTGGAGTAGCGGTCGGAGGCTCGACTCTCCTTAGGCTACATAAATATTTAAGCAAAATAATGCTAAGTATAATGCTCAGAATATTTAATTATATGCTAAAAGAAAACCCAGCTCGCACGTTTTTTCGAAAATAAAAACGAAAATTTTACTCTGATTTTCAAAGCTAGTAAGGCGGGGTGTGACAAAACGCCTCGAGCCGGGCCTACAACGCGCGCAAGAGGTTAGCGCGGCAGGCGGGCGAGACGCAGGCCATCGCGTGCGGGGCATGCGAGGCCGACGAGGGGGACCTAACGGGCAAGAGCGCGCAGCTAACGCTCGGGCAAAATGTGACCGCAGAAGTTGAGGCAAGTGGCACGGACGCGGGCGACGCGAGGGGCGCACGCGAAGAGGCTTCGGGTGGCAGGGACGCGCGCGAGGAGTCCGCTGGGCGCGAGGACTTGAGCGGGGCGCGTAGCGGGGAAGCACGCGCGGGGACGGGCGGCGCGACCTTAGTCCTCGAGGACTAAGGCAAGTCGCGCGGGACCCAAGGGCGACGAGAAGGCGGATGGGATGTTTGGCTTGGAGTGCAAGTCAAGGCTTTTCAAGATCCCTTAGTTATTTGGTTTCCTTATTCCATTATGATTTCTAGATTGTTTAGGATACTTAATATTTTATTGCTTTATTAGAGTTATAGCTAGATTAGGAATAGATCTATTTGATGCCTATATAAAGGCCCTTCCTCTTGTTATTTTAATGATTCAGAAATTAATAGAAAAATCGAACTTTTGTTCAAACACTTTGCCTTAGATATCTTTTCGATTTGTTTTGCAATTTTATCGTTTCAAGGGGTGCGGTTCTGCAAACCTCGAGACACCTATCGGCGATTCAAGGCACTGGTTTGTGGCTTATTGACAATCGGGACACGCGATCTTCATCATTGGAGCTTTCATTGAGAGTATCTAGATCGTGTGTCTTTTCCTACCCCATTCCCTTTCCTTTTATTCTTCTTTATTTTCGTCCCTCCTATTAAAAAAAAAAATCTTCAAAACGAGTCCTCGAAGTAAAGAACGAAAGCAAGAAAAGAAAGCCATGGCCAACAAGGAGATGAAGGACAAGATCGACAACCTAGACGCTCAAGTTCGAAGTATGAGCGAAGTCATGGATACTTTCGGTGAGGGGCTTAACGCGACCAAAGCATCGGTTCGGGATTTGATGGAAACCGTGAACTGGGGGTTCGAGGAGATGGCGCGCGGCTTCCAACGATACGCGCGGTCACCTCCACAACAGCCAAGGCGCGATCGACCCGAAGAGGAGGAGCATCGACCCGATGAGCGCGAGCGCGAGGAGGACTTCGATCAGCGGTCACAAGCGTCTAACGTGCACAACCGCCCGAGGCTCGACAAACCGAGGCTCACGCTATCCACCTCCACCGGCACCGATCCTGAGGCATGGCTCAACCGGGCCATGCAATACTTTGAGCTCAACGAGACCGAGGCCAATGACCGCGTGCAATATGCGGCCTATTACCTAGATGGTGAGGCTAACGTCTGGTGGCAATGGCTCACAAACGTATACCGCAAACGGCAGCAAGTCATCAGGTGGGGAGATTTCGAGCGCGAGTTACTCACGTGTTTCGGGACTTCCAACTACCATAACTATGATGAGGCCCTTTCGCGTATACGCCAAACCGGCAGCCTGCGCGATTATTTGAAGGAGTTCGAAAAACTAGCGTGTCACGTCAGGGACTGGCCCGAGGCTGCATTGGTCAGGGTATTCATCGGCGGGCTTAAGTATGATCTCGCCGCAGAGGTTCGATTGGAGCGGCCCGAGTCGATGCATGCGGCCATGGAGATTGCCCGGCGCCGTGACGATCATCTCGCCGCTACGCGAAAGGGACGGGCGGACGCACGCTTCTCCGAGCCATAGCGCACGACGAAATATCGCGCCCAGCATACGGCCACCAAGTAACGCTCGACCACCAATCCCGGGAATCAAGCGTCTGTCGCTCGAGGAGATGAGGCACCGACGCGAGCAAGGCCTGTGCTTCAAATGCGAAGAAAAATTCACACCGGGCCACTGATGCAAGCAGGCGTTTTTAATCGACGTCATTGACTCCGATGATGAGGAAGAGCCCGAGGCTGAGGAGAGCGAAGTTCAAACTGAAGTGCTCAAGGAAGAAGCTGAAATCTCGATGCACGCCATGGCTGGTACCCGAGGACCGAGGACGTTGCGGCTACCGGCATGGGTCAAGGACCGCCGCGTGGTCGTACTCGTGGACAACGGGTCATCCCACAATTTCATCAACACCACGTTGTCCCAAAAGCTAAACTTGTCCACCACCACGATCGAGCTATTTGAAGTCCGAGTAGCCAATGGTGAACGGTTAAGGTGCACCGAGTCCTTTCACAAGGTGCCAATCAAGTTCCAAGGAGTCACCATCAAGGCCGATCTTTACGCATTACCCCTGGTTGGACCCGATGTGGTGTTAGGAGTCCAATGGCTCGAAGGATTGGGAGAAGTGACCACCAACTACAACACTGGGGTCATGAAGTCCAAAGCGGGAGAACAGCAAGTTACCTTAAAAGCTAGTGAAGTTAGTGGGACCAAGGAGGTTGGTCTCAAGAGCATAGAGAGGGTTTGGCGTGGGGGTGGCCAAATCTTCGCCGTCGTGGTCGAGGACACGAGCACACCCACATCCGAACCCGACATACATCAAGGCGAGGTGCGCACGTTACTCAAGGAGTTCGACCGAGTCCTAGGTGAGCCTAAGGGCTTGCCGCCGCACCGGGAGTTTGATCACCGAATACCCTTGGTCAATGAGCAGCATGCGGTACACGTCCATGTATACCGGTATGCGCACTTTCAGAAGACCGAAATAGAAAGTCAAGTTGGCGAAATGCTTGAGTCTGGGCTCATTCAGCACAGCTCAAACCCATTCTCATCACCAGTGCTACTAGCCAAGAAGAAAGACGGCACGTGGAGGTTTTCCACCGACTACCGCTCACTAAATGCCGCAACTATCAAAGATCGATTTCCTATACCAAGTGTCGACGACATGCTCGACGAGCTAGGAGGATCCCGTTATTTCTCTAAGCTCGACCTTAGAGTCGGGTACCATCAGATCAGGCTACACAAGGCTGATATTCCAAAGACGGCCTTTCGTACGCACCAAGGACACTACGAGTATTTGGTGATGCCATTCGGGCTATGCAACGCCCCATCCACCTTTCAATTTGCCATGAATTCCATCTTCAAGGATCACCTGCGCAAGTTCGTCTTGGTATTCTTCGACGACATTCTAGTCTACTCAAAGACGTCAGACGAGCACATGGGGCACTTACGTGTGGTGCTCGAGATCTTGGAGGCCAATTCATTTTACATCAAGCCGTCCAAGTACTCGTTTGGACAGAAGATGGTCGAATACCTTGGTCACTTTATTTCACATGATGGCGTGAAGGTCGACCCAAAGAAAATTGAAGCTATGGTCGACTGGCCGAAACCGACCAGCCTGACGCAGTTAAGAGGTTTCCTAGGGCTCACAGATTACTACTGGAAGTTCGTGAAGGACTATGGGTCCATTGCCAAGCCACTAACCGAGATGACCAAGAAGGGCGGATTCAAGTGGACCGAAGCTAGTGAGGCTGCATTCGAGAAGCTTAAAGGTGCGATGACCTCGACGCCTGTTCTAGCCATGCCAAGGTTCGATGTGTTGTTTGAGGTGCACACGGACGCGAGCGATGTGGGCATTGGTGCGGTGGTAGTCCAGGAAGGACGTCCCTTGGCCTTCCTTAGCAAAGCCCTCGGCACGACTCGACTAGGATTGTCCGTATATGTGAAGGAGATGCTCGCAGTTGTAGAAGCGGTACGATGTTGGGGGCCCTACCTCTTGGGGCGTCGCTTTCGGATCGTAACCGACCAACAACCGCTCAAGCACTTGCTCGAGCAACGAATCGTGACGCCCGAACAACAAAAGTTTGTCTCAAAGCTTATGGGCTTCGACTTTGAGATAATATATAGACCTGGTCGACAAAACGCCGTGGCCGACACCTTGTCGAGGCGGACGGATGTCGCCGAGCTCGAAGCCATAACCGGACCAACATGGGCCATATGGGAAGAGATTAGAAGGGCTCAAGAGAATGACGCCCAATGTCAAGATTTGCTACGGGCAATGGAGGTTGGCGAAGCAGCGGTAGCCGATTACGAGCTTCACAATGGTCTCGTGCTACACCGAGGCCGAGTATTTGTGCCGGATAGTGGGCAGCTCCGCGAGCAAATATTGCAGCACTTATACAACTCAAAAATTGGAGGACACTCGGGGTTCTATCGTACTTGGATGAGAATGGCCAATACCTTCTTTTGGCCAGGGCAGCTAGGCGCGGTTCGGGAGTACGTCGCGCACTGCAACGAGTGCCAGCGCACTAAGGCTGACGCACGACGACCGAGTGGTCTATTGCAGCCTTTGCCAGTGCCCGAGAGTATCTGGGAAGACATCACCATGGACTTCATCGAGGCACTGCCTATCTCTAATGGGTTCAATGGAGTTATGGTCGTGGTCGATCGACTGACGAAGTACGCGCACTTCATACCAATCACGCACCCCTACACGGCAAAGTCTATCGCCAAGCTCTTCATTGAGTATGTCTGAAGCTACATTGGGTGCCACGCTTGATTATCTCTGATCGTGACCGAATTTTTATGAGTAGCTTTTGGTCTGAGTTCTTCAAACTTTAAGGGACCAAGCTATCAATGAGCTCTGCCTATCACCCGCAGACGGATGGCCAAACCGAGGTGACTAACCACACGCTAGAGCAATACTTGCGATGCTATGTGCACCAATTTCCGAGGAAGTGGGAGAACTTTCTACCGTGGGCCGAGTATTGGTACAACACTACTTACCATGAGTCGACCAAGGCTACACCATTCGAGTTGGTATACGGGCGCAAACCACCTACACTCGTAAATTATTCGGAAGGAGTTGCAATCAACGATGAAGTAGGACGAGAACTTGAGGAGAGAGACTTAATGTTACGAGAGCTGAAGAGAACTCTCGAGGGGTCGATTAACCGCATGAAAACCTTTCATGACAGCAAAAGGCGCGAAGAAAGTTTTGAGCCAGGCGACTATGTCTATTTGAAGCTTCGGCCCTTTAGGCAATACGACGGCGCAAAGGGCTGCAACTAAGCTCGGGGTACGCTATTACGGGCCCTACCAGATTTTGAAGCGCATAGAGCAAGTAGCTTATCGCCTAGAGTTGCCAGAGAGTTCGCACATCCATCCAGTCATACACGTCTCGCAGCTCAAAAGAAGTCTAGGAGAAGCGCACAAGTGGTGCGAAGAGCTACCCGCGACGGCAACGGATGGACGGGTCATTGTTAGGCCAAGCCGTGCGATCGAGTATCGCTAAGTAAGGAAGGCTGGACGTTACCGTTGGGAGGTGTTAGTCGAGTGGAAGGAGCTGCCAACAGAAGAAGCCACTTGGGAGGATGTAGAGGAAATGCGCGAACAGTTCTTTAATTTAATACTTGAGGATAAGGAAGCGCTTGAAGGGGACAGGAATGATGCGGATGTGGCTAGGCAGCTGAAAAACGTGTAACGCCCCAAAACAGTAATAATATTCAGAACGATTTCACTGCTCGACTATAAGTGAAATCTGTAATTTTTAGAAATTATCGAGTTATATTATTTATGCTAAATGCTCAAACATGATAAATTATTCTTTGAATAATTCTATCTCAAGTATAAGTTAAGATTAATCCATTAATTTGGGTTATTAAATAATAGCAAGTCAATTCGAGAATTTATCGACTCCGAACCCTAGTTTGGATCCGAGTTAATTTTTGAGTAAATCCCGAGCATGGCCAAGTATTGGTATTTTTATACTTAGAATATTTTTCTAAGTGTATATAAATATCAAA
>BKCP01011515.1:4841-16317 GCA_008636005.1 Striga asiatica | reverse complement strand
AAATTTGATTTTATTTAAATATTACTAAATATTGATTATTTTATGCTAAAATGTTTAGTATAAATATGTGCAAAATGGTTTTGCATTTTGAGTAGTTTTTGATCCTAAATTTCTAAGTGTTAGAAAGAGAAGAAAGTGTTCTTCATAAAACTTCAAGAAAGAGTTATTAAAATTCCCAAATAAAATTCATAAATATTCCTATACAAGAAAACCGAGTCTTTTCTACTAGCGAAGGAAAGTCGTCGGAACCGGGCTTCATAGGGTGGATACGTTTAGAGGGAAGACACTTGGATTCCTCTAGCGAGTAACCTAAAGTCGTTGAAGTTACAACCGGGAACCGATTCCCTCATCCACCATCAAAAGTGAAGGAGTTCAAGACATTCGGTAAATATTTTTACTAGTATTTACTTTATAGTAACAAATCAAAATTTGTATATGATGCATGTTTTAAAGATGACGATCAGTTAATTCGTAATTAGTATATATGGGTGTTGTATTTATACGATAAATACTTACTTTAAAAATTTTAAATTCCGCTGCGTACAGCCCGTACGGTACTAACGAACCCAACAAGAAGGCCATCAAATACAGACAACCCCCCAATCGCGCTGACAAGAGAAACGGGGAGAAGAAGAGGATAATTCACCTCAAGTCAACTTATAATCCGCCCGGCACCTTTGAAGAACATCGATGCTGGACCTCCGCCGAAGATCTATTGTTCAAGAAGATGGTCGTGACCGAGCCAAAGCTGCAAGAAGAAATTCATTTGGCGGCCTACCTCTCCTGTTGGATATGCACATTCATCCTTCCCAACGGCAATGTTGACATAATTCGTCCGGGCACCTTCAAGATGGCAAGCATGATGGTCAAGGGTCAGACGGTCGGTCTCGCTATTCCGGTGTTGACGAGCATCTACAAGGGGCTGAACGAGTTTACAAGCTGCATTAGTCCATCTCAATAGATTTTTCCCGTCCACTTTGTTTACGGCTGGCTGGCACTCTATTTTAAAACTCACTTAGCAATTGGTCAAACGCGCAAGCCCATGATGGTGACATATTCCGGTGAGAACGGCGCAAGACACTTTGAGCCCGAGGAAGCCCGCAGACGTATCCATAAGGGGGACTCCGCTTTATGGACTTGCAATATCATCATCAAAGACCAGACTTCCCGATACGTCGATGATCAACGAAGACCTGGATACGAATGGAGATACTTCATGGCGATTCGGTCTAACTACCTAACGTGGCGTCAAGGCAATCGCTTTTTTATAGAGCCATATAGTCCTCATCGATTCAGTCGTCAATTTGGGTATTATCAAGATGTTCCCGGCATTTTGAAGGAAGACTTCCGTGAGGGTTCTCTTGATGACGGAATTCACTATTGGCAACTGAGCGTTCTATGCGGATCCTCATCCAAAGCTTCATTGCCTTGTGCCTCAACAAATGCGAAGAAATCAACACCAGCTTACAAGTCATGGTGGCATCAAGTTCATGGAGGCTATCTTGAGCGCCATATAGAGGATTTACTTGCATCAAAGCCGAACACGATATCTTCGAAGGACAAGGAGCTAGTTGTTGACGAGGGTGATCCTGCAAGTGAAGATGATGATGCGCTTCTCGCCAGAATTTCTGGGACCAACAAGAGAAAGAGTGGGTCCACCTCTTTAGTAGACAGTAGCAGTGCCGACCATCATTGGAAGAGAGCAAAACGAATGTCTGATTCCCAGCAGCACGTGGAGAAAACAGTCGAAGATCAACATAAGACGGAGGACCTCATTGCTAAGGTTTTCCCAAGTCTATTTTTTCTTCTTTACTTCTACCTCGAGTTCTCTTTTTGATTGATATATGTATTTCATTTCTGTTTTTCAGGCTCAACGGGATGTCTTTGGTTCTGACGATGACGAAGAGTCTCAAGACAATGAAGCGACTTCTGTAGCAAATGTTCCAGCGTGTGCGAAGAAACCTACTGCTCAACAAAACCTTCATACTCCAGCCGCTTTAGAGTTTAAAGGGGAGAAGTTCATTCTTGACCGTCAAAAGAAGTATCTTCAAGGCATGTGGCACGACCTCCGTGATAAGGTCATGGCGACTCTTATCGATTCCTTGTCTTCCATAAAAGAAGAGGTGTCACTCATTTTTGGTGCTATGAGGCTATGCGACAAGTTTGACTTTTCCACTATCGAGAACTCATTTAAGGTTTTGTTTGACAACGCCGACTCTTATGACGGAGTACGTTCAAAATCTTCGGAGAAGACGACGAAGGAACATATTGCTCGACAATTGGCCGAAGCTAAAGATCGTCTTTGTGAAGATAAGGCGAAGGAGGATAGTGAATCAAATCAAGTGAAGTCCACTCAGGATGAGCTAAAGCGAGTCACGGAAAAGCTTGAGCAGTTGAAGACAAAGGCAGAAACACTATTCCAGACATTGAAGCAGCAGCAAGAGTCACTCGACAGTGCCAAGGCCCAGGTGAAATTAACTCAAGAGAATATCCTCGCCATCAGCAGTGCTCCACCGTTGGACGAAGAAGTGGTTGAACAGTTGAAGATGTTCAAGTCAAATTTGAAGGCAACTAAAGAGAAGCTAGGAAGCTTGAATCCTTTCGCTTAGTCATGTTTGCGACTCTTTTGCTTATTTCTTCATGTAATAAGACTCAAGGTTATGGAATGAATGATTTGTTTCTTCTTTGCATCATGCAATCTCAATCTCGAACATTAGCATTTGTTGCACTTCATTTGCTCGCCAAATCAATCAAAATTGACTAACTTAGAAGACGAACATAATTTATGACTGAACTTAGAAAATATCTAAGCTGCCTACGTACCTTTTAAAAGGATCAAGTCATAACGTAGTTCAAAGTAACATGAATTTGTTTAGGGGGGGTGTCGTACACAGTTTATACTCATGCGGGCTAGGAGTGACTATTCTTTAACTACTTTTAGACAAAGTAGAGTATTAGGTTTAACCACATAACACCTTAGTGGAGAATTAACAGTTTAACCACATATATTCACATTGGTGGAGAATTTTAGCAGTTTAATCACATGCAAAGCTTTTTGGTGATTACCGTTCACAGTTTATACTCATGCGGGTCAGGAGTTCTTCTTCTCTTTTTTTGTTTTTTTTTTTTCTTTTTTTTTTAATTAATACATAGTACAACTAAGCGTAGTAGCGTTTCAAGAATTTCCCATTGATAGGGCCAATCTTGACTCGATCCTCCGAAATCAACTTATACGCGCCATTGGTGTAGACTTCCGTGACGACATACGGTCCATCCCATCTTGACACGAATTTGTTCCCAACACGATGAGTAGTTATGATGGGTCTTCTCACAGCAAGCACCAGATCTCCTACTTGAAAAGAACGAGCTCGGACCTTCTTATTGAACGACTTTGAAAGACGAGCTTGATAACATTCAAGTCTTTGTTGCGCTTCCAATCTCCTCTCATCAAGAGTTCTAATTCCTGAAGGCGCAGTCATGCATTATCTTCTTCAGTCAACCCTTCTTGTATGGCGATCCTCAATGATGGAATTTGTTGCTCGAGAGGAACAACAGCTTCAACACTATATACAAGTGAGTACGGGGTCGCTTGAGTGGGAGTCCGATAAGTGGTGCGATACGCCCAAAGCGCTTCATGAATTCTTTCATGCCAATCCTTCTTTGACTTAGCTACGACCTTCTTCAAAAGACTACATAAAGTCTTATTGAACGCTTCAGCAAGTCCATTAGCCGCCGCATTGTACATAGAAGACTTTCTTCGCTTAAAGTTGAACTTCTCGCAAAGCTTATCGATCAGGCTGTTGCTGAAAGGCTTTCCATTATCCGTTATGATGTACCGTGGGATTCCATATCGGTAGATGATGTTTACACGAATGAAGTCAGCAACATTTTCTTTCTTCACTTCCTTCAAGGGAACCGCTTCAGCCTATTTTGAGAAGTAGTCAGTCGCAGCCAGAATATAAAGATGACCACCCGAAGACTTTGTCAGAGGACCAACCACATCTAATCCCCAAGCATCAAAAGTCCATGAAGCAACAGTAGGGTGCAACGGCTCAGGAGGTTGATGGATCAAATTTGCATGATATTGACACGCTTGACATCTTTGGGCATAATCCATACAATCTCTAACCATTGTCTGCCAGTAGTATCCCAATCTCTTAATTCGAAAGTGCAACTTCGGACTAGACTGATGAGCGCCACAGATGCCCGAGTGAGCCTCTTCAATAGCTTGAGCAGCTTCTTCGTCGCCTAGGCCTCTTAAGAATACTCCATCGAACGACTGTCTATACAATACATCATTGAAATAAATGAAGCGAGGCGCACGACGTTGAATATCAACCTTTTGTCGTGGATCATTGGGAAACTTGTCATACTTCAAGTAATCCACAAGCAATTGACGCCAATCTTTCTTTTTAATATCGAATACTTCAACCACATGAGTTTCATCTTCATTCCAATCATCATTGTCGAAAATCGGAGGTATAACCCAACTTCTGCAAATTTGCACTCGAGCCCTATCCTCAGGAAGAATGAGTGAAGAAGCGAGTTTTGCCAAAGCATCAGCTTGTTTATTATACTTTCTCGGCACGTGTTCAATTGTAACATCTCCAAGCCATCCCATGAGTCTATTCGCATAGTCGACGTACGGGAGCAGCTCAGGTTTCTTTACATCGTATTATCCAAGAAGTTGGTTTACCACCAACTTTGAATCTCCATAGATCTTCAAATGTAGTTGCTTCATGTCCACGGCCATCTCCAACCCCAGAATTAGAGCTTGATACTCCGCGACGTTGTTTGACCAATTTTCAATTAAAGTGAAGGAATACGGAAGCACTTCTCCATGGGATGTCACAAAGACGACTCTGGCACCAGCTCATTCTCTATGAGACGCTCCATCAAAGTACATCTTCCAAGGAGGAGCAATTTCAATGAGAAGACGTCCTCATCGGGTAGTTCATCAGACAACTCCCACTCAGCAGGAATAGGGTGATCGGCTAAGAAGTCTGCCAGAACTTGTCCTTTTACCGCCTTTTGAGGGATGTAGACAATCTCAAACTGTCGAAGTTGAAGATACCACCTAGCTAAACGGTCTGAGAGGACGGGTCTTGTCATGACATACTTCAATGGATTTGCCCTTGAAACAAGACGAACCTTATGAGCTTGAAAATAGTGCTTCAACTTTTGAATTGCAAAGATCAGCGCCAAACATATATTCTCTATCGGTGAATAGTTCAACTCATTTGGTGTCATCGTTCTGCTCAAATAATATAAGGCGCTCTCCTTTCATCATCATTTTCTTGCGCCAGCAGAGCTCCAACAGAACGTTCTTGTGCTGCTATGTAGAGAATAAGAGGACGACCAGACACTGGCGCAATTAACACAGAAGACTTCATTAAATAAGCCTTTATGCTTTCAAAAGCATTTGTACAAGATTGATCCCACTCAAAAGGAACACCTTTCTTCATTAGATGACTAAAAGGTTGGCATCGTCCGGCTAAATTTGAGATGAACCTTCGAAGGTACGCCAACTTCCCTTGCAGACTTTTAAGCTCGTTAATGTTGCGAGGCTCGGGCATTCTTAGTATCGCATCAACTTTTGCTTGCTCGATCTCTATTCCACGATGACGGATAATAAATCCAAGAAACTTCCCCGACTTGACACCAAATGCACACTTCAATGGGTTCATTTTGAGTTGATATCTTCTCAGGCGTTCAAAAACCATTCTTAAATCTTTGAGGTGGTCTTCTCGCTTCTTCGACTTCATCACCACATCATCAACATAGCACTCGATGTTCTTGTGCAGTATATCATCAAATATCTTTTGCATTGCCCTTTGATATGTAGCTCCAGCGTTCTTCAATCCGAAAGGCATTACCTTATAGCAGTATATACCCTTTGGAGTGCGAAATGCCGTCAACTCCTCTTCTTTTGGCGACATGCGTATCTGGTTGTATCCTGACGATCCGTCCATAAAAGACAACGCTTCATGTCCCATTGTAACATCGATCATGAGTTCAGTTATAGGTAATGGGAAGTCATCCTTGGGACACGTCTCGTTAAGATCTCGAAAATCCACGCAAACTCGAATTTGACCATTTTTCTTTCTGACAGGAACGATGCTCGAGATCCACGTAGGATATTTGACCTCCCGAATGAAACCAACTTCAATGAGTTTATTCACTCCTGCTTCAATCAACAGGATCAACTCGGGACGAAATCTTCTTTGTGCTTGTTTAACAGGTTTTGCCCCCTTTCTCACGGACAAATTATGCACCGCCACTTTCGGGTCTAGTCCAGGCATCTCTTTGTACGACCATGCAAACACATCCTTAAACTCACCAAGAAGCTCTATGTAGGCCTTCTCTTCATCTACAGTTAACAAGGCGCTAATGTATGTTGGGCGAGGACCATCAACATCACCCAAGTTGATTTCTTTTAGTTCGTCGTCTGTGGCCTTGACACCTTCTTCAAGCTCGGGAGGTGCGTCTTCAGCATTTTCCTCTTCTATTAGAGTATCCTCGCATATAGTGATGTGGTTCACAAGTGCAATATCTTCGATCGGTTCACTGGGAGTTTTGAAGTCGATGCATGGTCTCACACGTCCATTTCTTCCTGCGACAAATCGTGTCTACAGATTTTCATCAACTCCAGTGATATACCCTTTTCTCACTAAATAAGCTATCTTTCGGTAAAGAGAACTTCCATCATCTCGAGGAGTTGTAAGAGTACCGCAAGCATAGTAAGACAAAGTGACACTTTGTCTATCTTCATCTTCATCGTCCTGCACTCTTGTATGAACGATCATGTGCTCAAAAACTTCCCCACCTGATATGATTAAGGTAGTTTGACATTTCATGCGTGACGGAATCCAACTTCTAAGCTTTGGAGCTGGGCCCGCGCCTTTTTCTTGTCTTAAAGGCTTTGACGGTTTAGATGATCCAAGTCGCTTAAACACAGATTGTTTGCCCCTAGACTTCTGAACTGGACCGAGTCTTTGAAACATCGACACTCTTTTTCCTTTCTTTTCTCCGTCATTGGACGGAAACTCTCCTTCCGAGACATGGTTGGCGTTTGCTCTCTTGATGGCGATTCTAATTGGATTCGGTGCCACATATCCAACACCTGCCCAATTGTGCTTTTGCTCTTGAGGTATGAGATTTCCTAAAGAGTGACTTTCATTGGGGTTGTATCCTGCTTTGACGAGAAGGTTGTAGGCTTTTGGATCAAAACACTTTGAATTCTTCAGTCCTTCGCCATGCTCCGTTACCGCTCCTTTGCTTGGACGAACAAACTTCATGGGTGGTTGGGAGATAGGTTTATCGTCATTTATCTTCGGCAGTGGCAGCACTAACTCTTTCGAAGAGTTTTCTACCTTTTCAATCTTTGGTTCTCTACCTTTGGATCCATTTTGCTGCTTAGACAAGACTTTATCAACTGATTTTTCATCTTTGAAATAGTATTTGGCATCAGCGAAATGAGTTTCGGCCTCCGTAAAAGGTTTATCATCACCAAGAACAGTCTTCACAACGCCATTCTTGCAATATTTGAAGCATTGATGCCATGTTGACGGAACCACGCCATTCTCATGAAGCCATGGACGACCAAGTAGCATGTTGTAAGAAGTTTTTGCGTCGATAACATGGAACATTGCGGTTGATTCCATATATTCCATCAACAAACTCAACCTTATAATGCCAAGAGCTCTTTGCCCCCCTTGGTTAAAGCCTTGAATCATCAATCGACTATTACCAAGTTCTTCAGTAGTCATTCCTAACTCTTTCAGCGTACGGAGAGGCAAAATGTTGACTGCTGATCCTCCATCAATCAATATTCGATTAACCTTTTGCTCTTGGACATAGCCGGCCACGAACAAGGGTCTATTGTGAGGCTTAGAACCAAGCAGCAGATCTTCATCAGTAAAGACCATCATGGAATCACGACCAACATGGTGATCTTCAACCTCAGGCAGATTGTTTTCTTCTAGCGGAGCTCCATGCTCATTTGTCATGTTGCATGCTTCGCTTATATGATTAGCAGTTGCGCTACTGTCTTCTAATGAGATTTTTCCTTGGCGTGTCAGCTGCATAACCTTGTCCTTGAATACGAAGCAGTCATGAATTGGATTCCCTACAAGACGGTGGTATTTGCAATACTTTGGGTCGTTCACCCTGCCAGCTTCTTCAGGATGCTTCATCTCAGGTAACTCAATGAGTTTTGCTTCGATCAAATCATCAAATATGCCAGAGACGTCTGGACCAAGGAACGGGTACTGCTTTGCCTGCATTTCTTTCAGAGTCAATCTTCTTTGTTCAGTCTCTTTGGGGACATCCTTCTTTTCAACAGCTTTATCAACAACTTTTCCTTTAAACTTGACAGGCATAGCATTGATCGTTAGAGACTCCTTATTTTCAGGATTCGAGGAAAACTTGCCCCCTTTCCTTTGCTCGTATCTATCCTTAGAGCTTTGGGGTTCTTGGATCGGTGGCCCATTAGCTCCGCTTGCGGCCATGCTTATTTCCATGTCGTGGGCTCGAGTCGCTAGCTCTTCGAATGTTCTTGGTCGAATTCCTTGAAGGATATAACGAAGACCCCAACTCATACCTTGAATGCACATCTCAATGGCAGAAGGCTCAGACAGACGATCCTTGCAGTTCAGACTTAAGTTCCTCCACCTATTGATGTAGTCGATGACTGGCTCCTCCTTCCATTGTCGAGATGTGGTGAGCTCGATCATGCTGACTGTACGTCTTGTGCTATAGAAGCGACTAAGAAATTTGTGTTCCATTTGCTCTCAACTATCAATGGAGTTTGCTTCCAAATCAGTGTACCAGTCAAATGCAACCCCTTTGCGTGAACGAACAAACTGCTTCACGAGATAATCACCATGGGTTCCTGCATCGTTGCATGTCTCAATAAAGTGGGCTATATGCTGCTTCGGGTTGCCCTTGCCATCAAACTGTTGGAACTTGGGAGGTTGATATCCAACAGGCATCCTCAAGTTATCGAACTTGACGTATATGGCTTGGCGTAGGTGTGAGTTGACTTGGAACCACCATCAAGCTTATCTTTAATTGTCCCCATGATGAAATCCTTTAGTTGATCAACGTGGATCATTCCATCAGACGAATGTTGAAATGTTGGAGTCTTCTCTCTTTCGTGAAATTGCTGTTGTTTGGAAGTTTCAGACTCATCACGATCTTCATCTTGTTTGCCCTTCATGCAGCTCGTTTCAGCATTGTCAACCTTGTCCATTAGCTTTGAGATTTGAGAGTCTTGCTCTTAGACCTTCTTCGCGAGCCCTTCAATGACTTTTGTTAAGCTTGCGATATGTTCTTCAAGAGTTGAAGCATTAGTTGTCATAACTGGAGCAACACTTGAACTTGAGTTTGATGAAGAGCTTTATGATGAGCGAGGAGTTGATGAAGCGGAGTCGTCTTCATCACCTTCGTGGGTGAGATGCAGCTTATCACTTCCAATCACCTCGTGCAAAGGAGCCGTCTCCGAAGATGCTTGCAGTTGCTTGGACATGCTTCTTGTAACGACGCCGAGGTTGGAGCTTGAAGAACTTGTTGAAGGAATCTTGACTACGGCGACCTTGCGGCTAGTCATGATGATTTGAGGAATTTTGAAGAAGAGATGAGAGGTAGAGAGGTCCCACCGGGCGTGCCAAAAATTTGTACAAATTCCGTGTATTGAATTTAAAAACACGAAAAATATTATTCAAATAAATTTCTCGAATCAAAATAATATAATGGGTTACAATCTCTAATTTCTCCTCTGATTCTTCTCACGAACAATTTTAAGTCTTGCAGCGAAATCTTTTGCTTGATCTTCTCCTTGACTTGATTTGACTTGAATTAACGTTAATCCGAGGGCCAACGCCTTGATTTCGGATCAAACGTCGAAATATCCCGAGAACGCGAAGAACACGAATTCTTGGTCTTCGTCGCAAAGTAGATCTTGAATCTTCTCCACGCCGATTTTGAATTTACTAACGTTATTCGGAGGCTTTGCAGCTTGTTTCCGGATTAAACGCCAGTCTTGAGGTTGAATGCGCTTGAATCTTGCTTCGAATCTTCAAGAACGCCTTTGAATATTCAAGAACACTTGAATCTCGTCGAGAGAATTCTCTAGAGCTCTTGAACTTTGAATATGAATTATGATGTGTGTTTTTTTTTTACATTAGGGAGAGCCCCTATTTATAGGTGTAGGATGGAGAACCCTACCAAATTTAAGAATCGTAGGACGCGATTTGATTGGTCCATGATGATTTACATAAGATCTTTTAGATCCACTTAGATCTTCCAAGATCTTCTAGATGCCATATGATTTATTACCAAGAATTAAGATTTGACACTTGGCAATATTTAATTGGTCAAGAATTAAAATACTAAAATATCAATTAATTAACTATTTAAATTTAGGAATTAAATTTATGGAAATTCCTAAAATATAAATAGAAAATATGACTTGATTTTTAATAAATTAATTTCCACGTGGCGCCATTGATTGGACATAATTTTTCTTCATCTACAATATGGTATAAAATTAAAGTGATAATATTTCTTGATGTGTAAATATTATAGATTTTATTTATTCGGATGATACTAAAAAGAAAAGGATTTCACCACGAAAATAGTGACATCATAAAAAAAAGATCGTTAAAAATTTCTAATTTAGTTAGTATGATTTGCAGTTGAATAGAAAATATTGTTACCATGATTAGTGGATTGTATGTTTATCTCTTCTATTCTCTTAGTCTCATTTAGTCACCAATTTGATTTCAATATTTGGAATAAATTTGAAATGTAATCTTTTAAATAAATTCTTTACGTTTAAAAGATCATTTAGATTGTATCTATTGCATAACAATATGTAAAAAAAAAGTTCTTACATTCAAATAAGAGATTTATTTATATGATATAAACACTTGTTAATATACTTTTCATAAAGATTGCTTCGTATATATCTTTTTTATTATAGCATTCTCATTAAAAAAATCATTACCATGATTAGTGAATTTTGTGTTTATTTCTTTTATTCTCTTAGTTTCATTTTACGGCCAAATCAATTCCAATTATTGGAATAAATATAAAGTGTAATCTTAAAAATGAATTTGTTACGTTTTAAAAGAGATTTAGATTGTACTATTACATAACAATATTAAAAAATAAAATTGTTACGTTCAAATAAGAGATTTATTATGAATAGAAACACATGTAAATCAGATTTTTATTAAGATTGCATTTCGTATTTATCTTTTTTTATTATAGGGTTCTCATTTGTAGTCCAAAATAATTAATATGAACAACCGTGTGTGAATCAAATTTTATTATGAAAAAAAATATAAAATACTAATAAAATTTGATTTGTGTATATCTAAAATATGTTTCACCACAAAAAATCTGATTTAGTTTTATAAAATACAAATTGAGAATATAACATGCCCAATAACATTGTTGTTTGATTAATTTA
>BKCP01011514.1:1603088-1632075 GCA_008636005.1 Striga asiatica | reverse complement strand
GTTTTTTTATAAAAATAAAAATAAAATAAAAAGTAAAAAAACCACAATAATAAGTAAAGTTTTTTTTAAATAAAAAATTAAAAAAACTCTCTCTCCTCGACGATTTTTTCCCCAAATCATTACTTCCAAAAACCCCGTCTTAGAGTTTTCCTAGTGCCTCCCCTCAGACGGTTCCTCCATGTCGTCCGTCACCAGGTCGTGCAGCTCGACTCTCAGAGTTTCGTCGCACCCCCTCCTCGAATAGCGCTTAGCCGTTTGCTCCGGTCGGCTACAACAGAGGTCTTGGTTTGGGGTCTCGACGCTTCTGCGACGAGATGGAGTCGTAGCTCCAATCGCCCCTTTGCGGTGGTCGGGGTCCTCCTCTTCACTGTTTCCTAATCTTCTCTGGTGCTGGGTAGACATGTAGTGTCGACGGGTGTGGGCTGGTGTGGGTCGTGGCTCTGGTCTTGGTCTAGGCCCGAGGTCCCCGATGGGTTGGGGGTGGAGGTAGGTGTGGGCCTCTGGTTATGGGTCTGTTTTCGTTTATGAGAGGATGTTGGTCCAGTTTGTCCGAATCCAGTTACTCATAGGTGTACTGAAATTTTTGGATTTGCTACTTGGCCCAGGGTTCTATTCGTGTGGGTGGTAGCCTCCGGGTGTGAATCTCGTGGTGTTGTTGCGGAGCGGCTGCGAGCAAGGGAGGGTGTTATTCTAGTTTAGCTAGTGGTTAGTGTTTATAATTAGTGTACGTTTGTGTTTTGTTTTAGGGTTTTATTCTCCATTATTGGAATTAAAATTCTCCACTTATAGGACCTTATATTTTATAGTTTGTGGGTGTTTTTAGTGGAGTAGATTGTAGACTACGGGCATTCTCGTCGTGTAGCCCTCTCTGAATTTAATTTTATAACTGCTTCAGTCAACTAATTAGTTGCTTGTAAATATGTGTTTTTTTTAATGAATTATGTCGGTTTTTTTTTTTTTTTTNTAATTGCAAACGCAATGATATACCACCAAGAATGGCATGCTAGTGAAAGACCCTTGAAAGCATAATTGTCAACCTCCCTCAAATTACTTAGAGAAGAATTTTTAGCAACATCAAACTCCCCCTCCTCAAGGGTTGACAATATATAATCATAAATCATGGATATGAATTAACACGGTAACTAAACTCCACATCAAGTACGTCAAAACTTCATGTCCAATTTTTTTTCTCTTCAACCAAAGTAGCATTTTTTCTAGCCATAATAGCCCTTGATTTACACACACATACACACATCCCGTGTGCGTAAAATCAAGCTCTTAAAAAAAGCCCATATATGCACTGACCTTAAGGCCGGCTGGCACGAAATTCGCCAAACACGCCCAAAAGAACTACCAACTACATTATCATCATACATTATCATCACACAACATTCAGAAAGCCTCTAAAAAGCTTGCCCAACATCAAATCAAAAAAGCTAAACAACAACATAAAGTCAATAACACAAACCGAACCACCACCGCGTCTCACGCACGAAGAGTCACGATCCCCACCCCCTACAGTCCTCGAACCCAAAGCTACTAGCACAGTCCAGCAACGCATTCTGCTGCTGCTCATATCTACATATATAATTCAAACCCACCAAAATCTCACAAATGGTGCCCTCCGTCTTTTCCCTATCCGCAAAATACAATGTCTGGATCAATAGAACATTCGCACGAGCCACAATCTGCTGCTGCTCGAAATTTCTCTCCGTCTGCCACTTGATCATGTTGTGGGCCAGCGGGCCCAGCCACCCGAGAAGCCCGTCGAGCCTCTCCTTCCAGTCGTGCGCCAGGTGCGCGTCGAAAATGGCCAAATCTTTCACGTAAGATTTTAACTTGGTCTTCAGAGTCTTTCTCAGGCTCGTGGGAAGCATTTGGTATAAGTCGTCTCGAGCCTCATCACCCACCAAGTGTGGGTATTTGAGTAATTTCTCTATAATGATTATTATGTTAGCATAGTGCAAGGCCAGTGCAGAACCCCCAACAGTATGGGCACCGGTTTTCGGCAAATTATTACGCCCATGCTTTTCTCCATTCCTAACAAAACTACTCTTGAGACTATATGCAACACTAGTTTGACCATCGTCATTGTCATCATCATTGACTTTCGAAGCAGAACTGCTTAGACTCAAGCATTCCATAAAAAGATGGCCCGGCCCAAGCCCGCAGGCAAAGTTGAAGTCTTCAGGCCCAAACAAGCTGCTTCCGCTTTTCTGCAGCCCAAACTTGGGGCGAAAGCTACCGGGCTTTCTCTCAACACCCATTTTGTTCCCTATTGAGCCCGAATAATAGTAACTGTTACTACTTTTGCCAGCCACATCCAACTGACGCAATTTCTGCCTCGAGCTCCTGTCAAGTGAGTGGCCATCACCAAATACAGTATTTATCCGGGCATAGACAGTGCAAACTGTTCGGGCCAAAAGCCCGACCACTTTATCAAACGTCAGGTTCCATAACGAAACATCTTTCAAGTGATTTACATCATTTTTCTGCCATACCAATTTCTGTTGGAGAGCCTTTCGGGTCTCTTCGTGCTGGTTATGTGGGAATTTCTTGGCGGCTTGCTCGAGCTCGTTCAAGACCTCCAATTCACGGTAAAGGCCTGCTGTGTGGGTCACGTATTTGTCCATTTTCCGGACCATCCCTTCCATGTCTTTCACAAGAATGCCTAATTCTTTGACGTCGATGTTACCCGAAATTATATCCCCGTACACGTGCTCGAACCCTTGCAGAGCCGGAATACTGCATTTTTTACCCAATCTCGAGACGACACTCGCGATTCGGTTCAAATCGTTGAGTTTCTCGAAAAGGGCTAATTCCAGAAGCTGCTTCTCGTCGCCGGACACGAGGGCTTTCACGCCATCGGATTTTAAGATGTCGTTTTTGAGCTTGAAGATCTCAATGTCGGAAAGGGACTTGTGCAGGTTCATAATTTTGGACATGACCTTAGCGACCTCGAAGGAGAGTATCCCGAGGGTTTGCTTCTCGTGAGGACCCTGTTTCTTAATCAATTTTGCCGAAGAGCTATCGAGATTGAGAGCGTGCTTTAAATTGGTGCTCACCTGATTCCCCATCCGCAGAATCCAAGCCTCGGCCACCATATCTGCGCTTTTTCTTCACTTTCTCTTCAGATCTGGCTAGCTAGCAGCTTGTCGGTCAGTGGCTCTGCGCCGAAACAAAGTTGTGGGAGTTGTTGGTCCGCGGCACATTAGAGAGCGCGGCAAAAATAGCATGAGAAAGAGTGAAAATAGTGTTGATGGGTGATGATTGAGTGCCGGGAAAAGTGGAAGCAGTGAGGAGCGCAGACAGATGTGGGGAATCTGAAAATTGAGTGCAATTTTAGGTGTGGTTTTACTCAAATTGATGGGTGAAACAGAGGTGTGTTGGGGAAAAGAAGAGTGGGGAAAAAAAGGAAAAACCCAAGAAAAAAAAAAGCGAGAGAGAAGAGAGATGAAGAGAGAGAGAGGGAGATGGAGAGAGGTATTTTAAAGGAGAGAGGTTTCCAATGCTCTGTTTTTCCTCTCTGTGTGTTTGTGAGTGTGCGCCTTAATCTTCCTCTTTCTTTTTTCTGTTCTTTTTCGAAAGGAAAAAGGGTAGGTTGGAGGAGATGAAGCTGCAACTACAAGTCTACAACTATTTGTTTTAAACTTTTTTCTGTTTTAAGGATTTGTTCTTTCCTATTTTGGTTTCAACTCCATTAGTAAAATACTTCAAATTTGTAACTTTAAATCCGTGCAACTTTTTGATCTTAATAAAACTACACACATTTGTATCTATCTCTCTAACCTTTAGGCTCCGTTTGTTTGGAGGGATTTGAAATCATTTGATTTCAAAATTTTTGGAATATAAATCTTTTTACTTGTATACTCCTTAAATGGATATATTGAAAATATTATAAATAAATTATCTAGCCGCGCCAATGGTGTTGACTCACGGTGGTGATGAACCTAAATGATTGCGGACGTCGTGATCGTCAACAGTAGATTTCAAAAGATTAGGTTTGAGGAAATCCTCCAAAATAATGACTAAAAACATCTAACATGAATTTGAAATATTCCAACTTCCATTATCATCCCAACATGCATAAACATTTGAACTTGTAAATTGAAAATTTAGGAATTTCAAATCCCTCAGTAAATCTCTCAAAACAAACGGAACATTAGATTAATTAGCGCCAAACCAGGATTTAAAGATAATTACCAACATATTAACTCAACCACTTTTTTTTTAACTCAACTTTAACTCAACCCCACTATCATCAATATTATCAATATAATTAAATAATATCAAACAATCAATCATACACACCACATCAACCTTAATTTACTATTCATTCACTCACATTATTTTAACTAACTATCACTTCAAATCATCTATCTTATACTTTTACATCAAATCAATTTTAATTATTTTATTTTAAATATTATTTTAATATACCCACTAATATCTAACAATACCACCTTTTTTAAAATTAACCAAACCAAACCAAAAAAATTAAACAAAACCAAAAATTTTGATAAACAAACGTATTCGTAATTTCTTGGCTGTGTGATACTGATGAAAACTTTTTATATTAAAAGATATATATTGAGATCTCCCGAGTTAAACACACACGTTTAATAATATATTAAAAAATTGACTGCAATAAAATATTTTAGGTCAGAATGTGTACTGCGGTACTGATTTGCATTAATGAACACATGCAGAATTTGAATGAGGAGCCTTTTTTTTTTATTATATTTTTCTTTTCGTTATTGGTTTGTGACTAAAACTAAATAAATGACCCCATGACTATGATGGGTGAATTTATTTTCCTTTTTAACGGTGGATTTTACATGAAATGCTTTGTTGTAATAACAATATTGGATACGTGTATTATTATTACACGAATGACTGTTAAAAAATTATATTTAAAATTAAAAATAATAAAAATATTTTAAGTTTTAAATATTTTATGAAGTCGGATTTCTTAATCTATATCTATTACTATATAATACGGAGAAGAAAAATTATTTGAACAATCCGAAAATAATTATTTCGTTTTCCCGCTTCAATATAGTGTTTTTCCCGCTTCTTCAATTCGTAAAATTTTTTTTTGAATTTTTTCAACCCATGCAATTAGGTAACCAATCAAATCGAATCTTTTAGCATTCAATTTGGTAAGGTGTTCCGATTTTATCATTCAAATCCGATTTCACTTCCTTTTTTTATGCCAATCAATCCGATTTTTTTGGTTGTTTCAAAATTTGTTTAGATTTATATTTTTATTTTATTAATATATTTGAAAGAGAATCAATAAATGTTTATCATAACTTTTATTTTAAAAATAAATTTGAATAAGCATACCTTTTACTTTATATGAAATTCAAAATTACATATTTTAATATATTAATAAACATTTATTATTTATTTTTTCCTTATGTGATATAATAGAATTTCGGTATTAAATTTGTAAATTCAAACATTTAAAGGAAAAGATTCCAAACAATTCTTTTGGGTAAATTTCATTTTATCTTGGTTTTCATTATCACATTTCTAACAAACTAATTAGTATTATATTTTCTTATCTACATTATCTAACCGATTTTTTATGATACAATTAATATAATATCTTAACAAATTAGTCATTTGTCTAACCGGATTTATCTCTCTAACAAACTTGCCAATTTTTTTTAAATTAAAATGGTATGATTATTCTTATGGAGATACTTATCAATATATTAAATATTTAGAAACTTTTTTTAAAAAATGAGTTATCCCTCCTTTTACTTTATTTGAAATTCTGAGTTATATTTTTAAATATATTATTATTTATATTTTTACATGTAAATATTTATTATTTATTATCTAAGTGATAAATATTATTGATTTATCTCTTTAATAAATATTTATTATTTATTTTTTTCCCTACGTTATATAATGTAAATTTGGTTACTAGATTCTTAAATTCAAACATTTAGAAAAAAACCACGAACAAATATTTGGTTACATTTTATTTTATTTTAACTTTCATATAATCACAATCCTAACAAACTAATTAGTATAATACTTTTTTACCCATTTTTATATAATCGGATTTTTTAAAATATAATTAATATAACATTTTAACTATTTAATCATTTGTATAACTTGATTTAACTCATTATCAAACTTGCCAAATTTTTTTTGAAATTAAAAAAATTTTGGAAGATTTTTATTTGTAAAATAATAAAAAATAGCTTTACTTTAAAGTCTGGATTATTTCCATTATTTTTTATACGTTAACAATCATATATTTTGGATTATTGATTAAAAAACAAATCAAAACCCTAAGGTTTAATAATATTCCTTAAATAAAAAATATTGTATAAAGAAAAGTATTTAATATTATATATTTTTCATTGATTGTATTTATTTTATTTTCATAATAGACGAGATATGAAAAATATAAATAATTATATTTAAAATAAAGACTAAAAAATGTTTAAAATATGAACTTTTCCGTGCATCGCACGGGATATACACTAGTTTATATTAAAGGGGTACTATTTACCCAATTAAGTAACCAGAAAAGTCAACAGCATTTATTGCATTACTATTTCTGTATTATATTATATAAAAGGATATTCTATTTACTACATTTATTATCCAGAAAAGTCAACTGCATTAAATGTCATTACTATTTTGGTATTATAATATTTTATTTATTTAATTGATTTATTTATTTATTTTATTTTAAAAAAGTAAGTATAATAAAAAGATTTTAATAATAAAAAAGTTAAATACCAAATAAAAATGTACACTTTGACTTATTTGATTATATTTAGTATTTGATTATACCAAATATATTCCTATTTAGTATATACCTTAAATACTTACTAAAGTATTTATTTGTTTTATTTGTCAAAGTTAAGTATAGATTTGTTTATATTATCAAATCATAAAAAATATTAAATCCATATTGTAAAAAAAAAAAATTCATATAATTTTATAACAATTCTACTACACTATTTAACAATATTCCTTTTTTATTATATAATAAAATAATAATTAAATATTATATGGTGAACAACAATAAGTAAAACTGTTACTTTCTCTTATATCAAGGGATAAATTTATATGCTAAAACTAAATTTTTATTAGTATAAATGTTTTAGTGAGATAATATATTAATTATTTTAGAAGCTAGCCCTAACATGCTCATATTTAATGTTTTAAAAGATGTAGAAAAAAACTTATAATAACTCTATTGTTTTTTAGACTTAAACGTTAATTAAAAGAGGTAAAAATTTCTAATTTTTTAGACTTAAACGTTGATTAACACCATAGATTGAGAGTTTATATTTAGTAAAATTCCTAATTGTAATAAAAAATTAATTTTTGCTATATTTTAGAATATCTTTAAATTCATTATAAAAAAAAAAGAAAAATAATTACAATGAAAAAAACAAGTCAGCTATATATCGATTTGTTGTACTCCTCAAATCACATTCACAATTTAGTTACAAGGAAATGAAACTCATTGATTAAAATATTACTTTGTCAGTAGTCTTAATGTACAAGAGACTTTAAGACTCCACTTGAATATTAGAAAATTTTTATTGAACATCGTACAATTTCTTGCGTATTATAAACTTTTATTGAATATTGCATCTTATAATATAATATTCTCCAAATAAATATATCTCGCGGGTCATGTAATATATATATTTTGTACATTTTTCTTTATTCATGTATATAATTATAAATCTAGATAAATAGCCTTAAAATTGTGCACTCCGTGTATCGCACGGGCTCTGTATTAGTGAGTCATAGGGAAAGAAAAGAAAATGATTTGGTGACATTTATTCCATTTTTGAATGGTAAAATTTGATTCTATATTTAATTCAAATTTCAAAAGTCCAAAATGGAATGCTCACTGCAACTTGGTAAAAGTCTTCAGTGCGCATTTTACAAAAAGAAATAAGAGTAAGTAAACTTAAAATTAATCTTGTATTGGTTAACTTTAAAAGTCAATGCAGAAAAAACAAATTAGTTCTGCATCACAAAGTGAATTCATGTTTCATGATGAGGTCTGGGAGAAGATCTAGGACCGTCAAATTTTGCAAGATTTATCAACCGCTTTTTTGTTAGTTTGTCTTTTACACTCGTCTTAAGTTTATAACTAGTAAGCATCATGTGATGGGAGTTTTGTACCTTAAAACTTTTTTTCAAAAAACTTTATTATAATAATATATTAGTCTGTTAATTCATTTATATTAATATAAATAATATTTTAACATATATATTTAATTTTTAATACATAAAAAATATAATTTAATTTATTTTTATTTATTATAATACTTAAATATTATTTTATTCTTAAATTTATTGTCATATAATATTGTTATTATTATTTATAACACTTATAAAAGTAATATTTATTCTTTATATATAATGATAAATATTTAATGTACAATAATATTATTTATTGATGTAATTAATTTAAAAATATTTAAAAAAATTTAAAATAAATATTGTGCCATATATCTATTCTATTCAATTTTTATAATTTATCCTATCTCATAAGTAAATGCTACATCTTTAATATTAAAGTTAATAGTATTATATATTTGTGAACAACTATACGCCCAATATATGACAAAATAGGAATAGGTTATACCTTTTTAATTCCAAAGTATTCTATTAAATTATTACTATCGTAAAACTTATTAAGAATAAAGAAATTTAATATGACGGGGTGTTGGTTAATGAATATCTAGATTTATAATATAATATACTTTTACAATATGTTAGAGATAGAATATTTTGATCGGCTCTAATATAAACTATCAATCGAATAATTTGAGTGGTAATATTGATGTGCACAAATATATTGCGGAGAATAATATTATTCTTATCTTTTGGTAGGTTATAGAAGTATGCTTTACCAATTTTCATTTCATTATCTCAACTTTATCAATTATTTCATGATTATTGATAAGGTCCTAGATGAATGACTCCGGTTCCTCATCAGGTCCTCTTCGGTTTGAATGGTAGGTCGGTGGGTGTGGTCCAGTCCATGCACTCGAGTTCGCCGGTACCTGCAAAGCGCCGAAATTGCTCCGGCGCAAAACCCTCCGACACCCAAGTCAGTATCTCGGAGATGAATAATGATCTCGCAATAAAATGTAATGGTGGAATAATGAAATGAGTCTTACCTTCTACTCTCAGAATTTACCGTATATATAGTGTTTTTAGTTGTACGGACTACCTAGTAATCGCCGCTACTAAGGACAGAACCATAGTCAATGCTTGACCCCTTCTCATGGGTCAATCTCTCATGGGCCGACTCCTTCTCGTGGGTCGACCCTTCATGGGTCGATCGTAACTTTTACGGTCTGATCTCTTATTGGTCGAGTTGACCCTACGTCATGCGCTCTTACCTGCCTCGATTATTAGGTCGATGGGTCGAGGCCCTAAGTGGGTCGATCCTGTGTCCTCGACTGCCACTCCGGCTCGCTCGACTTGGCCCTACCGGACTGGGCCAATACTATAATCCCTATCAATGTTCTACCCTTTGGGTCATGGGTCTATGTATGTTCTACCCTTTAGACAAATGATCTATGCTATACCCTTTAGGCCAGTGGTCTATGTATGTTCTACCCTTTGGGCCAATGGTCTATGCTCTATCCTTTAGACCAATGGTCTATGTATGTTCTACCCTTTGGGTCAATGGGTTCATGTGTTCGACCTTATGAGCCGGTCGATTCTTCGGCCCTAGCTCAATCCCATGGTCCATTCGACCCCGATTCTATAGGTCCTTATCCGGTTGAGTCGAGCCAATACTAATATCCTTATCAATTATTGTTTCAGCAATTGGTGATTAAATATATTATTAATAATATATTTAAATAGTTTTACAATTTTCGTTGTAGTAGCTTGTGTACCACTTTATGCATATAATATTAATAGTTTGAATACTGATCAAATTTGTTCTTTTATTAGTCGAGCATAGAACGGTAGTAGTTTGAACACTAATCAGATTTATTATTTTATAAATTAACATCTATTTAAACATATGTTTATTATAGTAAAAAACCACCTACTGAAACTATTATTATTATAATGTTAAATAAATAATTAATTTTTAATACTTAAAGTAAAGTTAGTGTTTTCTATTTACGAAAAAAGATGCTAATATTCTCTGAAAAAAAATTATGAATCTAATAGCACTTTCGATCATTGTAACACCCCAACAAATTATATTATTCAAATTTATATTATCATTATTATTATTATTATTATTATTATTATTATTATTATTATTATTATTATTATTATTATTGTTATTATTATTATTATTATTGTTGTTGTTTGTCTCATTTTTGTTGCATTTTTCGTACTTGTTTTACCTTTATTTTCCCCCCATTTTAGGTTTTTTATTTGGNCGCACGCGCCCAGTGCCGCGGCCGGATAGAGAGCTGCCCAGGGCGACCCGCCGTGGCGCGGCACCCCTCGCTCAGCAGCACCCTGCGCGACCAGACCTTATAAAAACTCGATTTTTCTCATTTTTTCGAAGACTTTCGATTGAGACTCGTTCCCAACCCTAGGAAAACACCCCCAAACTCGTTTTTCTCTAGTTTTTAACCCTCAAACACTTGAATCTTCATCGGGGATTGATCTTGGAGAGTGACACTCCAAGATTCGCTTTGTCGGGTTTGCTTAGATTTTGGATTCAACATTGGATTCTATATTAATCGTAAGCATTACTTTTCGTTTAATCTGTGGAATCGGTGATTTGTGTTGATATGGTGCTTTGTGTTGAATTTAATATGCGTAGATAGGGGATAATTGTTCTAGTTCATTCGTATTTGTCGTGCTTTGATTCGTTCATTCTCGTGCGAGTTGATTGAAAAATGATTGTTGAATTCTTGCTTGATTGTTGAATATAATTGAAGAGTGACACTTCAATCATCTTCTTCGAGTAAGGGCTTTTGATTCCAAATTATTAGTCGATTAATCATCTTCTAATTTAGCAACTTTTAGAATCGAAAGGGGATAAGTTGTAGACCTAGGTTCGCATGAAATAAATGATTTTGTAAAAGAAACGTCTATAGGTTTTTGGATTGAAATACATGCTCGTCTATGTCTGTTCCCTCGTTACGAGAGTTATTGGGATCGGACCCCTAGGCCGGTGTGTATGCTTGAACTTGTTCATCTATGTTCATCCCTTGTTACGAAAAGTTATTGGGAGCGTACTGCTAGGTGAGTAAGCGAGAGTGTCAATCTTGAACCGAACAATTATTTGTCCAGTTTTGCGTTTAGAACTAGAATAAATTATCTCTGACTCCCTAGCTTTTTTTATCGTTGTTTATTCGTGTTTTTTATTTGATTTTTAATTTTGCACTTTTTGTTATTTCTTAGCTGATAGTTCAAACCTTTAACCGTGATTAGAGTGTTTATGATTTACTTTGTTATTGTGTGCAAACAACATCGAATCTATATTCCGAACCGTCATCCTCGAGAGGTCGACCCGAGGTCGGGAGTCGTCCAGTACTCGGAAAAAATATAGTTTGCTACAAAAAATTATTATTATTATTATTATTATTATTATTATTATTATGGGCTATTTATTATTAAATATTTAGGAAATTATTATTGAACTAGGTAAAGTATTTAGCAAAATTTAAAAGTCATGTATATAATATTATTTATATAAATTATTTTACATTTCTTACATAGTTTTTCAACCTGGAATGACCCACGTATCGACCCAAGACCCGATCGGCATGGAGGCGGGAGTGGGCCAGGTGAGTGCTTCTAATCGGGTGACAGTAGACTCAGGTCGGTCCGTGCATCGACCCGATCACTATATTTTTTTAAAGTACTTTTTTCTTATTTTTTAAAAATAAAAACAATGTATATATATTTAAATAGTAAATATATATTATGAGATACAATATTATTATCACTTAGATATATAAATTTATATATAAAATAATTATTTATGTTACTTTTATGTATATTTATATGATAAAAATACCATATATATAAATTAAAAAATTTTAAAATTAATTATCTGGTTCAACATTTGACCCACCTGGTAGTTGCACCAATGACCCAGATGCTTGTCGTGTCAATTTTCGGGTCGGGTTTACAAACATTGTTACTTATTGTTAAGGAAAATCAGGAAAAATATATATTAACACGTATTATTCTTAGTTTCTTATCTCTTATGCCCTCTTACTATATCACTCTTTTCAATTATTTTATTCTAAAAAAAATGATCGGCATTCACAGGCTGGCGTGTGGGATGATAATGATTTATCAAAATGCCCTTTTTTAATCTTTTTTTTTTAAACAAAAAATCAAAATGAAACAACATCGTTTCAAGTTTGTTTTAACATAAAAAAAAAAAGAACATTATCTGAGAAAAAAGTTGTTACTTTCTGCCTCTGAACCCTAATTAACACATCGCTCTAGTCTTTCATTGCTGCTGCCAGTCTGCAAGCCTGATCATGGCCTCGAAGCTCTCATTCCTCCGCCGATTGAAATATATTTTCAAATTAAGTTTTCGAAATAATATGTACTCGTGCTAAAAATAATAATAAAAGCAATGTTAATATTAAAGTTGGTAGACCATGCTAAAAATAATATTAAAAATAATAATAAAAAATAAATGCAATGTTAATATTAAAGTTAATAGTATTTTATATTCTTGCAACATGAATATAATTTACCCAGTAATATTAGATCATCATTTTGTTCCTATAACAAATCATTCATATTCATAACAACATGTATACATTATAAAATATTTCAAGTTAATCAAATAAATAAATTAAATAAAATTTATGCACTTTTGTACACTGCAATTAATTATATAAAAAATGACTTATGGAAAAGCATATTAAACTTGTCAGCCAAATGCTTTGATACAAAAATATATAAAATATTATATATTATTCTCAAATAGTCTTAAATTTTGTCAAAATTTTACATTATTCACCCTAAATAAAGGTTCAAATATATCAATACGCACTACAAAAAAATTATATATCCCAACAGAAAATCCTATGGTAATATATTCCAATGAAAATTCCAACGGATATTCTAATGGTATAGTTTCCGTTGGAATGATTCCAACAGAAATCCCAACGAAAATATTCCGTTGGAATGTATTTCTCATTGAAATTTGATGATTCCAACGACTATATTTCCAACGGCTTTTCACCGTAGGAATTTCCGTTGGAATATGCAATTTTCATTGGAATTTTTATTTCCACCACCTTTGAAAAATCTACCGTTGGAATCATCAAAATCCAACGAAAATTCCAATGGAAAACTCATTCCAACGGAATATTTTTTAGGAATTTCCGTTGGAATAATTCCAGCAGAAATAATAACATTGAAATATCCATTGGAATTGTCGTTGGAATTCTATTGAAATATATTTCCGTTGGAATTTCATCATTTTCTTATAGTGACGTAAATAAAAAAAAATTATGTTATTCTTATCACATTTATTCTAGGTGGTCTAAAAATATGTAAAATATCATATATTATTCTCAAATTATCTTAAATTTTGTCAAGCTTCTACATTATTCACTCTAAATAAAAATTAAAACATATAACAATACGTAAATAACAAAAAATTATGTTATTCTCATCACATTCTTGCTAGCTGGTCTAAAAGTATCTGACATATTATATATTATTCTCATATTATCTTAAATTTTGTCAAGCTTTTTATATTATTCATCCTTCCCATTCATATTCATCCTAAATAAAAATGAAAATATGTATCAATTAATATATAAATAACAATTCTTTAACAAACTATTGGAAGTGTAACAAATTAAAAAAATTGAGAAAGCAAATGTATTTGTGTAAGAAAAATATGGGTAGGCGATAAAAAAAGAGTAGACATGTTTTGTAACAAATTTGATTAGTGATATATTTGTATCAAACTATCAGATAATCTCGTCATTCAAAATCTACTAATCCTGTAACTAATCATCCAGTCGCCTTCTCCGGCAATAGGTGCGAGCAGCCTTCTGCAACTCCAGCTATCAGCCTCATCGCGATGTCCAACTACCATTAATCTTTGCGCAGCAGCTAGTAACAACCAGCACAACTCCCGGACCTCCAACTACCATTAACCTTTGCGCAGCAGCCAGTAACAACCAGCACAGCTCCCGGATGTCAAAGCTTCGAGCTCTGTCATTTCACCAATCTGGTCATTACTAAGAAGAAAAAAAATAAAATAAAATTTGCCGAACACAATCGGACGGCAGACACATCGGTCTGCCGGTCACCAAATTGGTCGTTACTGAGAAAAAAAAATAAAAAATAGAATTTGCCGGACACAATAGGATGACGGACTCAATCTGTCTGTCAGACACAAATCTGATCCTTATTGAGAAGAAAATGAAATAAAATAAAATTTGTCGATCGAGCAGCGGACTGGAGGTCGAGATGGAAGCAATCGGCCAATCGGGACACAATTAATTTTTTTTTTTTCAAAAAATTTCAAAAACACATTGAAAATTTTCAAAAACACATTTAGGCGGGATTTTCAAATTTTTCAAAAAAATGTTACTATGCTTAGTAATATATTTAGGCGGAATTTTAGATGAGTTTTGAGTTACTATTTAGAATTATATAAGTTGCCTTTTTATATATTAATTTTTTTTTTTTTTTTTTTTTTTTTTACGAAACGATAGAAATATTATAATTCAAAACGCACAAATGTACAAAGTACAACCCAAGGCTGAATAATACAGCCAATGGCTGAAAAAGTGGGAGGACAGGTCAAAGACCGCCTAGAACCGCAGCTAGCCAAGCTAGAAACTAAAAACAAGACTCAAAAACGACCGACACTACAACACAAACAAAGAAACACTAAGCTCCCCACGGGAGAATATGGTACGCTCCCCACGGGAGAATATGGAACGCTCCCCAAAGGAGAAGACCCGAACACGGTCGGGCACACACAATACAGGGGCCAACGGCCCAAACCAAAAACACAATACAACAATACAGGGGCCAACTGCCCAAACCAAAACACACAAATAGAACAATAACAATAGCAAAGACACAGACCCACTAAGACTAGAAACAAAAACAAGAAAGAGGACACATCCTCCCCCACCAGATACGACTAAGTATACGGCAGACAAACCAACTCCACTGATAGCTCTAAAGTACGGAAATATATTAATAGATTTACAAAATATTATTGTATTTTTTTGGCCTTTTGTATTTAATCCCTAATTCTTATTTCTTTTTATCTTGTCAGTTCTCACTTTTTTTCTTCTTCTGCACTTCCAACCTCGCAAATTCATTTTACTTAACTTTCTAACAATTAAAAAAAAAAACATAAATCTTCTTGTCAACATCACATCACAATATTTTATGTATTTTTTATCACCTCTAACCTTATTCCTTTCTCTCCTCACATTTTTCTCTAGATTTTTTTTTTCTTTTTTTGTGTTTTTTCAGATGAAAATGTGCGGCGAATTCTAGCGAAAGACGGACGCGATGAACTCCGTCGAAAAAAGGACGCAACTAACGTCGTCGAAAGATAGACGTGGCAAACTCCGGCAAAAGGCGAACACAACCAACTCCAGCAAAACCGCTGCAAACTGCAGCAACCCATTTTACAAGTACGAGCTGTTAGTGTTATATACTGAAATCTTGGCTTTGCATGTTATTACGCAGTTGCCATTTATGTATGAGAATCATGTTAGATTAAACAAGTTCTACGTTCTATTGTTCTGCACTTAGATAGAGTGGGTCGTCATCGGGTGAACCGAAGATCACTCTATCAGTTACTTGTGAATAAGAATAGTTTTTCACAACCTAAATGGACATGAACACCCCATCTGAACGGTTGTAGTGTCAACTGTACAGTTTGTCTTGACTGATTAGTTGCACTAGTACATTAATGTATTGAACAGGATCCCAGAGAGGAAAAGTTCATTTTATACTGATCGTCGTAAATGAACTAGGCCTCAGTTAATTACTGCTTTCTCTTAACCCGTAAGATATTAAACAGGCAGATATATATAGTATATATTACTTTGATTCACATGGGTTAGGTTCAGTTCGCTGGATCAATATTCTGTTTTGGGTAATAATATTATATATAGGATGTGCTGTTAGGATATTTACGGTCACCATGTGCGTTAGTTTGATGATGTCCCCAGAGTGAATTCATGAAAGATTTTTATGGTAAACCCTGCAGGTGGATTAAGTTCCGGCATAATAAGAATGTGATAAACGAGAGCTAGCTTCAGTGAAATAATAATAAATTAATTAATTCTTGATTGTCAGTAATCAAATTAATTAATGGACATTATATCTTAAACGTGGGGAGGTAAATCGAGTAATTATTATTGGAGTCTCAAATGTAATTTGGGCTAGGAAAGGGAGTGCAATAATATAAGAGAAAATTGCACCACCTACCATCCAAAGCAATTTTATTTGCACATTTACTAATCATTTATTTTTTTGCAATTATACTAGCTATTAAATTTTCTCTCTCCAATTAAAAAGAATGAGACGATGGAAAAAGAAGGAAAGATACTTGCTAATAAATTTTCTCTCTCCAATTTACTAATTATTTATTTTTATAATAATTTTAAACTATAAAAAGAAGGAAAGAAAAAAAAACTGTAAAAAAGGGGTTCGATGGAGACGGTGAAAACGGGATTCGATGGATACGGGGAAAGCCGGCTCAATTCTCGAAGGTAGACACCGGCGGCAGAGGCGAAAGTCTATTTCGATTCTCGAAGGTCGATTTCAATTATCGAAGGCAGACGGAGGCGGAGGTGTGGATGAAGGTCGAAGTATCAAAGAGGTTGGTTGAGATTGAGAGAGAGATTGAGAGAGTGAGAGCAGTTATATGGTCGAAGTATCAGAGAGGCTCCGCGATCAGCTTTCTTTATTCCATTTTGTTTTTTTAAACTGGTGATGACAGTATATGTTGCGTGTATATGGCGTATATGTTCTAATATATTTTGTATATATTTCGTATATTTTTCTGGACTTATATGTTTTCTGAATATGTTCTGTATATATCATGTTTTCGTATATAGAAAACACGCGAGGAGTATATAAAACATAAACTAAACTTAAAACAATATCAAAAAGAAAATAACATCAAATTTTTTTGGGATATTTTTTATGATTGTATCAGCAAAAATCGGTTGATTCTAACAATATCCTATACATTAGGATACACTTACCATTTAAGTTTACATTGATTTGCGAAAAAAAAAATGGCTGATTAACTATCCCTATTTTTAAGGAGGAAAAATTACACTTTGCCTACCTAACTATCCGCCTTTTAACACTTTGCCCACTAAACTTTTTTTTTTTTTTGGCACTTAACCTGTATGAACTTCGCATTTTTTTGCGCTTACCCACTTCCGGCCATCGGAGTTCATATTAGTCCGACACGTGGCAATGACGACTACGCGTACGGGGGCATAACAGACATTTTAAGTTGTTTTTCTAATTAAAACCTAAAATCCCCAAATCGATCGTTCCCCAATTTTCAAATTCTCTCAATTCCCAAATTCTGCCCTAACCCTAATCTCCAAAGAAAGTTCATTCTGTCGAAAATCTTTCAAGCGTAGCAAATATTGAACAATGTCATGGAAAGTACGTGCACCCGATGATGAAGATATACCGCCTGGAAGTTGTTGCCCAGATTACGGTGAGTTCGTAATTTGTTCTTCTTTTTTCATTCATTTTTTTTTCTTTGGGACGACACTGATGCTCTAATTCGTTATTCATTGGTTCGTAATTTGTGTTTATTACTTCGTTATATGTTCAGTGGGTAGAAAAATGAGATTTTTTTGGTATTGCAGAAGAGTTGAACATGTCCGTAATATGTGTTCATTCCTTTGCTTTTTTATTTTTCAACAGGTCCCTAATCTGAGATGTTCAATCAGAGTTTATCATTCTGGGGAATTTCTGAATTTAGGAAATAAGTACTACTTGGCAGGTGAGGTTGCATATATTGACTATTGCCATCCTGATGAAGTATCTTTAATTGAGATTATGAGTATCCTAGAAGAGTTAGGTGTTAATGAAGTGAAACAACTTCATTGCACACAAGGAGATGTGAGTGACTGCACTAATTTGCTTATCTTGAATGATGATAGTGATGTACTCAGAATGGGGCAAATGGTGAATGATAGTAGGTTGGTAGGTTTATATGTGAAGCATGAAACTACAAAGAACAATCATGAAACCTCTACTTTTCCTCATATTAATGAACCTTTGAATTATGTTGGTGATTGTGATGAAGGCATGGAAACAAATGACCTTAGGGATCCTGAGAATGATATTGTTAATGGTTTGATTGATGAATGTATGAGCAATGATAGTGATGATGTTCAGTCTTGGGGTTCAGATTCTAGTCACTCTGATGTTTTCATAGATAGTGATTGAGATGTTTATGCTGGTGATGATGATATATGTTTGATGAAAATATTGATAGTGATGTTGAGTTTGGGGGCTTAAGTTCAGGTAGGTCTGAGGGTGTGTGCAGACCCCATGTTGAGTCCATAGGCAGCCAAACAAAGGATAAACATAAGGGTCATAATGTTTTCAATGAGAAATCAGACATTTGAAACCCTATTTTTGAGTTAGGCATGTTTTTTACAGACATGAACTTGTTTAGGAAAGCAGTTAGACAACATGCTATTAAGAATGGAAGGATGTGGTTTTTAGCATTTATGAGAGAACCAAGGTACAAGTTAAATGTAAGCACACAACTTGTCCTTGGATTATGTATGCTGCTAAGTTACCTGATGAGGATAGTGTTCAGTTGAGAAAGTATGACCCCAAGCATAAATGTCCTAGAAAACATAGGGTTTCTCATGCAAACTCTAGGTGGCTAGCTGATACATATAGAGAGAAAATATGGACTGATCCCAAGTGGCCTGTGGAGTCCATGAGGAAGATAGTGCAAGGGGAACACAAGCTTCTTTTCAATAAAAGTCAACTCTATAGAGCTAAAAAAAAGTGTTGACTAGTGGATCTGGGGCTAATCCTGAGCAATATGCATTGTTGTGGTCTTATGCCAGTGAAATTAGGTTGTCAAATCCTAATACCACAGTGAAGATAAAGTGTAGAAGGGTAGGTGATAAAACACTTTTTAAAAGAATGTAAATTTGTTGGGGTGCACTTAGAGATGGTTTATTGGATGGATGTAGGCCTGTTGTATTTCTTGATGGTTGTCATTTGAAAACTTCAATGGGTGGGGTCCTTTTAACTGTAGTTGGCATAGATCCAAATAATGGGATGTTCCCATTTGCTTATGCTGTGGTAGAAAAGGAAAAGAAGAAGTCATGGAGTTGGTTTTTACATTTTCTGATAGAAGACTTAAATATCAGAAACCCTTACCATTGGACATTCATGTCTGACAAGCAAAAGGGTTTGATTGAAGCTGTTGAAACCCTTTTGCCTGGTACTGAACACAGATTTTGTGTTCAACACTTGTACCAGAATTTCAAAGCCCAACATAAAGGGCTTGCATTGAAAAAGTTGTTATGGAAAGCTGCTAGGGCATCTAGAGTGCAGGATTTTCAGAGAGTGATGACTGAGATCAAAGAGAGAGATGAACCTGCATACCAATGGTTGAATGCAAGACCTCCTGCACATTGGTCTAGATCTCATTTTAGCACACATTCAAAGTGTGATGCACTTTTGAACAATCTCTCAGAGACTTTCAATTCTGTGATTGTGAAAGCAAGAGGTGAGTCCATTGTAATTATGTTAGAACTGATTAGGACTTACCTAATGAAGAATATCCATCTAAAAAGAGACAAGATGAGCAAATATCATGGAGAACTTTGTCCTAGGATAGTGAAGTTGCTTGATGAAATGAAGAAAACTAGTATGGAGTTCATTGCACATTGGAATGGGAGGGATCAATTTGAAATAGAGACCATGACTGAGAGTAGGTTTAAGGTTGATGTTGGTGAGAAATCTTGCAGTTGTAGGAAGTGGCAGTTATCAGGAATTCCATGCCCCCATGCAATATCAGGAATATTTTATTTAGGCAAAAATCCTGAGGATTTTGTTGATGACTGTTACAAAAAGGAGACATACTTAAGGGTCTACAGTCATTTGATGGGAGCACTAAATGGACAAGATGAATGGCCAGAAGTGGATATTCCACCATTGCTACCACCTAGCATTGAAAAAATGCCAGGAAGACCGAAGAAGTATCAGAGGAAGATGGAAACAGATGAGATCAATGGAAAGCATGTTAGTGAGCAATCTAAAAAAAATGATGCTACACCTAATCAGGTGAGATTGAGCAAGAAAGGTGTGACAATGAGATGTTCAATCTGCAAGCAACCAAACCACAATTCAAAGGGTTGCCACAAAAATAAGAGAAATGATGTGCCTGCTCCAGTTCAAACAGAATCAACTGCAAAGAAGGTACTTAGATGAAAATTAATGTTGTCACTTATTCAACCATAGTATCTTTACTAATCTCATGTTTATTTGCAGAGAAAGAGAAAGAGTCCTAGCAAATCCAACTTTGAAGGGAATGATTTGCAGAGCATAAGGAAGAGTCCTAGACTGAAGGTAAAAGTGATGTTCTTTCTTTTCTCAATATGTTCTTGTCATCAGCCGTTATCATTAAGTAACTATATAAATTTTAAATTTGTTTTGTTTTGTTGTTAATGTGTTGTAGGAGAAATCCCAAAGAGTTGAAGGAGTCTAAGAGATAAGGCCACAAAAGGTATAAAATTTCCTTTTCATTCTTTTTTGGTATTTGGTTAACTTGAAGTAGGTTGAACCAAAGGTGACTTTTCATTATTTTTGGTATTTTTTGTTTTGTTTTTGTGCAGGAGAAAAGCATCAAAGCTGGAGGATCCTCACAAGAGCCAGCAAAAAAGGTATGGTTTTTTATTCACAAAGGATCCTCACAAGCACCAACTGTGGTTTTTTATTCTTTTTTTCTTTTTAATCTTTGGTTTTGTGCAGGGTAAACACAACAAAGTTGGAGAATCCTCACAAAATCCAGGAAATGTATGATATTTACTTTCCACATTTGCCATAAACAAACATGTATATGCTAAATTCAATATTGTTATTGTAAATGTGTAGGGAAACGGAAAAGAAATAGTCATTGCTGGAAATGATGGTGTCAAAGCTAACTTGCCAGTGAAAAGGAGCTTGAGGCTACAAGGTCTTGTTGGTGAAAAGCCACAAGCTCTTACACAACCTGTTAGGCCACAAGGAAGGAGCAGCATGCTTGATGGTGTGAGATTTTCCACAAGAAAAAGGGTTGCATACTCTCAAGACTAGAATATTTGTTGTTTGGAGTTTGGTTGGTCTAGAAAGTTTGTAACGCCATGTATTGACATTCTGAAATGGTAAGTTTTTATTTGAATAGATTGAGATTGGAACAGATTGAGGTTTTGTGTTGGTATGGGAATATTCTAAGGTGGTCTTGTGTGTTTGTATTGACAATTTAGGTGTTATGCTTTGCTTTTTTGAACAAACTAAGGCATTCTGATTTGAAGAAATATTGACTTTCATTTCAATATGTTTGGAATGGAAAATGATATGCCATTTGTTATACCCTTTGTTTGGAATGGGAAATGATATTGATATCATTCTCTTTTAATATGTTTGTGTCCATCTGGTTATATGTTGATAGTGTCAAGTTGGGAACAAATATTGTACAGGTGAGTACCTTTGTTATTTTTGCATGCATACATTTGCAACATGTATCCATTTGGTTGTTGTAATAGAATGTCCAGTCCATTTCCCGCACACACATAAGCACAACCAAAACATTTTTTCATTCATTCATGAAAGCACAAATGGCTAATGTTACATAATAGAGACATAGACTAGACTAAATGTCTTACAAAACATAACAAATGACTAAGTTTCAGCCAATAACTGAAAATGGGACTTAGCCAAAATCAACAACCACCCTACCAAATGTCTTACAAAACATACCAAATAACTTAAGTTTCAACCAACAATAGAAATGGGAAATGGGACTTAGCCAATAACAACAACAATCACCCTAACAAATTGAAACATAAACATAAAATGGTTATATCACCATTTGACAAAGAACATGATCAACCAAGAAAGAACCATCATTCCCCAAAGCCACTTCTCCCTAGACTTCTTTGTAGCCAACTCATCTTCAAGCCTATTAACACGTCTCAGAAGCCCTGGAATAATTTGTCGAGATCTCGGGCACATTGGAGGGTCAATCCAAGAGAAGTAATTGCATCCTCCAAAGGCCTGAATAATTATCAATCAATTGAATTGAAAAAATTAATCAAATAAGGTTGCTGATCAATTAAGGGAAAAAAATAGGATTCCAGATTAGGGGAAAATTTTGGGGTTGAATATTAGGGTTTCAGGGTTAGAAATTAGGGAAAAATTTTAGGGTTGCAAATTGAGTTGCATACTCTAATGGTTCGATTATCAATCAATTAAAAAAATCAATCATTTAGGGCTGCAGATTAATTAAGGAGAAAATTAGGGTTACGAATTAAAAATCAGGGTTACAAATTAGGAGAGAAATTTAGGGTTCCAAATTAACAAAATTAATCATCAAGATGAAGTAATTGCACCTTCTAATGGTCTGGATAATTAGCATAGAACAACATCCATTGCAAAATAGGGTAAATTTTTCGAATTATAGCCTAAAATTACCCGAGGTTTTTCACAGACGGCATATCTTCTTCCCGGATTATGGTCTGTCCACGAGGTCTTCATTACGGCCCTTTTCTCACAAGTGCAGAAGTCTCCGTTGCCAGTCACCTCGGAGCCCATGGTCGCCATTATTTCTCTCTTCCTCTTCTGCAAACGAGACGGACGATTTGGGGAAAAGAAATTAGGGTTTCGAATTTGAATAAGATTTTTTGTATGTGAGGACGATTTGCCCGTTGTGTATCCTGTCAAAAGACGACTATACCCTCATTTCGGAACTCTGATGGCCGGAAGTGGGTCAGTGCACAAAAATGTGAAATTCATACATGTTAAGTGCCAAAAAAAAAAAGTTTAGTGGGCAAAGTGTTAAAAGGCGGATAGTTAGGTAGATAAAGTGTAATTTTTCCTTTTAAGGACAATTAACTTTGTTTGTTGAGGTAACCGAAATATGGCATTATCCAAATTAAATTCCATGCATTAGGTAAGTTTGCAATTTAATTAATCTCTTGGTAATGTTGCAATTAATTATAAAACGTTGTGTATAGATAAAAATCTCCCATAATATAATGTTGGTGGCCCATTAATTTTATTTAATTAATTAGAAGAGTGGGCTTGGCCCACAGTTAGTCTAATTAATTAAGGAGCCCTATTCTTAATCTCTTAAGGGTCCCTACTATAGCTCTATATATACATCATTAAGCTAATGAGAAGAGATGAGAATTCCTATTCTAACGTGAGACATGTGAGAATCGGCAGACTGGAACTATAGCAAACTGGAAGACTCCTCGATCGGTTGAGCTTCCCTCAGATGTGGCTCAGAGCCTGTAGATGGAGTTTGCTATAGTTCCAATCTGCTGATTCTCCACAAGCGCCACTGAAGAAGAACGGGCAGTACCCGTTGACCCCACGCCTGAGCTCAATCCACAGACTGAGAAGGTTTCTTGAGAACCACTGACTGCTGAGCCCGAGCATCATCAGACGGAGGCTTTGCCGACGAAGGAAGCTGTAAATGCTACTCATCTATCATCACGGGTTGTCGGTTCATCACAGATTCAATATGTCACGGATGCTGCCCCACAGAGCAAGCCACACAAAGAAACAGACAGCAGTTGGGCTCGTCGAAGCGGGCCTCTAAGAGGTTTAGATTGATTAACGAGCCTTCACCACCATCCTCGCCCATATCCACGCCAGACGACACTCCGCCAGCTGCTGCTGATATACATCAACCCGCTGTCGACACTGTCCCAGCACAAGCGGACAGAACAAGCAGAGGGCTTATCGACTTTCCCAACGCTAACGGCATTCAATTCCACTCATGGGCTCATGCCAATTGTTATGAGCATTTGATGAGGCGGAAGATAGTCCCAACCATATATGCTGATGAATTCTTGTTGAAAACTCTAGGGTTGCACGATGATGTGATGCGGATGTTCGATGTCATGGGATGGAAGAAATTGATGACGGGACAATGGCCGGTATTCGCGGACCTAACACTTGAGTTCCTTAGCACGTTTCGGAAGAAGATTGAGGATATGCTGGAGTTTCAGTTGGGGAATCGAGTGTTTGAGTGGAGCTATGCCGAGTTTGCTGTCGCATTAGGGCTGCCCCATGATGCCCTTGTAGCTAGTTCGTTCGAGATGGAGAAGGATGCTTGGAGCGAGTTCGCCACACCGGGAGCTGGGACACGCAGCACGGTCATTCGTAATCCGGTCATCCGCTATGTTCAGCGAATGATGGTGTATTTATATACCGGCCAGAGCTCGAACAAAAACATAGTAGACAGCGACACGATTCATCGGATCTGGGGCATGCTTCATGGTCACAGGATGCGTTCGGACAACCACTACGTCGATACATTGCTCGTGGCCGGAATGACGAGATAGCGCTCGGAGGTTTAATCATGTGCATTGCTGAGCATGCCGGGGTCGAGTGCCGACTGGAAGGGTGTCGACGTTGGACGCAAGCTTGCTGGGACCACGGATGTTAGATCTGTTTAAGGACAACGGATATTTTTGGCGAGTCACCCCAGTCGAACACATTGCTTTGCCGAACCCGGAATACACGACGATTCGTGTCGGCCGCAACATTAAGATGGACCACCGGATGATGTCCCAGGTTGTAGCGCAGGTCCCGGACTTACCGAGAGCAACTCACCTGTGGAACATCAGCTGCGTAGACGAGTCGAAGAGCTCGAGGAGGAGAACAGAAGGTTGGAGCTGGAGAATGGCGAGCTGAAGAAGCAACTGGCCAGACTATTTGAAGTGGCAAAGGAGAATGCACAGCCGCGGGCAAGGAGGACTACCCATCGATGATCCGGTGACTTCGTTTCCGCTATTTTGCTTTATAGTAAAAATTTAGTTTCAGGAGGGTTGTTGATGGGTGTATCTGTGTTACAGTTTCTATGCATATATTTTTGCCCTGGTCTGCTATTTTGTTTTTTAAGTTTATTTTGATTTGTTTAGGGTCATTGTTTTTGGTTACCTAGCTGCTTTTGGTCTAGAAGAAAAAAAAATGATTTGCTTTTGGTGTAGTCGTATGTGGAATTTCGTGATGACGATATGAGAGTTTGTCGTTGGAATTATCTGCTGGTTCATGATGACTTGGATTAATGATTTCTGGTTAAACTTTTTAAGTGTTGTTATTTAGGAACAAAGACATGACGGTTGATATTTATGTGTTTTATTCGTGGTGAGTTTCGAACTGTTTATATTTTTGAAATGTGCTGGTGATTATTCTGCTTGATGTCGATTGTGTGTGGTGACTTGAAGTGGAAAGTTGAGAGTTGTATGTCTTGAAAAAAAAGCGATATGGTGTGAATAATGAATGTGGAGGAGAAAATAATGGGTGTTGTAGTAGAAAAAAAAAAGAAAGATAGTAGGCTGCAACAGCTGTCAGTCTGTGAAGCTTTAGTGCAACACTCTAGCACGAATAGCTAAAGACCATAGGCTGTGACAGAGCTGCCGTTTCAAAAAAAAAAAAAAATTGAGACGTTTGTTCTGTCTAGAAACGAGGTTGGCAAAGAAAGGGATGTCGTTAGTTGCATGATTGATATACTCGGTGTAGAGATTGATGAGCTGCTGTAATACAATGAATTGATACTTGATTGTTAGCGTTCTAAAGATGATTTCATTTCTAGTCTGGGGTTATTAATCTGGGAAGTTGTAACTATGCATTATGTGAGATGTGTGAGGACCTGAACGAAAATTCCACGTACTTGTTTTGTTTATTTTGTCCGTTTTTTGTGTTATAGTTCTATGTTGCTTGGAGATAAGCAACGGTTTTAGTTTGGGGAGATTTGATATGTGAGAAATCTTGTATTATTTTGTGGTTTAATTTATATATTTGAGTATTTGATTTTAGTGTATTATACAAGTTTTTTCACGTATTTTATTTTGTGAACGGACAGACACCAATATATGAATTTTGTATTTATTTTGCAATTATTACACCTATTTTGTGACGTAGCAGTTATGTAGGCAAAGATGTGGATTACAATGTAAATTGGCCTAACACACGCAGCTGCATGACTCATTTTTAGAAGGATGGATTTTTAATTAATGTGCTATTATTTGTTGATGGTTGACAAAGATTGAGGAGAATTTAATTTCCTTTGGACTCTTGTTATTGTGCTCACATGGGAGAAGAATTTCAAGGGGGTTGGACTCTTATTGCTAGCGGGAATTCATGCGTGAAAAGGAAGTAATCCGAAAGGAGAAGGATTCATTTTATCTGGCGGAGATTTTTGGCACGTGAACAGAGAGCTGGGGATTGAAGATTTCTTCACCTGCTGAACAAGAATCTGGTCGTGGACTTAGCATTTGAAGGAGTTTGGTTTAATTATTTTATTTGGAGAAAAGTATTAATTATTATCTTTTTTTTGATCATTTAGTTATGTGTAGCTAAACATCTATTTTGGTTCTAGGAACGTTGAACCTTCGATGGACTATGTTTGATTAATGCAATTTATTTCATTTTTACTTATCGTATAAAATTGTTTGTGTTATTCTAGTTACATGTCATAATATGTGTTCTTTAATTTAGCTTGATCACCTAAGTTGAAGGTTGCATGTTAACTGCTAGATTTAAGGCTTTGATCCGTAATTGTCGTCGTTCTTATTTCATTTGTAGCGACTAATAGTCGTTTACTGTTAGGGGTAACACAGCATAAGTTACACGAACCGAGCTTATGTGTTTATGGCTTAGATCGGTCTACTTTCTTAGATTCTAATGCAACTAGTGGATTAAATTAGGAGAACTTGTTCCGAGTTGTTCGCTAGTTAGATTTAATTGAAGAGCCTATTTCGATTAAGTAAAATTAAGGAAAAATTCGGGTAGCAGAGCTTATTGCTATCTAGGACCGGTAGTTTTAGAAGACAAGTGAAATTTGATAAGTGTATTGATTGGGCTAGTTAATCTAGGGTGTAGACCGACCAGGAACCGATTCCATTCTCATCTTTCCTAAATTATTTGTTATTTTCGGATTCATCATCATTTGCACCTAGATCATTTATACTCAGTTCTAGTTTATTTTCTTGTTTTGCTAGTAGTTTAGTATTAAATCAAATCCCCCCATTTTTACTTTAATCCAATTAATATAATTAAGTCACGGTTTATACCACACTCCCTGTGATCGACTCTTACTCGCAACTACTCTAGTTAGTATAGGTTAGTTGAGGAAAACTTTATAAATATAAATTTACCACATCGCTACGCACGGTTAAATTTTGGCACCGTTGCCGGGGAGTGGCGCGATATAAATAGTGATTTTATTTGTGTTAGTGTTTTTTTTAGTGAATTTTCATTTTTCGCTTGCATTTTTGATGAAAAAATTCGTTGTTCCTCTGTTATCGACCCCAGTGATAACAGAAAATACGTCGGATTTTACGTCAAATTATTTCCGAATTTTGTCACGGTTGAGCTTAAATTTTTATTGATTTTCAGGTGAATGAAAACAAGGTCTTCAGGAGCTGAAGACTTTGAATATTTTCTGGAGATCACGAGACGGGATACCTAGCTAAGAAAGAAGGTTCGGCAAGATAATGAGGCGATTTTCGACAAGGGTATCCAGTGCGAAATCGAAAGCGAGGACGTAGAGGACGGAAGTGAAAGTGATCAGAGCCAAGAAGACACCGATATTATCACCGAGAACATAGTAATGGTGAACTAAGAGCGTACTTTGAGGCAACTTGCTAATGCCGTACTGCCTCAACAACCTTTGTGCATAACTTTCTTGAAGATGAATGATACCACGTTCGAGCTGAAGTCTGGGCTGATCCATTTGCTGCCCCCATTCCTGTTGTGTTCGCTAGTACCGTACGGGCTTTAAGCAGCGGAATTTAAAATTTTTCAAAATAAGTATTTATCGTATAAATACAACACCCGTACATACTAATTGCGAATTAACTGATCGTCATCTTTAAAACATGCATCATATACAAATTTTGATTTGTTATATAAAATAAATACAAACACAAAGTATTTACCGAATGTCTTGAACTCCTTCAACGACGATGTGGATTGTGGGAATCGGTTCCCGGTTTGATAACTTCAACGGATTGATGTTACTCACTTTAGGAATCCAAGTGTCTTCCCTCTAAACGTATCCACCCTATGAAGCCCGGTTCCGACGACCTTCCTTCGCTAGTAGGAATGTCTCGGTTTTCTTGTATAGGAATATGTATGAATTTTATTTTGGGAATTTTCAAGGACTCTTTCTTGATGTTTATGAAGAACTATTCTTCTTTCTAACACTTAGAAATTTTAGGAATGAATTCACCTTAAATGCAAAACCATTTTGCATCTATTTATACTAAACATTTTAGCATAAAATAATCAACATTTGGTAATATTTAAATAAAATCAGATTTTATTTAAATAATATTTACTAACTATTGACTTTGAATTTACTAACTATTGATTTTGAAAATAATAAATAATGTTAAGTGGTTCAAACCACCTTTAACCACCATTTTATTATAATCATATTTATTATTTTAATCCTTAAATCATATTTAAAGATAAAAATAATAATAGAATAATAAATCTTGAGAATCTTTTCAAGACTTTATTATTATATTCATTTTCCCAATTTATATCCATATTATAATAATCATATTATTATTATTTTGGTTCGGAAATTTAAAATCCAATTTTAAATTCCAACATATTAATTTAGTAATTACCTTAATTACTAAAGTAATATCCAAAATGTAATTAATCAATCTTATTGATTAATATATTCCTTTTAATTGATATCTAATCAAATTAGATTATGTCAATTAATTCTAACTCTTTAGAAATACAATTT
>BKCP01011514.1:1536356-1601158 GCA_008636005.1 Striga asiatica | reverse complement strand
GATCTCATATCCAACTTATCTCCCACTAACTGCTTCACATAAGCAGTACAACCCCATACTTTCAAATATTTGTATGAGGGTGATTTACCACACCATATCTCATAAGGTGTGTTGGGTACAGCTTTACTCGGCACTCTATTCAAAATATGTGCAGCTGTTTCTAAGGCATAACCCCAGAATGAAAGAGGTAAACTAGTGGAACTCATCATCGATCGAACCATGTCTAACAGTGTTCGATTTCTCCTTTCTAAAACCCCATTGAGTTGTGGAGTTCCAGGAGGTGTCCACTGTGAGATAATCCCATTATCCCTTAAATAATCAAGAAACTCATTAGTCAAGTATTCACCTCCTCAATCCGATCGAAGGACTTTAATACTACGACCAATTTGTTTCTCCACTTCATTTCTGAATTCTTTGAACTTTTCAAATACTTCAGATTTGTACCTTAATAGGTATACATAACCATACCGTGAAAAATCATCAGTAAATGTTATGAAATAGTGATAGTTCCCCATAGCACTAACATTTAGTGGTCCACAAACATCTGTATGGATCAAATCCAACAGACCTTTAGCTCGCTCCACTTGTCCAACAAATGGTGATTTTGTCATTTTACCTTTAAGACATGATTCACATGTAGGCAACCTATCCTCTCTCATAAGGTCGAGTTTTGGTCCCAATTTGTGAATCCTCTTTTCAGATATATGACCTAATCTAGCATGCCAAATTGTGAATGAACTATGATTATATAATTTCCTTTTATTTTGTTGAATGGTTAGGATGGGACTTTCTGGTGTAATGGTATATAAACCATTTGTCAAGTTTCCTGAATATATAAAAGTTGTATCTTTGAAAATAGAACATCTTCCATTTTCAATGACAAACTTAAAACCTTTCTTATCCAATATTGGAATAGAAATAATGTTTCTTATAATATCAGGAACATACAAACAATTTGAAAGACAAACTTTTACACCATTATTTAAAGCCAGATAAACAGTCCCTATAGCTTTGGCAGCAACTCTTGCTCCATTGCCCATCCTTAGGATTGTTTCTTCACCTTCTAGCTTATTACTTCTTGCCATTATCTGCAAATCATTGCAAATATGTGATCCACAGCCGGTATCTAATACCCAAGAAGAATCATTAACTGATAAGTTAACTTCAACAAAATAAATACCTGAACTCTTCAGGCTTGCAAGATACTCCTTGCAGTTCCTCTTCCAGTGCCCAGTTTTACCACAATGATAACATTCATGATTCAACTGAGGATTAACCTTTTCCTTGTTCTTCCCTTTGTCATTATTTGCCTTCTTGTTGGGTTTATTGGGAACCTTTCCCTTCCCCTTCCTCTTCTTAGACTGAAATGTCTTCGCTTTGGAAGTGGATCCAACTAGAAGCACCGGCTTATCCTTTTTAATTGTGGATTCAGCCGTCTTTAACATACCCACCAACTCATGGAGAGAAGTCTCCATTTTGTGCATGTTAAAATTAAGGACAAAGCTATCAAATGATGTTGGCAGAGATTGCAGCAACAAATCCACATAGAGTTCATTATCCATAATGACTCCAAGGGATGAAAGCCTTTCAATGAGAGCTATCATCTTCAGTCCATGATCATGAACTGAAGAGCCCCTCAGTCATACGACACCTGAAAAGCTCCTTAGATGTTTGATATCTAATTTGCCGCGTCCTATCACTATACAACTCTTGTAGGTGAAGGAGGATTTCAGAAGCATTATCTAATAATTCATTCTGTCTCTGTAACTCATTTGACATTGATGCTAACATGTAGCACCGAGCTTGGAGATTGTCATCCACATGACGTAAATATTCTCCATACTCATCAGCAGTCTGATCCTCTGGTGGAGGAGGAGGGGCTCTGTCCAGTACATATGCCCTTTTCTCAGACTGAAGAACAATTTTTAGGTTCCTTAGCCAATCGTTAAAGTTGGGTCCAGTTAATTTGTTTTGTTCGAGGATACTAGCGATTGGATTTTTAGCCATTTTAGTAGATGATCTACAAAAACAACAGACGAAGCAGAAAATAATTAGACTATGGAATTCATATTCATTTAATATTAGGTCTTTAAATATTAAATGTCTCCCACTAATTTAATTAAAACCCCTTTTTAATTATGAAAATCTAATTTTCATAGTGGGCTTGAAGTCCAATAAAAATATTCCATATCCCAATTTTATGAGTACGCATGGAACATTTATATCGGTAATCAACTTTTGATAATTGTATCTCGTATACAACCTTCAAGATATTTTGCCTCACCTTTCCTTATATACCTCAATTTTATGACCGTATATATTACTCGGTGTCAAATCAAACCCATCAAACATACATGATAACGGCCCATCAAAATGTCCCACGACTCATGATCAACACAAAGAGGAATCCGTCTCATGTGTATCGATATACTTAGTAGAGTTCACAGCTTTCAACAGAAAACCACCCCACGACTCATGGTCGGTGATAAAGCATCGTAGCGTCTCATGTCATCTACTTTTGATGGAAGGCCGGGATTAATAAGTTCCAACTTATTTTTATCCATTATTGATTTGATATGGAATTAATCAAATTATTCCGTTTGGGTTCCTTGATCTCATCGATTACCATCTTTACGTTTATTTACCGGTTTCAGTTATCTAATGAAACGAAAGCGTAAATAAACCTAACATACATCTAATGCATGGTGGGATGATCATGTCCTTGCCTATTCGATCCATTCGAGCCAAAATGGATCTATGCCTATGTACGTGATAAAACAAATAATAGAACTACTTCTATTACATTTATTCTATCTACCCGTACAAGCACAGGCCTTCGAGATTACAACTTGTAAAATTACCCACACATGCGTGGGCCTTTGTCATCGAACGGTATCCACCTTGATCTAATCTCTAACGATACAAAATTTAAAATTTTACAAATTTCATCTCAAGAGACTCGCAGGTCTCGATAAATTACATTTCTTCAATCATATTGAAAAACATAATTAAACATCCATTCATTCATTCAATCACATTGAAAATGAAAACATACATTCAATCATATTAAATATGAGGCTCATGATCATCCCTAAAATCATTCATCTAATGAATAATAATTTTTTTTTTTATTATTATTATTTATCTCGCGAGATAAGTCGCGACTCGCGAGTCCAACTCGCGACTCGCGAACAACATCTCGCGACTCGCGAGAAAAACAGAGACAAAAACTCGCGGCTCGCGACTCGCGACCTAAGTCGCGACTCGCGAGAAAAACTGAGGCTCCAGGAAAAAAAAACTGAAATTATCATGTCGCGACTCGCGACTATGACTCGCGACTATGACTCGCGACTCGCGACTTCAGAATTTTTTTATTTTTTTTTATTTATTTTTGATAATTAATATATTTATCTCATAAACATTTAATTATCTTGCTTAACTCATAAGCAATAACAAATCAAAATCTGTTTTAAAGACGATAAACCTGGGCTCTGATACCACTGTTGTGTTCGCTAGTACCGTACGGGCTTTAAGCAGCGGAATTTAAAATTTTTCAAAATAAGTATTTATCGTATAAATACAACACCCGTACATACTAATTGCGAATTAACTGATCGTCATCTTTAAAACATGCATCATATACAAATTTCGATTTGTTATATAAAATAAATACAAATACAAAGTATTTACCGAATGTCTTGAACTCCTTCAACGACGATGTGGATTGTGGGAATCGGTTCCCGGTTTGATAACTTCAACGGATTGATGTTACTCACTTTAGGAATCCAAGTGTCTTCCCTCTAAACGTATCCACCCTATGAAGCCCGGTTCCGACGACCTTCCTTCGCTAGTAGGAATGTCTCGGTTTTCTTGTATAGGAATATGTATGAATTTTATTTTGGGAATTTTCAAGAACTCTTTCTTGATGTTTATGAAGAACTATTCTTCTTTCTAACACTTAGAAATTTTAGGAATGAATTCACCTTAAATGCAAAACCATTTTGCATCTATTTATACTAAACATTTTAGCATAAAATAATCAACATTTAGTAATATTTAAATAAAATAAGATTTTATTTAAATAATATTTACTAACTATTGACTTTGAATTTACTAACTATTGACTTTGAAAATAATAAATAATGTTAAGTGGTTCAAACCACCTTTAACCACCATTTTATTATAATCATATTTATTATTTTAATCCTTAAATCATATTTAAAGATAAAAATAATAATAGAATAATAAATCTTGAGATTCTTTTCAAGACTTTATTATTATATTCATTTTCCCAATTTATATCCATATTATAATAATCATATTATTATTATTTTGGTTTGAAAATTTAAAATCCAATTTTAAATTCCAACATATTAATTTAGTAATTACCTTAATTATTAAAGTAATATCCAAAATGTAATTAATCAATCTTATTGATTAATATATTCCTTTTAATTGATATCTAATCAAATTAGATTATGTCAATTAATTCTAACTCTTTAGAAATACAATTTTTCACCTTTGTTCATAATAGGTGTGACCTTTTAGGTTCACCTTAATACTAGTAGTGGGTTTACAACTCTTTGTAATTTGAGTTAATCACATTAACTCTTATTCTGAATTAACCCTTTAATTCAAGAACCCACATATCATGGGAACACCTAGCAAGTAGCATGAATCTAGTATTAAGTGAATAGCGAGTAAACCTATTCCGATTACAACTCCATACATGTAAAATCCTTTCGACATCTAATTTCCCGGTTAAGTCTTGGGTATGATTTTGTCGAAACCCAAATTGACTTAATAACTATGATTCTATTTCAAGTTTATTAACCCTGTTATGAATCACTATTCATCTCTGCCTTGGCCAAGGACTTTGGATTAATAACTATGAAACACATAGGAAATTCACTTATCTTCATAAGTGTCGAATCCTTTATTGGCCACTAACAAACTTCCATACATATTAACATAATACCCAACTTATCCCTTTAAACGATAGTGCTAGCTACCAAAAGGATAAATCAAAGTAGAATGTAATATGCACAAAGTTACCATTGTGCCTCAAGTCTTAGGATTAGTCATGTACTATTGTAACATGAAAATTCTTATTCGACTGAATAAATTCTTCATTAAGAATTTTCATACGGTCATGTTCAGTGAACTTGTTCTATAACAAGCACCCACATAAATGTACTTACGTCTTACGCTAATGTTGATGGAATGCAACATTCTTGTCCAACAGGCATACAAACTATGTGCAAGTCTTTTATGGATTATTCGATATCCCATCTCGAAACATCCATCGACTTGGAACTGTATTTAAGATCACGGCTTTCAAGGTATGTTCCATGATCACCATCTCTATGCGCAACCATACCTTATAACCATAAGTGATCTAGGAATTTTATCTTAAGTGCAATTATGAGATAAATGCTTTCTCTTAAGATAAAGAAATGCCTTATTCATAATATAATTCCAATATACTGTATTTACAAGTAGAATACGTCCAATTAGATTGGAACGCCGGGTACCCTACTCTAACAATTCCGTGGTCTCGCTGGTGAGGATCCACACAAACATTTGAAGGATTTTTGCACGGTGTGCTCCAGCATGAAACCAACCGGGGTGATCGAGGAGCAAGTCAAGCTACAGGCTTTCCCATTTTCTCTCAAGGACGTTGCAAAGGACCGACTCTATTATTTGCCTTCGGGATCGATCACTACATGGGCAGAATTGGAGAAGATCATTCTCCAGAGGTACTTTCCGGCGATACGAGTCGCCGCTCTACGCAAAGAAATTTGTGGGGTGCGACAGATGCAACGGGAAACATTGTACGAGTACAGGGAAAGGTTCAAGAGGCTAGTCGCGAGTTGTCCACAACACCAGATCGCCAACCAGCTGTTGTTCCAATACTTTTATGAGGGTCTTTCAATCATGAGAGGAATATGCTAGATGCAGCTAGTGGCGGTGCACTTATGGACAAAACTCCTACGGCGGCACGAGAGTTAATTGCCAACATGACAGCTAATTCTCAACAGTTTGGTACTCGTGGTATCTTGCAGAGGTCGGCTCAAGCAGAAGGGACCGTATCGTTAGAGGCTCAAATCAAGGAGTTAACTTCTGTGGTTCACCAACTTGCTGTTGGACAGGTTTCGAGGGTCCGACCATGCGGCTTATGTGAGACAATGGATCACACTACTGAGGATTGTCCGTTAACAGCGAACACGACGGAGGCGCAGGCCAATGAAGTTGGGAATAACAATGGTGCCGGACGCAACTACGACCCATTCTCAAACACTTATATAATCCCAGGTGGCGAGATCATCCGAATTTGAGGTGGGGAAACAATGGAGGCAATCAGTTTGGGGAGCAAGACCGAAAGCAGCCCCAAAACTTTCAAAGGGGACAAGGCTACCAAAGGTACTAAGGCACAGGGGACCACAACACTCGTCCTCCGACGGGTGAATTATCTTCGGCGATGAAAGAGCTGATGGAGAGCATGGCGTCCAGCCTTAAGAATTTGGAGGGACAAGTAACCCAATTGTCGAATCACGTCAACCGATTGGAGTAGTAAGTGAACTCCAAATTACCGTCCCTAGCGGAGATTAATCCAATGAATATCAGTGCCATTACATTGAGAAGTGGTACTCCTCCTGAGGGTCCTATTCCATCTAAGGAAGGTGCGGGCGAGAAAGAAGATGGCTAGAATACTCAAGATTCTGCTGTTATCGCCCCCTAATAACAGAACGGCTGGAGTAAAAATGAAGGAAAAGGCCATCGAAATCGAGCCGAAGAAGGCTGAACCTTTGTCGTTTCCATCAAGAATCAAGCGGCAACATAAAGACGACGCTAAGAAGCAGGTCTTGGATGTTTTCAGAAAGGTCGGAGTCAATATTCCCTTAATCGACGCAATAAAGCAAATTCCAAAATATGCAAAGTTTCTGAAGGACTTGTGCACGAATAAGCAGAGATTGAAGGGGGACGAGAAGGTGATAATGGACGAGAACGTATCAACCGTGTTCTAGAAGAGCTTGCAACAGAAGAGGAGTGACCTAGGTATGTTTTTCATTCCTTGCATAATAGGGAATTTAAAATAGAACGAGCTATGTTAGATTTGAGTGCTTCGATAAATGTCATGCCTCGTTCTATTTTTAATTTTCTGAATTTGGGCCCTGTAAAACAAACCGGGGTTGTTATTGTAACGCCCCACTTTATTTTGAAAGATTTATCGAATTAATTTAATGAAAATCAGAGTTAATTTTTTTTTTTTCAAAATCTCGATTAAGTTTAAAATTCAAAGGGCGCTACTTATTTACCAAGAGCAATTTATCCAACACACAAGAAGATCAAATGAACCAACACATTTTGTCAAGATTCAAAATAACAATAAATAACAGCATAAAACCCAAGTATTCAAATCCGTTCAACTCTTATCCAAAATCACTAGTTCAAACATAATCAAATAAACCATAACAAGTTCATAAATGCGGAAGTAAATATCAGTCTTAAACAAAAGCAAGACCACCCACTCGTCTTGCCTCGTCACCCGCCAACTGCTTAACCTGCATCCGTGAAGAGCAGGTGGGAGTGAGTACAGTTAAATATCGTACTCACACTATGCATATGAATAACATAATAATGGTATGGTCGCAGCATGAACATAAACAATAAAATCATGTCACATCTCTAGCCACATCAATGACTATAGTCTCATCAAAGACTCACTCATGTACATCTATGCTCATCAAAGCTAAGCCATGCCATATCAGTGAAACATGGGAGTGCGTGCCACATCAATGACACGGCCTTCTCATAGGTCTTATGAGATTTACCTCACAGGGTAACCGTATCTTATCATACGGGGACAACCGTATCGACGGCCATCAAGCTCACATCGATAGGCTACATGTTCATTTTCATACATAGATCACACCAAACTTTCATCACAATTTAAATCACACATATGCATAGATAATTTTAGAATAACCCACCTGGATTCCGGATTGATAATAACTCAAAGCAATTGGAAGTAGGTCGAGGCTGGACTCCTCAATTACCTACATTGAGTCAAGATGCTACAGTCAACATCTATCTTGACTTTAAACGGAAAACACAAAACAGACCTAATCGAACTTGTTTCGACTAAGTAGTTCGTAAAGTCCTGTGGACGTTGGAACACTAAGACTCGATACTAAACTCGACCAACCAACATATGAGAGTTCAAATAATTCCATCTAATGATAGACCAAGTCAAACTCACAACAGAACGAAAAGCAAGTCGATTACTGTTTTAAATTCCAAATCGTACTTTAAAATTTACTAGCTATTAATCACATGAAATTCATTGACCCGGCTGCCCTACGACTTAAGTTGTGAAATTTCAACCAAAATTACATCTCTCAGAAACATGTAAAACCACAAAGTTTCAGCTTTAAACTCGAAACACCCTATTTTATAAAATTCGAACAAGATATCAACAAAATAGGCACATTAATTCATACTCAGACTTAATGAATGAATCTGATCTTGAAAATTTTACACAAGAACATAAGGTATGCCAAAGTCCAGGTGTAAAAATCTCAGCCTTAAATGATAACTGCTGCTATTTTTAAAAATTCAAACGAGCAACAGCAGTTTATCAAATTTAAACCCAAACTGAATCAAAACGGACTCCAAAAATTCCCATATTTTACAAATATGATTAAACAAACAAAATAGACCTCTCAGTAAAATTTCAGAATTTTTCATGCAGTAACCAATTTATAAAAATTCAAACAATATTTCTGCAGATACGATAAATGAAATATTTACCACATCAAATCAACTCCAAAACTTCAAAAAATATAACACAACACATATAAGTCACAGAGGCACGACATATTAGAATTTCAGCTCATTTCAGTCAGGCATGAATTTTTTATGCATTTAACAATATTCTGGACAGATTACAATTTAATTATTAAAAATAACTACAGGCCTCCAAAAATTACGAAAATTTTACACAAGGCAGACAATGAACAGATAACACATCTCTCAAAATTTCACATCATTTCGAGCAGCGAGATATTTTTAAAAATTCAAACATCAAGACAGTGATTAACAAGCTCGACAACTTGGACATTATATCACAACATGAAATTTATCGTCCGAGGCCTTTACATAAGACCAAGGACTCGACATTGTTCCATTATCCACCGACTTACACGACTTTCGAGGTCTCGTTCGATTTTTTGAGAAAATCGAAGAGATCCCAAACATACGAACGCATAAAATCACAACAATCATATAATCGCACATACACTCAACAATAAATTCACATCAATAATCAACAAGCACTATAAGAAAACACTCAACGAAATAAAACATATATGAATTAAACGAGACGGAAAAACGACGAGGTACCGTTCTCGGGAAAAACTCAAAAACGAAACGAACACGAACGGGGCTCGACGGATTCTCGCGTCTCGCCGGAAGGAGAAGGGTGCAGCAGTGGTTGACGACCTTCGTGAATGGCTGCGGTGGACGAGGGCGGCTCGTCGATCGAGGGCAGCGACGGGAGAGCCGGGAATGGCCGTGGCGGCTTGCAGGAAAGGAGAAGCAGGTTCGCCGGAATTAACGAACAGGGGTCGCCGGAGTTCACGCGCAGGGATCGCCGCCGGCGTGTGCTTCTCGTCGGGACTGAACAGAGTTGCCGCCGGAATTGCTTGCGATCACGGAGAAGATGAGTCGCAGGAGTTGCAGGCTTCGCCGGAAGTTGGGCTGGCGTGTTGCTCGCGGATGTCCGAGGTGCAGCGGCGCTCGGTGGTCGTCGGAGGTTGGCCGCGAGTTGCTGCTCGCCGGCGTGGAGAAGTTGCAGAGGAGGACGTTGGCAATGACAGAGGTTCACTACGATGAAGGGGCGGCGATGATGGGAGAAGGACGATCTAAAAGTCGCGATCGATGAGAGAGAGATGACGAGGGATGTCTGCGCGAGAGAAAAGGGAAAAGAGATCGACTGCGGGCGTTTGGGATTTCTGCCAAGAGAACCGAGGTGAACATATACCTATATACGTACACTTAGGTTTAGGGAATAAGTCTTTATGCCCAAGAAAATCATTCACAACGTGAAACAAAGGGGAAAAACTCGGGCTTGGGCCAGCCGGGTCGGTTTGTTGGGCCGGTTCGCGACAATAAATCGGCTCACGGGCTCGGTTAAATTCAAACGGACATTCTCGGGCCCAATTTTGGTTCCAACGAAAATTCTCGGGCTCGAATACGAATTCAAACGCGCGGTAAAAATAAACCGAACAATATATATATATATTACATATTTACTAATACCCATTATACACATTTATAAATAAAATAAATCATTTAGGCATTTAGACAATTAGCATTTAATCACATTTAGGCAATAAATAATATTATAGCATTCAAGAAAAATAAATATAAATATTATCACAAAATAATTATAACAATAATAATAATAATAATAATAATAATATTAATATTCTCAAATAATCCACAAATAAACGGGGCGCTACAGTTATCCAACTCGCCGATCGTAGTACCACTTTTTTCGACGACGTTGTTGAGGATGTTCTTGTGAAAGTAAATGATCTTGTGTTTCCAGCTGATTTCTATGTGTTGAGCATGGATGATAAGTCCTCAAACTCCACCCTAATTTTATTGGGAAGACCATTTTTTAAAACAACTCAAACGAGGATTGATGTCCGACAGGGAACTCTTACGATGGAATTCGATGGGCATAACATCAAGTTCAATATTTTTGACGCTATGAAATATCCTAATGATTCTAATGACTCCGTCTATATGCTTGATGTTGTTGACCCTTTAGCACAGGAATTTATGGAGATTTATGGTCGAGATGATGAGTTAGAGGTGGCAATTGCATAAAGCGTTGGGTGCGACAATCTGTTATTCCCCCCCCAGATAACAGAAGTAGATGGGGGCGATTTTTGTGATCGAGCCAAAGATTTGAGGGCGATTGTCATTACATTTCATTAGAGAGAACCTGTTCCTCTTAGGTATGATATTAATTTTATTAAATTACCAGAATCTACCCAGAAAATTTTGACATCTACTGTGCAGGCTCCGGAGCTAGAATTAAAATCCTTGCCGACACACTTGAAGTATGTATACTTGGGAGACAATGACACGCTGCCCATGATCATATCAGCATGCCTAGAGGCTGACTAGGAGACCTCATTGTTGAAAGTGTTAAAGGATAACAAGCGGGCGATTGGTTGGACGATAGCGAACTTGCGTGGGATCAGTCCGTCAATCTGTATGCACCGTATCTTGTTCGAGGATAGAGCCGGGCCATCTCGGGAGCCACAACGAAGGCTGAACCAACCCATAATGGAGGTGTTCAAGAAGGAGGTCATCAAGTTGCTGGATGTCGGGGTGATCTATCCTATTTCTGACAGTCGATGGGTAAGTCCGACTCAGGTAGTGCCCAATAAATCTGGGGTAACTGTGGTTGAAAACTACAATCGTGAGTTAGCTCCTACTAGAGTACAGATTGGTTGGAGAGTTTGTATTGATTATCATAAGTTGAATGCAATGACGGGTAAAGATCACTTTCCTTTACCGTTTATTGATCAAATGATTGAGAGATTGGTTGGTCACTCTTATTACTATTTTTTAGATGGTTTTTCAGGATATTTTCAGATCCCTATAGCTCTAGAGAACCAGGAGAAGACGATGTTCACGTGTCCCTATGGCACGTTTGCCTACCGTCGTATGCCATTTGGATTGTGCAATGCACGGGCCACGTTTCAGAGGTGTATGGTGAGTATATTTTCCGAGTATGTTGGCAACATCATAGAAGTGTTCATGGATGACTTCAGTGTGTTTGGTGACTCCTTTGAGATATGTTTTGAGAACCTCTCTTTGATCTTAAAAAGATGTGCCGAAACCAACCTTGTATTGAATTCGGAAAAATGTCATTTTATGGTAAAACAAGGTAACGTTTTAGGCCATATTGTTTATTTAAAAGGAGTAGAAGTAGATAAGTCGAAAGTTGATTTCATAACTGCATTGCCTTACCCCGCTAGTGTGCGGGAAGTTCGTTCATTTCTTGGTCATGCAGGCTTTTACAGGCGGTTCATTAAAGACTTTTCAAAGATAGCCTCACCACTTTGTAGGCTTTTGCAGAAGGGTGTGGAGTTCAAGGTCGATGAGGAGTGCAAAGCCGCCTTCGATACATTGAAGGAGCGACTGACGCCTTCTCCGATTATTCAGCCACCAAAGTAAGATTTGCCATTCGAGATCATGTGCGATGCTAGTGACCATGATGTTGCTGCCGTCCTAGGCCAAAAGGTGAACAAGGCAGCCCACGTGATCTACTATGCTTCGAGAACTTTGAATCCTGCTCAAGAGAACTACACGACTACGGAAAAAGAATTTATTGGTTGTTGTTTTTACTCTTGAGAAATTCCGCTCATATTGTTGGAACTAAAGTTGTTATATTTACTAATCATGCAGCGATTCGACAATTATTCATGAAGAAAGAGGCAAAATCGAAGATTATCAAGTGGATACTACTACTTCAAGAATTCCATTTGGAGATCCGGGACAAGAAGGGTGTCGAGAACTCAGTGGCTGATCACCTGAGTCGATTGACACATGTGGAGGAGCAGCTTGACCTCAGCGAGAGTTTCCCAGACGAGCATTTATTCCAGCTAGAGGAACTTCAACCCGATTCAATTTTATCGGGAGTGCCGAAAAATATTAAATAAATAAAATAAAAATGCAAAAATCTTCATTCATCAAAAAGTAAAGTGGACAACTATATATGTCAATTATTTCTAAAATTCAGAATTACCAAAATTCATCAAATACCATAGAAAACAAACTAACAGAATTTCTCAGACCAATAAATATGAATACCCAAATAAACTAATAATCTATAGTAATAAAATAAAATTATTGTCCAGAGCAACAATATTCGTTCATCTTATTGCAGATTCCGTAGCCAATCTATTAGGATTATTATAATGAGTTGCTCGCGTTGACTTTGATATCAGTGCGTCCATGCAAGATCATCTTGAATTTAGCAATTGTAGACCTATAGTTGCCAATGTTGCTAACCACTTCATAATTGCGAATCAAATTGATACCGCATTCCTCTAATTCTTTGTTTATCTTCAGAATGTTAACATTGCGTACCAAACCGATGACTTGTGCGCCCTACAAATATAAGAAATTAATGATTAAATAAAATGATAGTTGTATGTAGTTGAAATTTTATTAATATAAATTAAATAGGATAATACCTCTTTATCTTGAAAACCAATATGCAGGACAAAATTAGGAGTTTCGCACTCAAACATGCGAACCACACGAAGTTTCAACGGAACTCTCTCTTTGTTCTTTCAATTTCTTTAATGACACAGAAGGACATGTCAATTGTTTCTTGGTGGTATTTTAAAATTTATAAATGTGTTTTTATAAATAAATATAAGGTGCTTTTCTCGGATGAGTTTGTTGAATATTTATAGTTCCCTACCTCGTGTAACATCAAATAATGTTATATAAATAAATAATAATATTCTTTTAATAGGGCGTATATTCCATATTATGTTTTGATGGATGATACCATAATAATTGTGAGAGTCCGACTCTCATTAAATCGGCAGAGTTATATTACTAAATTTTTTGGTATAACTTTCTCTTTTTTTTTGGCAGATTTATATTATTATATTATAAATTATTTGAAACGTGTAATCACTCGGTATTTGATTCCATACAAAACGGGAATTGCATCCATCAACTATTAAATCAGTTGATTCCATACCAGATGACAATTAATGCGCCGAGATTTGTTATCCCGAATTGTCAAGAAATACTATAATTAGGTTGTCATTAACGCATAGCGGGAAAAGATTACTAAAAATGTTTAAGTCTATTCTTCTTTTATATATATAGATTCTAAAAATTGAATAGTATGCATATATGGCATAATATTTATTTTAAATTTGTTTATATATTTTTAATTAATTACATCATTAAATAATATTAATGTACATTAATAATTTATCAATATATATATATATATATATAAAGAATACTACTTTTTTAGGTGTTATATTTAATAATACTTTTATATGTGTTATAAGTAATAATGACAGTATTATGAAAACAAATTTTATAATAAATATTGTTTGAATATGATGAACAAAAATAAATTAATTTATTATTCTTTATATTCCAAATATGGTGTTAATATTATATATATTAATATAAATGAGTCAACGGACTAATATATTGTTAAAATATAATTTTTAAAAAATGTTTTAAGGTACAAACCATCCGTGCATCGCACCGGATGCTTAGTAGTTACCTTAATGCAATAGCCTACATTTTCCAACTCAAATTCATTTTTAGCCCAATATGGTAAGTTTTTTTACTAAATCAATACGGTAACTTTTTAGTGTACAATTATTATTTCTGATTATATAGTGTAACGTTTTCATTATTTTACATTGAATTTCCAAGTCTAACAAAAAAATAATTAAAATGTAAAACAATCTTGGTAGTAGTTTATATATAATTAGGGTTTCACTTTAGTAAAAAAAATATTTTCCACTTTTTTTGTTATTTATAGTAGTTTAGTTTTCTAATTAATACATAGTAACTACTCATTTAATGATTCTAATTTTTATTCTATATATTTTTTTAAATAGAAGTAGTAGCAACTAGTAATAATAATAATAATATTTAATGTCTTCTATATAAAAATTATGACAGTTATGATTATATTTATATTTCTATATATATATATAATTATAGATAATTAATTTAATGCAAAAATAAAATACGCTCATTTTATTTAGCTAAATTTAAAGAGAAATTGTTAAATTTTACATTAATCAAATAGTTATATTATATATACACATATATTATTACATAATAACTAATACTAACTAATCATAAGTCACACTAAATGATATATGAAAGTTTATATATATAAAAGATTATATTCAAAAACTTTTTTTAAACTATTAATTTAAAATTATTATTACTTTTTTAACTCATTAAGTATGTTTTTTAATTAAAATTAAGTATTTACTTTTTAGGGTATAACCAAACCACTTAAAATTCTGTTCACTATAATAATAGTTTCAACATTATTTTTATTCAAATTTTGGTTATAATCACTAAAATTTTTCAAATTTATATGTAGATTAAATAATTCATACTTACATATAAAATGTAATATACTTATTATCTACCTTATAATTTTAATATTATATACATATACAAAATCATATATAAAATTTTATTCGCAATTCAACATTTGCCCAAAATACTAGTTTATTTATTTATACATACAAGTGATACAACTAGTCATCTTCTTTTAATTAGCACAGCCATATCAACAGCATCTCTCTCCACAATCCTTTTTCTATTCCCAAAATACACTTATCCAGAAACCCTCTTTCATTCCCAATCCCAACATGTGTACCTTTGAGAAGCGCGGCCATCTCTTCATCCTAACGCTCACCGGAACCACCAAAGCCGATCAAGAGCACCGCCTCAACCCGCCGCTCATCGCCTCCATCCGCGAGTCCCTCGCTGAGGCCAGATCCCAGGCCGCCGACGGATCCGTCCTCATCACTCGATCCGAGGGCCGATTCTTCTCCAACGGCTTCGATCTGCGCCACGCCCAGGCCGTCGGCGCCAGATCCGGCACCGCCGACGCCGCTAAGGCGGAGCTCCTCCGCATGGTGGATCTCTTCCGCGGCGTCGTCGCCGATCTCATGTCTCTCCCGATGCCGACCATCGCCGCCGTCCCCGGGCACGCCGCCGCCGCCGGGCTCGTGCTGGCGATGAGCCACGACTACGTGCTGATGACGTCGTCTAGGGGAGTGGCGTACATGAGCGAGCTGGACATAGGGATGACACTCCCTGATTATTTCTCGGCCCTGATACGTGCCAAGGTCGGCGCAGCGGCGGCGCGGCGGGAGCTGCTGCTGCGGGCGTCGAAGGTAGGGGCGAAAGCGGCGGCGGGGATGGGGATTGTGGACTCGGTGCACGATAGCGCGGAGGAGGTGGAGAAGGCGGCGGCGGGACTGGCGGAGGAGTTGGGGAGGAGGCTGTGGAGTGGGGCCGCGTACGCTGGGATTAGGAAGTCTTTGTATCCGGAGGTTTGTGGGTTGTTGGGCTTGGAAGAGTCCACGGTGTTGCCTGCTAAACTTTGATGAACGATTGTGGAAAAATTGATAGTTGTGAGGATTTGATAATAAATATGGATTTGTTGTACTTGTGATTCTGGCAATGACATCTTGACTTGAGAAACGATCTGATTAATTATTTACAGAATTATTTGAAGTGATGCTGTATAACCATTGCAATATTTCGCTTATCTCCAAACGAAATATATTTGGAAGTGAATTATTTTTGTTTCAGTTTGAGTTATTGGATAACATAAGTTAATTTTGTAAGTGTAAAGTTGATTATGATGAATGAATAGATAAGTAGGAGAGATCAATAGGATAAAGTAAGTTAATTTTAAAAAGTTGATTGAGCCAGAGAGATAATTGAGAATTATGCATAATAAAAAAAATATAAAAAAAATATATGAATGGATGAATAATAAAATTGGGAAAGAGATAATTGAGAATTAAAATATATAAATGGATGAATAATAAAATTGGGAGAGAGATAATTGAGAATTAAAATATGTGAATGAATGAATAATAAAATTAGGGGAGAGATAATTGAGAATTATGCATAGTCATGTTGGAACGAACGGTTATATAGATTCAATTACCCTCTCCTCTCTCAAAGGTCGAGTCTCAATGTGCTCTCCTCTTCAGCCGATATTTAATGCCTGGCCTTTAGATGAGAATTTCTTTAGGGTGTTCCAAGTAAAACTCTTCATTCAGTCTTATTGTCATTGGAATCGAAAAAGTCCTCAGTTAGCTATCAAGATAAAGAAGAGATCTAGTCTTTACCTATGAGATGAGACGTTGTTGGTGTGATCGTTTTCGCTGTGATTGTTTATGTAAGTGGGAAAGAAACCCCTGTAGATCTGATCGTATCGGGTGCTTGAGTATGAGTCAGAGTTGTTACCAATCCTGCAGTTGCCGCTGCTAGTTCTTTTGTAACCGGTCTTCTTCCCACCCACGGTGCAGTAAGTCAATCATCCTTAGGGTACTTTAGAAGAGAAGTGGTAGAACGAAGCGAGACGTAGTGAAGTCATAAGTAGTAAAAGAGAGGAAAGGCCCTGAAAATGAACTTCCAAGCACTGCTTTGACTCTTACGTACGTTGATCGACCCTGAAAGTGCAGCGGTAGACATGAAAGAAATGCTTTCGAGAAGCCTAATGCACAGGATTAGCTTAAGGAAAATGACCTTTTAGGCTGCTTAAGGAGTACTATGAGTGAATGCCTTATGCATAATAAAAAAATATTGAATGGATGAATAATAAAGTTTGTTGATGTGTTGTGTGAGAGAGATGATTGAGAATGATAGGAGACAAATAATTAAACTGATGGACAGTAAAAAATATGTGAGTGGGTGAATTGATGTGGTGTATAAGATAGATGATTGAAAATAATGGATAACTAAAAATATGTGAGGGGATGAATAATAAAGTTTGTTGATGCGGTGTATAAGAGAGATGATTGAAAATGATGGATAATTAAAAATATGTTAGGGGGTGATGGTAAATTTCATTGATGTTGTAACGCCCCAAAACAGTAATAATATTCAGAACGGTTTCACTGCTCGACTATAAGTGAAATCCGTAATTTTCAGAAATTATCGAGTTATATTATTTATGCTAAATGCTCAAACATGATAAATTATTCTTTGAATAATTCTATCTCAGGTATAAGTTAAGATTAATCCATTAATTTGGGTTGGTAAATAATAGCAAGTCAATTCGAGAATTGATCGACTCCGAACCCTAGTTTGGTTCCGAGTTAATTTTCGGGTAAATCCCGAGCATAGCCAAGTATTGGTATTTTTATACTTAGAATATTTTTTCTAAATGTATAATAACATCAAAGTATAAGTATTGATCATTTTTAACCGAGCCCTAGTCCTTACCCGAGCCGCTCGTGCCGAGTCCCGCACCCGCGCCTCGAGCCGCGCCCGGGAAAATGCCACCGAGCCCAAGGCTTGTCCTAAGCCTTAGTATCATGTTGCAAAATTTTTCTAAGTGTTTGGTTTCAAGAGAAGTCCCATGATCGGCCCAAGGGAGCCTCCACGCGCGAGCAGCCCACTTCCCGCGCCCAGCCAGCAGGCCCTCGCGCCCAGCCCGCGCCCCTCGCGCCCAGGGCCCAGTGCCGCGCCCAGCAGGCCCAGCGACAGCCCTGCCAGCCCAACTTCATAAGCCCAAAACACCATTTTTCAGCCCACTTTCCTCATGGCCCAACTCAGGCGTGTAATTAGGACTTAATGTGGGACAAATTAAGCTTAAGTTACCCTAAGCAATGTTTAAGGAGAATCAATTAGTGCTTAAGCCAATGGAGCATGTGCCACCATTATTTTAATCAAGGAAGTTTGTCCTTGTCCCCCACCATCTTGGATGCCCGACCAGACCTGTTTTTCCTCAGTATAATACTCTTTAAATACCACCAAATGCTCTCCAAAAACCATGCTAAAAGATGCCCCAACATCCTCAAGTCCCCATGCATGTGATGTGGTGAAATCCACTTAATTTGGCTCCCTTGACCAACATAGTAAGCTCCGCCCTCAACACCTATTTAAGACCCCTCCCTTAGTCCATTTTAAGCTCTTACACAAATTGGAGCTCGAGAAAAATAGTGAGGAGGGAGGAGAAAACCGAGAGCAAAGCTACCAGCCCTGCTGCCCGCGCGCGCGCCCCGGGGAAGGAGAGAAGGCAGCCACCTCGTGTTCCAGCCATAATCTCTCGAGGCTTAGCATATTCTAAGTATTTTTAGAATTTTCTAAGCCTTTTAGAGTTGATTGGCTCGAACAAATCACACCACAAAGTGAGCTTAACCTCCAAAGCCGCGACTAGCCCTAGTTTGAGCCCTAACTCGATTTCTCCATTTCTAACCGAGGTAAGCTCGGGATTTTTGATTCCATTAATTATTTTATGATATTTTAAGATTTTTCATGAAGAAAAATCGAGCCATGCATGTCATTATATGTGAGTTACGAATTTTTGAAATAAATGACCTTAAAAATGAAATTTGAGTTGGAAGCATGCCTAAGTCGAGATTTCTTGTTTAAACACCCTCAAATATCATACCATTGATGCTGTAAATATTTGAGAATAAAATGAGTTCATTGCCTTGGTCAAATCATGCTCGAAAATATGTTAAAATGGGCACCCGAACCCTAGTTCATTGCATGCAATATGTGCCATATGTTTTAGCCTCTATAGTCATGAATTTACATGTATAACATTCGGCCCTGAGTAGTTTTTCAAGTTATGTATGTTGGTTCGGACGTCAAGTGCTCGTACGGGCCATATAAGCCCTACCGAGTGAACGTGCAAGTGGACCCGGGGTCCACTAGTGATTTATATGTTAATTGTGCTTATTTTATCATATTATGTTGTATGGTAATTCATGTTGCCGAAAATAGTCGCCGGAGGTCCGGCAAGGGCCGGCCTTGGTCACTGGCCGCGCACATAGCGCGGCAGTGCCCGGCCCAGTGCCAGTCCGTGCCCGCGCCAGCGTGCGCGAGGCACCAGTGTCCGCGACAGCGCGCCCGCAGTGCCTGTCCGCGTCGTACCCGGGGTCGTGGCGCCCGTCGCGCCCAAGCAACCCCGACAGCGCCTGGCCGCGCTGTCCCAGCCTCAGTGCACGCATGGCCTCGCGTGTCATGCGTAGCCGACCTCGGGTCGTGCCAGTGCCACGCCCGAGCACGCAGTTGGCCCGGGATGTGCCCAGCAGCACACCCGCGTGCCCAGGGACGCCCGGCAGCGTCCGTGCCAAGCCCAGCGCACGAGGTCTCGTGCCAGAGCCTCGTGCCAGGTCCAGGGCTGATCCAAGCCGGGTCAGCTGAGCCAGTCGGTCTCGGTGCATGTCCCAGCAGCATGCCCGAGTGCCCAGTGTCCTCGGGACGGCCCGGCAGCGCCCTAGGGGCCTCTGTCCGCGCCTTCCCCGTGCCAGCCGCGTCTGGCCAGTGCCTGTCCGTGCCCAGCCGCACGACAGCGCCTCAGTCGAGCCTCGGCCGTGCCCAGCACGCACCCGAGGGGCACCAGTCGTGCCCGGGCCGTGCCAGCAGCCCCTGGCCGTGCCCACCAGCGCCAGTCCGCGCCAAGACATGTCCAGCGGCCCCAGGGACCGAGCCCGGTCGCACCAGCCGTGCCCAGCGCCGTGCCCGGGCACCAGCTGGCCCGGCACGGGACCGAGCCCGGTCTAGCCGAACCCAGCCCGACCGCCCGGCCTAGTTGAGCCGGCGGTCCGGCCAGGCAGCGAACCGGCCGGTTCGACCGGCGGTTCGAGTCAATTTTGATTCGTGATTTCTTATCCGAGTCCAGTTCCGGAAATTTCAGTATTTTTCCGAGCCAGTCCAGTCCAGTTTAATCGCGTAGACAAGTCCGAGCATTTTAACATATAATTAAATATTCTGAGCATTATACTTAGCATTATTTTGCTTAAATATTTATGTAGCCTAAGGAGAGTCGAGCCTCCGACCGCTACTCCAGCATCAGCACTTGCATATCAGATTCCAAGTTTTCAGGTGGGGGTCATGTACTGGATGTCACATCATAGATAATATCTGTACCATGGCAGAAGTATGTTTGAGACAGTTTCGTTCCGGGTTGGGTGGCCGAGGCCTTTATACCCACCTGATGACCGTTGGGAGGGGCGAGGCCCTTTCTACCCCATCGGCGTGTGCACACGAGCAGCTACGGCCGAGGGTCTTTTGACCACAGATCAGAACAGACATCAGAGATCAGTTTACAGTTCCAGCTCTTATATATTTATGTTTCATGATACGTTATTATAGATGATGTTTTGTTCAGTACTGGTCTTTGCGGAGCATAGTGGTTTGCTCACGCCCCCATTGTGTTTTTCAGGAGACGGAGTCGAGCGTGCCGGATGAGCACAGATGTGGCGCAGCATGGTCATGAGAGTCGGACATATTTTACCAGCATTTTTATGTCCTAGATTTATGATCATGTGTATTTTATTCAGTTTATGCACGCATGTTATGTATTCGTATTTCGGATGCTTCCGCCAGCGAGTTTTCTAGACAGTGCGAGACAGTACAGACTATGCATGTATAATTCCATAATCCGCGAGCGGATAGTCTGGTTGCATGTTTTTATTATGTCTGCGGGCAAGCCCGAGTTCAGTTTAAGTTTTTATCTGCCACATCCCGCAATAAGTCAGTATTTTCGAAAACCCAGCTCGCACATTCTTTCGAAAATAAAAACAAAAATTTTACTCTGATTTTTCAAAGCTAGTAGTGAGGCGGGGTGTGACAGATGTGGTGTGTGAGAATGATTAATTGATATTAATTAATTATGTTAATGAAAAAATAAGAGAGTTTTAAATTGGATTAAAGTTGAGTTAGATTTTGAATTAAAAATATGTAAAAAAAATTATTCGCAGTAAAAATCAGTTTTTAGTCATTTCCAATCGCCATTATTATATCTCGAAATGAAACATATTACGAAGTTTCACGTTTTTTTTTTTCTTAAACAATAGTAATATTTTTTTTAATTATCTAGGTTTTCTCTGAGTCTCAAGAATCTAGCGGTGCTTATACTTTTGGCTCTAAAAAATTCTCCATTTACTATGGTGTTTCACAATGTACAACAAGTATAAGCTTGAATTTTCATGAATTTGAGGGCTAAATTTCGAAAGTGGTCCTATAATTTGTCCAAAGTCCAATTTTCCACTCCGTCATTGACCACTTTCAAACTGAGTCCAATAATTTGACAGTTTAATCAATTTTGGTTCTTTTTTNAATGGCCGCCCGCTAAACCCCTGCCGGCGGAGTAAATAACAAGCTGAGTGATAACACTCATTGTCTGATTCTTTCTTATTTTCTTTGAGTAATAACACTCATTATTTCTTATCTCTTATTTACGACCATTGTTTGAGTAAATAACATTCAATATTTGGTTTTTGTTTCATTATTTCTTGTTTCAATTTTCTTTTTCCACTTTTAAAATGTTTATCGCGAATTTCTGGAGTGAGGCGGCCGACGAGTGGGCTGAGTGTGGTCGGTAGAGTGGGCTGAGATGGCTGGCATCAGAATGAGCAAAAGAAATGGCGGAAAATGTGTAAGGTGGCCGGCGAGTGCGGTTGTATTTGCCGAAAAAAATTGGTCACTGGAAAAAGTCGACAATTTAAGAGATGGTGGACGCCGTCGAGTGCGGGACAGAACAAGAAGTCCAAATATGTCTTCGAATTTCGGTGGGTCACCGTGAATTGCCGAAAAATTAAAGAAGACTGGACTTTGACCGTAATTTTTTAGACCTAAAAACTTTGGCCCGAGCAATTGACGGCCTTACCGGTGGAGTTTTCACCAGAAATTTTAGGAGGTGAACGAGGACGAGAAGAGCTTCAAGATGACGTAAAAAAAAATTCGATCGGAGGTGGTCGACCGGTAGCTGACGAACGGCAGCGACGGGGCAGATGGATGAAGATGACACAGTGTTTTGGAATTCCAATGGTTTATTTATGAAAATTTGATAAGTTTTATAAACTATTTTGCAATTCTAAAAGTTTTAACTAATTGCAACTAAGATCTGATGCTGATGTGGATCATTTAATTCTGAAGTCAACATTTCCTAATCCCGCCACATAAGACACAATCACGCGATTTAGGGAGCTCAATTTGTGGTATGACAGATTCACTGACCCATCTAGACATTTGAGGAGCTTTGAGAATATGGCAGTACTACATCGATATAGTAACCCCGGTCGATGTAGAGCTTTCTTAACCACTCTGCGAGGACCACGTAGGACTGGTTTCATCAGCTGTTACCAGGAGCTATTCAGGACTTTGAAGGATTCAGCTCGAGTTTTATCAATCAATTTGCAAGTGCCAATGGTGCACGAAAAGACCTATTTCACTTTGATTAAAATGCAGCAGAAAGAGGGGGAATCACTGCGAGATTATGTAGCTCGATATACTTGGGCATATGTGGACTTTCCTTCGACGTTGGAAGAGATCAAGTCGGGAGGACTAACGCGAGGATTACGACTGGAGTTATGTAGAAACTCCTTAGCCTAGCGACATGGCAGGACCTTTGATGAGGTCTTGGATAGATGAGCAAAATATACGAATGTAGAAGAGACAAAGGTCGATTTTCTACAGGTAGCTAAGTCGGCTAAAGTTGAGACGCAAGAGGAAAGGAAAGATAGAAAATCCCCCACCACAGGGGACAGAAAAGATTCTCCACGGTCAGACAAATGGGAGGGGCGACGTCCCCGAATGACGATACCAGTTCAGTACATGCCCCTGTCAGCTTCTCATGCTAGTATATTGGAGGTTATGGAGAAACAAATCTATGAGAACGTGATAAGGTGGCCAAGGACTAGGAGGGAAGGGCCTACTAGGCCTAAGAGCAACTTGTACTATCGATTCCATTAACACTACGGGCATAACGCAGATGACTGTAGGCACTTAGAAGACGAGATAAAATGACTCATAAAAGTAGGACATTTGAAAGAGTTCGTTTATAAGGATAGAGAGGGGCACATGTCGGAAGGAGGAAAGAAATAAAAGGTCGAAGTCACCGCCAGAGAAGGAGGAGCCTCCTCCAAAAAGAGGAGTAATTCATATGATATCAGAGGGACCAATGGATGGAAATTCGAATAGGTCGAGGAAGGTGTATGCGAGAGGCCATCAGTCTAGGAGCGAGGTGCAACAAGTTGCTGAAGGTGGGCCCGCGATGAACTTTGTACTAGCAGACGTGGGAGAAGTGGATAGACCCATAATGACGCCTTAATGATAACAACACAAGTGTCAGAGTATGAAGTGCAGAGGGTATTTGTGGATACAAGGAGCTCAGTGAACGTGATCTTCTATGATTGTTTCAAGAGAATGGTGTTGGACATCGCACTTGCTCCACTCCATACGTCTCTTTATGGATTTAATGGATCAGAGGTAGCCCCCTTGGGAGAAGTCACGCTAGCAGTAGTGCTGGGAGAGGGAGATCTATGAAAAGTAAAGATGGTCAGGTTCGTAGTCGTGGATGTAGAGTCGGCTTATAATGTGATCTTGGGAAGACCTGCACTTAATACATTCGAAGCTATAGTGTCCATTTACCATATGAAATTAAAATTCCAGTGGGTGAGCGAGTTGGAGAAGCTAAGGGAGACCAAAAACTCTTGAGGGCTTACTATCAGATAGCAACGCGCACGAACCAAAGGTCTGAGGTTATAGAAGGAAAATCGCGGATGTCTTGTGATAAAAGTGTTAGAGTAGGGTACCCGGCGTTCCAATCTAATTGGACGTATTCTACTTGTAAATACAGTCTATTGGAATTATATTATGAATAAGGCATTTCTTTATCTTAAGAGAAAGCATTTATCTTATAATTGCACTTAAGATAAAATCCCTAGATCACTTATGGTTATAAGGTATGGTTGCGCATAGAGATGGTGATCATGGAACATACCTTGAAAGCCGTGATCTTAAATACAGTTCCAAGTCGATGGATGTTTCGAGATGGGATATCGAATAATCCATAAAAGACTTGCACATAGTCTGTATGCTTGTTGGACAAGAATGTTGCATTCCATCAACATTAGCGTAAGACGTAAGTACATTTATGTGGGTGCTTGTTAGAGAACAAGTTCACTGAACATGACCGTATGAAAATTGTTAATGAAGAATTTATTCAGTCGAATAAGAATTTTCATGTTACAATAGTACATGACTAATCCTAAGACTTGAGGCACAATGGTAACTTTGTGCATATTACATTCTACTTTGATTTATCCTTTTGGTAGCTAGCACTATCGTTTAAAGGGATAAGTTGGGTATTATGTTGATATGTATGGAAGTTTGTTAGTGGCCAATAAAGGATTCGACACTTATGAAGATAAGTGAATTTCCTATGTGTTTCATAGTTATTAATCCAAAGTCCTTGGCCAAGGCAGAGATGAATAGTGATTCATAACCGGGTTAATAAACATGAAATAGAATCATAGTTATTAAGTCAATTTGGGTTTCGACAAAATCATACCCAAGACTTAATCGGGAAATTAGATGTCGAAAGGATTTTACATGTATGGAGTTGTAATCGGAATAGGTTTACTCGCTATTCACTTAATACTAGATTCATGCTACTTGCTAGGTGTTACCATGATATGTGGGTTCATAAATTAAAGGGTTAATTCATGAATAAGAGTTAATAAGATTTAACTCAAATTACAAAGTGTTGTAAACCCACTACTAGTATTAAGGTGAACCTAAAAGGTCACACTAATTATGAACAAAGGTAAAGATTGTATTTCTAATGGTTAGAATTAATTGATAAATATCTAATTTGATTAGATATCAATTAAAGGAATATATTAATCAATAAGATTGATTAATTACATTTTGGATATTACTTTAGTAATTAAGGTAATTACTAAATTAATAAAGTTGAATTTTAAAATAGGATTTTAAATTTCAAAAATCCAAAATAATAATAATATGATTATTATAATATTGGGAAAATGATATAATAATAAAGTCTTGAGAAAGATTCTCAAGATTTATTATCCAATTATTATTTATATCTTTAAATATGATTTAAGGATTAAAATAATAAATATGATTATAATAAAATGGTTGTTGATGGTTGTTTGAACTACTTAACATATCTTATTATTTTCAAAGTCAAAAGTTAGTAAATACTATTTAAATAAAATTTGATTTTATTTAATATTACTAAATGTTGATTATTTTATGCTAAAATGTTTAGTATAAATATATGCAAAATGGTTTTGCATTTAAGTGAAGTTTTTGATCCTAAATTTCTAAGTGTTAGAAAGAGAAGAAAGTGTTCTTCATAAAACTTCAAGAAAGAGTTCTTAAAATTCCCAAATAAAATTCATAAATATTCCTATACAAGAAAACCGAGTCTTTTCTACTAGCGAAGGAAAGTCGTCGGAACCGGGCTTCATAGGGTGGATACGTTTAGAGGGAAGACACTTGGATTCCTCTAGCGAGTAACCTCAAGTCGTTGAAGTTACAACCGGGAACCGATTCCCTCATCCATCATCAATAGTGAAGGAGTTCAAGACATTCGGTAAATATTTTTACTAGTATTTACTTTATAGTAACAAATCAAAATTTGTATATGATGCATGTTTTAAAGATGACGATCAGTTAATTCGCAATTAGTATGTACGGGTGTTGTATTTATACGATAAATACTTACTTTAAAAATTTTAAATTCCGCTGCGTACAGCCCGTACGGTACTATCGAACCCAACAGTGGTATCAGAGCCACGGTTATCGTCTTTAAAACAGATTTTGATTTGTTAAGACTTATGAGATAAGCAATATAATTAATTTTTTATATGATAAAAATATTAATTATAAAATTAAAAATCGTTTTTAAGCCACACGAGTCGTGTGACCTTGTCACACGAGTCGTGTGGCATGAAGAAAAATTTTGATTTTAGCTTCGTGATTTTCACACGAGTCGTGTGACCTTGTCACACGAGTCGTGTGAGCTCACACGAGTCGTGTGACGAGCCACACGAGTCGTGTGAGTCTGGGAAAAATTTTGATTTTCAATTCGTATTTTTCACACGAGTCGTGTGATAAGATCACACGGGTCGTGTGACCCTCACACGAGTCGTGTGACTCATAAATTGATATTTTATGTTCATTTCATTAGATGAATGTTTTAGGGATGATCATGAGCCTCATATTCATTATGTTTGAATGGATGTTTTCATTTTCAATATGATTGAATGAATGAATGGATGTTTAATTATGTTTTCAATATGATTGAAGAAATGTAATTTATCGAGACCTGCGAGTCTCTTGAGATGAAATTTGTAAAATTTTAAATTTTGTATCGTTAGAGATTAGATCAAGGTGGAGACCGTTCGATGACAAAGGCCCACGCATGTGTGGGTAATTTTACAAGTTGTAATCTCGAAGGCCTGTGCTTGTACGGGTAGATAGAATAAATGTAATAGAAGTAGTTCTACTATTTGTTTTATCACGTACATATGCATAGATCCATTTTGGCTCGAATGGATCGAATAGGAAAGGACATGATCATCCCACCATGCATTAGATGTATGTTAGGTTTATTTACGCTTTCGTTTCATTAGATGACTGAAACTGGTAAATAAACGTAAAGATGGTAATCGATGAGATCAAGGAACCCAAACGGATTAATTTGATTAATTCCATATCAAATCAATAATGGATAAAAATAAGTTGGAACTTATTAATCCAGGCCTTCCATCAAAAGTAGATGACATGAGATGCTACGATGTTTTATCATTGGCCACGAGTCGTGGGATGATTCTATGTCGAAAGCTGTGAACTCTATTAAATATATTGATATTCGTGAGACGGATTCCTCTTTGTGTTGGCCATGAGTCGTGGGACACTCTGGTGGGCCGTTATCATGAAAGTTTTGATGGGTTTGATTTGACACCGAGTAATATATATGGAGTCATAAAATTGAGGTATATAAGGAAAGGTGAGGCAAAACATCTTGAAGGTTGTATAGAGATACAATTGTCAAAAAGTTGACTACCGATAAAATTGTTTCATGGTGGCATCATAAAATTGGGACATGAAATATTTTTATTGGACTTCAAGCCCACTATGAAAATAATGATTTTCATAATTATAATGAGGTTCTAATTAAATTAGTGGGAGACATTTAATGTTAAAGACCTAATATTAAATGAATATAAATTCCATAGTCTAATTATTTTCTGCTTCGTTTGTTATTTTTGTAGATCAAACTACTAAAATGGCTAAGAATCCAATCGCGAGTATCCTTGATCATAATAAATTAACTGGTCCCAACTTCAATGATTGGTTGAGGAACCTAAAGATTGTTCTTCAGTCTGAGAAGCGAGAGTATGTTTTGGAAACAGCTCCTCCTCCTCCACCGGAGGATCAGACTGCTGAAGAGTATGGAGCCTACTTGCGTCATGTTGATGACAATCTCCAAGCTCGGTGCTACATGCTAGCATCAATGTCTAATGAGCTACAGAGACAGAACGAATTACTGAATAATGCTTCTGAAATCCTAACTCACCTGCAAGAGTTGTATGGTGATCGGACGCGACAAATTAGATATCAGATATCTAAAGAGCTTTTCAGGTGTCGTATGACCGAGGGCTCTTCAGTTCATGATCATGGACTGAAGATGATAGCTCTTGTGGAAAGACTCGAATCACTTGGAGTCATTATGGATAATGAACTCTATGTGGATTTATTGTTGCAATCTCTGCCAGCGTCATTCGATAACTTTGTCGTTAACTACAACATGCATAATATGGAAACTGATCTTCCAGGATTATTAAACATGTTGAAGACGGCTGAGTCCACCATTAAAAAGGACAAGCCGGTACTTCTTGTTGGATCCACTTCCGGATCAAAGGCTACTAAGTCTAAGAAAAGGAAGAGGAAGGGAAAGGTTCCCAATAAGCCCAACAAGAAGGCATATAATGATAAAGGGAAGAACAAACAGAAGGTTAATTCTCAGGCCGATCATGAATGTTTTCATTGTGGCAAAACTGGGCACTGGAAGAGGAACTGCAAGGAGTATCTTGCTAGTCTGAAAAGTTCAGGTATTTATTTTGTTGAAGTTAACTTGTCTGTTAACGATTCTTCTTGGGTATTGGATACCGGCTGTGGCTCACATATTTGCAATGATTTGCAGATGATGGCAAGAAGTAATATGCTAGATGGTGAAGAAACAATCCTAAGGATGGGCAATGGGGCAAGAGTTGCTGCTAAAGCTATTGGGACTGTTTATCTAGCATTGAATAATGATGTAAAGATTTGTCTATCAAACTGTTTGTATGTTCCGGATTTAATAAAAAACATTATTTCTATTCCAATATTGGATAAGGAAGGTTTTAAGTTCGTCATTGAAAATGGAAAATGTTCTATTTTCAAAGACACAACTTTTATTTATTCCGGAAATTTGACAAATGGGTTGTATACCATTACACCAGAAAGACCCATCCTAACCATTCAACAAAATAAAAGGAAATTAAATAATCATAGTTCATTCACAATTTGGCACGCTAGATTAGGTCATATATCCGAAAAACGGATTCACAAATTGGGACCTAAACTCGACCTTAGGGGAGAGGATAGGTTGCCTACATGTGAGTCATGTCTTAAAGGTAAAATGACTAAATCACCATTTGTTGGACAAGTGGAGCGATCTAAAGGTCTGTTGGATTTGATCCATACGGATGTTTGTGGACCACTAAATGTTAGTGCCAAGGGGAACTATCACTATTTCATAACCTTCACTGATGATTATTCACGGTATGGTTATGTGTACCTATTAAGGTTCAAATCTGAAGTATTTGAAAAGTTCAAAGAATTCAGAAATGAAGTGGAGAAACAAATTGGTAGAAATATTAAAGTTCTTCGATCGGATCGAGGAGGTGAATATTTAACAAATGAGTTTCTTGATTATTTAAGAGATAATGGGATTGTCTCACAGTGGACGCCTCCTGGAACTCCACAACTCAATGGAGTTTCCGAAAGGAGGAATCGAACATTGTTGGACATGGTTCGATCGATGATGAGTTCCACTGATCTACCTCTTTCATTCTGGGGCTATGCCTTAGAAACAGCAGCATATATTTTGAATAGAGTGCCAAGTAAAGCTGTACCCAGCACACCTTATGAGATATGGTGTGGTAAATCACCCTCATACAAGTATTTACGAGTATGGGGTTGTACTGCTTATGTAAAGCAGTTAGTGGGAGGTAAGTTGGATATGAGATCCATCTTATGTAAATTTGTGGGGTATCCAAGAGAGTCTATTGGATACTATTTCTATGACCCCTCTGAACAAAAGGTGTTTGTTTCGAGGAATGCTGTATTCTTAGAGGAAGAGTTTATCTCAAAGAATAGTGGAGTCATAGAACTTAATGAAGAACCACAAGAAATTCCACAAAGTACCACAAATAACATACCAGTAGAGACTGGACCATCTGAAACACAACCTCTTCGGAGATCCGAAAGGGTTTCTAGGGCGCCTGAAAGGCTATACCTATTGTCAAAAGACAATGAAGAGGGACTCCTTTTGGATAATGATCCAATAAGCTATGATGAGGCAATGTTGGACATTGACTCAGATAAATGGCAAGAAGCTATGCAATCCGAAATAGATTCCATGTATTCAAACAAAGTATGGACTTTGGTTGATCCACCACAGGGTATTGTACCCATAGGTTGTAAATGGGTTTACAAGCGAAAACGTGGTGTAGATGGAGAAGTAAATACTTTTAAAGCAAGACTGGTTGCTAAAGGTTATACTCAAAAACAAGGTGTTGATTATGAGGAAACTTTTTCACCAGTAGCAATGCTTAAATCTATTCGGATATTGCTAGCCATAGCTGCGTATTATGACTACGAGATATGGCAAATGGATGTGAAAACTGCTTTTCTTAATGGAAACATTAAGGAAGACATTTATATGAAACAACCGCAAGGTTTCATATCCAATGGGAGTGAACAAATGGTTTGTAAACTTCAAAGGTCTATTTATGGACTTAAACAAGCTTCGAGGAGTTGGAATATTCGGTTTGATGAAACGATCAAAACGTTTGATTTTCATAAGAATCCGGATGAACCATGTGTTTATAAGAAGGTTAGTGGGAGTGCAGTTACATTTGTTGTTCTATATGTTGATGACATCCTACTCATTGGGAATGATGTAGGGATGTTGCAGTCAACTAGGACATGGTTGTCAAAACAGTTTTCCATGAAAGACTTGGGAGAAGCATCCTTTATCCTAGGGATAAAAATCTATAGAGATAGATTTAAAAGGATGATCGGACTATCCCAGTCAACGTACATAAATAAGGTGCTAAAACGGTTTAGCATGGAAGAATCCAAACGAGGATATATTCCAATGAGTCATGGGGTTTCACTATCTAAGACGATGTCTCTAAAGACACCTGAAGAAAGAGAACGGATGAGTCATATACCTTATGCATCAGCTATTGGTAGCATTATGTATGCAATGTTATGTACAAGACCTGATGTGGCTCATGCACTTAGTGTAACGAGCAGATATCAGTCTAATCCAGGTGAAGAACACTGGAAAGCCGTTAAGATGATTCTTAAGTACTTACGAAGGACTAAGGATATCTTTATGGTATACGACAATGGAGAACTGAAACTAGAAGGCTTTACTGATTCTGGTTTTCAGTCCGATAAAGACGACTATAAATCCATGTCTGGATACTTATTTACTCTGAATGGAGCAGCATTTAGTTGGAAAAGTTCCAAACAAGAAACAATTGTTGACTCTACGACAGAGGCTGAATATATTGCTGCATCTGATGCTGCAAAAGAAGCTGTTTGGATAAGGAACTTCATCCAAGGGTTGGGTGTAGTACCATCCGTTGTTGATCCAATAATGATTTATTGTGATAACAATGGGGCTATTGCGCAAGCAAAGGAGCCAAGATCTCATCAAAAATCCAAACACATTATGAGGCGATACCATTTGATTAGAGAAATCATTGGTAGAGGCGATGTCGTGATGGAGCGAGTCGACTCAGCAGAAAATATAGCAGACCCCTTAACTAAGCCTTTATCACAGAAAGTGTTCGAAGGACATCTTGAGAAGATGGGTATTAGATACATGAGTGATTGGAACTAGGGCAAGTGGGAGATTGTTAGAGTAGGGTACCCGGCGTTCCAATCTAATTGGACGTATTCTACTTGTAAATACAGTCTATTGGAATTATATTATGAATAAGGCATTTCTTTATCTTAAGAGAAAGCATTTATCTTATAATTGCACTTAAGATAAAATCCCTAGATCACTTATGGTTATAAGGTATGGTTGCGCATAGAGATGGTGATCATGGAACATACCTTGAAAGCCGTGATCTTAAATACAGTTCCAAGTCGATGGATGTTTCGAGATGGGATATCGAATAATCCATAAAAGACTTGCACATAGTTTGTATGCTTGTTCGACAAGAATGTTGCATTCCATCAACATTAGCGTAAGACGTAAGTACATTTATGTGGGTGCTTGTTAGAGAACAAGTTCACTGAACATGACCGTATGAAAATTCTTAATGAAGAATTTATTCAGTCGAATAAGAATTTTCATGTTACAATAGTACATGACTAATTCTAAGACTTGAGGCACAATGGTAACTTTGTGCATATTACATTTTACTTTGATTTATCTTTTTGGTAGCTAGCACTATCGTTTAAAGGGATAAGTTGGGTATTATGTTAATATGTATGGAAGTTTGTTAGTGGCCAATAAAGGATTCGACACTTATGAAGATAAGTGAATTTCCTATGTGTTTCATAGTTATTAATCCAAAGTCCTTGGCCAAGGCAGAGATGAATAGTGATTCATAACAGGGTTAATAAACTTGAAATAGAATCATAGTTATTAAGTCAATTTGGGTTTCGACAAAATCATACCCAAGACTTAATCGGGAAATTAGATGTCGAAAGGATTTTACATGTATGGAGTTGTAATCGGAATAGGTTTACTCGCTATTCACTTAATACTAGATTCATGCTACTTGCTAGGTGTTCCCATGATATGTGGGTTCTTGAATTAAAGGGTTAATTCATGAATAAGAGTTAATGTGATTAACTCAAATTACAAAGAGTTGTAAACCCACTACTAGTATTAAGGTGAACCTAAAAGGTCACACCTATTATGAACAAAGGTGAAAAATTGTATTTCTAAAGAGTTAGAATTAATTGACATAATCTAATTTGATTAGATATCAATTAAAAGGAATATATTAATCAATAAGATTGATTAATTACATTTTGGATATTACTTTAGTAATTAAGGTAATTACTAAATTAATATGTTGGAATTTAAAATTGGATTTTAAATTTCCAAACCAAAATAATAATAATATGATTATTATAATATGGATGTAAATTGGGAAAATGAATATAATAATAAAGTCTTGAAAAGATTCTCAAGATTTATTATTCTATTATTATTTTTATCTTTAAATATGATTTAAGGATTAAAATAATAAATATGATTATAATAAAATGGTGGTTAAAGGTGGTTTGAACCACTTAACATTATTTATTATTTTCAAAGTCAATAGTTAGTAAATTCAAAGTCAATAGTTAGTAAATATTATTTAAATAAAATCTGATTTTATTTAAATATTACTAAATGTTGATTATTTTATGCTAAAATGTTTAGTATAAATAGATGCAAAATGGTTTTGCATTTAAGGTGAATTCATTCCTAAAATTTCTAAGTGTTAGAAAGAAGAATAGTTCTTCATAAACATCAAGAAAGAGTTCTTGAAAATTCCCAAAATAAAATTCATACATATTCCTATACAAGAAAACCGAGACATTCCTGCTAGCGAAGGAAGGTCGTCGGAACCGGGCTTCATAGGGTGGATACGTTTAGAGGGAAGACACTTGGATTCTTAAAGTGAGTAACATCAATCCGTTGAAGTTATCAAACCGGGAACCGATTCCCACAATCCACATCGTCGTTGAAGGAGTTCAAGACATTCGGTAAATACTTTGTATTTGTATTTATTTTATATAACAAATCAAAATTTGTATATGATGCATGTTTTAAAGATGACTATCAGTTAATTCGCAATTAGTATGTACGGGTGTTGTATTTATACGATAAATACTTATTTTGAAAAATTTTAAATTCCGCTGCTTAAAGCCCGTACGGTACTAGCGAAGACAACAAAAAGAGGGAGAGGAAGCGACCATGAGCCGCACAGAGAGTTAATGGAGATACAAATTGGAAGTAGGACGGATCAAACCACAAGATTGAGAAAGGATTTGGAAGGCGAGCTCAGGGAGAAGCTAATCGACTTGCTAAGAGAATTCAGGGATGTGTTTGCCTTTACTCCGAAAGAATTGATGGGTATCAACCTCGAGATCGTGGAACATAGACTTCACGTAGACCCTTCAAGGAAACCCGTGAAGCAAAGACACATGCATCACAGGGTTGAATTGGATAAGGAAATTGAAGTAAAGGTAAATAAGTTGTTGAAGGTCAAACGCATCAAAAGATCCAGTTCCCCGAGTGGATATCTATTACAATCATGGTGAGAAAGGCATTGGATAAATGACGAATGTGTATCAATTTCAGAGACCTAACCTTGGCATGTCCAAAAGACCATTACCCATTACCACAGATTGATCAGGTTGTTGAATTTATGGTGGGCTCTGAACTGTTGAGCATCATGGATGCGTCTCAAGGGTACCATCAAATTCCCTTGGCGCCAGAGGATCAAAGTAAAGTGAGTTTTATGACCAGCAGAGGGACGTATTGCTACGTCGTGATGCCTTTTGGACTTAAAATGCAGGGGTGACTTATCAAAGATTAATGGATAGAATGTTTCAATCGCAAATTGGCCGCAACATGGAGGTATACACGAATGATATCCTGGTGAAAAGTAAAAAGGCGAGATCGTATCCTGATGACCTGAGAGAAACGTTTAACACGCTCAGAACATATGACATGAAGTTGAATCCTAGCAAGTGTGCCTTCAAGGTGAAGGCGGGGCAATTCCTAAGATATGTGGTAATAGAACAGGCAATAGAAGTAAACCAGGAAAAGGTGCAGGCTATCTTGCACATGGCACCACCAAGGAATATTCACGAAGTGTAGGTGTTGACTGGACGAATAGCCGGATTAAGCAGATTCATAGCCCGAGCACCCGAGAGAAGTTTCCCTTTATTCAAGATACTCAAGAAAAAAGTGTACATTTCTCTGCAGTCTTTTCATCGAGTTGTTTTGCCTTAGCCTGATATTTTTTCCTTGAAGCCTCCATGTTAGAGTGAGGGGAAGAGGTCTCCTCCACCATGGAGGGGAGAATCGCCACGAGGAATAGAAGTAGAATAAAACACTAGTCAACAATAACAACTTTGACAAGATGGAATAAAGGGAAGAAATGATATTACCCGTGTTAAAGCACGATAATATAACAGGCCCGGTCATAGGGTTCGATCTCGAGATGAGCTCTGTCATCTTCAGGGAGAGTAGAGAGGAGATAGCTCGTTATTTAGTGGTCGTCCTTATTGTTGTGGAGTAGGGAAGGCCGCTCCAAGGTGACGGGCTGGATAGTGATAGGAGAAAGAGGAGAATAAGAGGAAGGAGAATGAACGACATCCTTGCCCCTAAGGCACTTGGACCTTGTAAGGAACTAGCTTAAAATCCCTTGGCCGTTGCATCATGAGCGATGGTCTTCTCGACCACGACTTCTTTCAAGACTGAGTCGGAGCCCCCCGACTTCTTGGTGGGCGGAGAGGGACGACTTGCAGGGCCACCCTGAGGTTTCTTCTGCTTCTTTGTCTCGAACCTTTGAAGATAAGAATCTGCGGGGAAAGGAGAATAAAACAAATGAGTAAAATCTCGAGATACGAAGAAGGACAACCTACCGAGACCATGAACAAAGCGGGCATCGCTCTCCTTGGTGATACCTCATTGATATCGTAGAGTAGGATCTTTAACCATCTGACGAGTGTTGTAGATATTTTTTTCCGGAGTAGAATCAAAAGATTCGAACACCGGGTCGTGTCTCACGAGGAAGGTTAGCCAGAATATTCTATACGTTTATTCAAATAAAAAGAGAAACAAAATTCCTCAACATTCTAATTCAGATGATTTGGTTTAATTCTTATCTACGAAAAAACTTCAAATAAAGCAAATAGAAATAGCAAGCAACGACGAAGAATAAGTAGGATTTAAGGAGCTAGGGAGTCGGGGAGATCCGTTTTGGTTCGAATTGCAATTAATGGGCAAGTGATTGTTCAGTTAAGTTATTTGAATAATCGACACGTTCAAGTACTCATTCTCAATAACTTTTCGAAACAAGAGAACAAACTAGAACGGCAAATTAACAATTCATTTAACTCCTAGGCAATACAGTTACGAACAAGCCTAGTTCATACGAGCCTATTTCGACCGACCCCTCCCCTTTCAGTTCTAAGAGTCGATTAAAGTAGACTACAGGGTGGTTAACTGACTAATCAATAGATTCACCAATTTTAAGCACGAATAAATCAAATTCAATTGAAACAATTGTACGTTGAAGTGTCACCCTTCAACAATTATCAATACCCAATCCTGACAGTTGAAAAATCTTTTAAAAGATCAACTCGCATGAAATTGAACAATCTTGAGTCGACAATCACAAACGATATCAAAATATCAATCCCCTATCCCTAGCATAAGGATTTAGCCAATCATAATCGATTCAACACCAACAATCTCAACAATCAAGACAAACATATTCATAGATTAAATGAAAAGAAAATCTTACGAGTGATGAAATCCCAAGGTTCAATACGATAAACAAGCTTAATCCGAAAGCAATAGTGAAATCCGTGTTCTACGATGAAAAATATGAACGAAAGATAAAAAACGAGAGAAAAGAGACGAGAGGGTAGGGCTTTTATGTTCTGGAGTCGAGGGATGATTTTTCTGTCGAACCCGATCGAATATATATATAAATCATGTGCCACGGCGCGGGAGGCTCGGGCGCGGCGCAGCGCGGCGGGAGGTCTGGTGCACGTCCTCAGTCCAGGTCGAGGCGTCTTCGCGGCGCGGGGCAGAGGTGCGTGATGAAGGATCGTGTGTTTTCCCAACTCGTATGTCTCGAACTAAGCTTTGCCACGGCTTATCCTTCGACGATAGGTGTGGACGACTCGGTTATTAGCCTTATCTTCTCACGATTTTGAGATGGTTCGGGTCTTAGCCTAGCCAACTCGGTTGTATGATAAAACTCTCACAAATTCTAAACACACGATTTGCTCTTACGAACGTTTTTCATTAGCTTCTACATTCCTAATTTTCAAATGAGATATGTGGGTATTTATAGATACCAAATAGATATAATTCTAGTCTAAAAAGAACTCCTAATGCAAGTAAATAAATAAAGTCCTAAGGAAAGCAAATAAATCTTACCAAACTAATAAACTCCTAATAGGATACTAATAGGCTCATGCCCTTTATTTGAACTCCTAACTAAACCAAGACTCCTACTTAAGGTAAGTAAATCACGTCCCAATTCTCTTGCTTGCCCCTCAAGTCGTCGCGCACCCCAAACCCTAGCCGTCCATGTCGCGCACCGCCTTGCTAGCCCTAGTCCTCCTTGCACGCGCGCGCGCCTCCCACGCGTCGCCATCCATGCGCGCTGCGCGCCCTCGCCCTTTTGCCCAAGCGTGCTTGCCCATCACGCGAATGCCTCGCACGTCCGCTCGTTTGGCCTCACTCTCTCGCTCGCTCATCGCATCGGACGCGTCCCAGCCACGTGCGCGTGCGCTGCGCTCGCTCGTCTCGTCGACCGACTCCACTAGCGCCCCGCGCGTCGAGCCCCACTCTCCCTCGCGCCATTTCGCGTCTATTCCCAGTCGTGCGCATTTGGCCTTAGCCGTCATGCGTTGCTTGCGCCGATCTCTCGCGCATGCCTTGCACCACTCGCCTATTTTCCCGGGCACGATCTTCTCATTCTCATCGTCGGCCCAAGTCTCATGTTCATAGCCTCTTCGAGCTCTCTTAGCACGGTCTCGATGGTTGTCCCGGGCCCTCGCGCGCTTCTTCCCATGGCTCATGCGCGTCTCATCCTCGGGCTCGAATGGGTCGATGACCACATCCTCATCATTCCCGCCCCCTTTAAGTCTTTCTTTGTCCTCAAGGATTATAAATTGGATGCTCTTCAGCTCCACGGGCTCAGTTCCTTCGTCACTTGTGCATAGTTTGATTCGCTTCTTGGTCCGTTTAAATTCCATAGTGCCTTTCTTAAAATTTGTAGTTACGGGCCCTAACGTTTCCAACCATTGGACCCCCAGTACCACATCCGGTCCTTCGAGTTCTAGCGCGAATAAGTTTGCCTTGAGCTCTTCTCCTTGTACTTGAAAAAGGCTAAAACGAGCTATGTCAAAGAAATGCCTCAATCATTTTTACAAATCACAACTTCAATCGCTTCATTTCAAAACAGACTCAAAGCAAGTTCTGATCAACAAAGATTTCGACCAATATCTCTCAAGAAACAACATAAGGTTCAAACCTCGCAAAGGGTAAATAAATTTCCAACAAAACTACACATCGAGTTTCATCAAGGCATACTAGTCACGATCATCATCACATCTCCTCAACATCATCAACAATCATTAACAAATCTTAAAATTCACCATAATCCATACTCACAAAACACACAGAACTGACTCCAGAAAAGACACGGAAATAAAACAGAAAATGAAAACAACCTAAAAGACCTAGACCTGGCCAACCATATACGCACATAATCATGTAAAAACTCCCCCACACTTAAAACCGAACAATGTCCCCATTGTCGATCATCAGTGCAAGGAAAGTTTACCCATATAATCAACCAACACAAAAGACCGAAAAACTAAACCAAACACAAAAATAAAGAGAAGTGAAAAGATACAAACGTATAGGGCACAGTGACTAGACTAGTCACTGTAAATCCGGTGGTACGGGTGGAGGTAGTCAGGCCCCGAACAGCGGTGGGCCTCTGTCACATCAAATCTCTCGCCCCATTGGGATCGGGGCAGCTCTCTGGAACTCGTCTCGGGAGGGCTAGTGTGGCTGTTGGTATAGCGTCCCATCCCGACGTGTGCACGGTCCGACAATGACCTCTTCGTGTACTCTCGTATACACACGTCCTCAGAGTTCGTCTGCGGCTCAGGCTGGGTTTCCTCGAACGGAGATGGCGATGGACTCGCCCAACACTGTCATGCTTGTTGTCCCCTTCCTCACATCAATAACGGTTCTAGTGGTCGCCATGAAGGGTCGCCCGAGGAGGATGACGTGCTCCTTACCATTGTCTTGCACGTTTCCCACATCGAGCACAACGAAGTCCACAGGGACTATTAGCTTCCCCACTCGGACGAGCACATCTTCCACAATACCTGCAGGGTGACGGAATGAACGATCTGCACGCTGTAAGTGCATCTTGGTAGGCTTCAATTCTCCGAGCCCGAGCCGATGATAAACCGTGAGTGGCATGAGGTTAATGCCTGCTCCTAGATCAAGCATGCCCAAGGTCTCTTCCCCATTCCCAAAGGCCATAAAAATCACGAAGCCTCCAGGGTCCTTCTCTTTTTTCGGCAAGTTCTGTTAGAAGACACTTGCCGCTTCACACACGAGCACCTCTTCCCTACTCTCGAGCTTCTGCTTATTTGCTGCCACTTCTTTGAAAAACCTCGCATATGCCGGTATCTTCTTCATCACGTCGGGAGGAGATAAATCGACATTGGCCTTAGCCAACATCGCATGAAGGTCTCGGATCATCTTTCGGTCCTTCTCCTCCAAAAGTCGGCTAGGAAAAGGAATCCTCAGCCTGTATGGGTTAGGGGACTTGTGCAAAATTGGTTTGATAGGCGGTGTCCTCGAGGCCTCAACTCTTCGCTCCTTAACCATTGCCTTCTCTTCTTGCTCGTGCATAAGCACTGTAACTGAATTCGCATGCTCGGGCTGACTCGACAACTTTCCCTTGTTCCAGTCAGTCTCGATGGCCCTAACCCGTGTGGCCAACTGTCCCACTTGCATCTCGAGATGCTTAATGGAAGCCTCGTTGTTCATGGTTCGTTGCTTGTTGTCGGAAAAAAACTGGAGGATCTTATCCAGCTTCTCATCTGAGTTTGACGGGCTCGGTCTGGTTTCTGGTGCTGGTAGCCGTAACATTTGTTCCCTTGGTTGCTGCTGCTGAGGGACAAAGTTGGTTTGAGGTGGCTGCTGATAGTGGTTATTAGACCAAGAGAAGCTTGGGTGGTTCCTCCACCCGGGATTGTATGTGTTCGAGTATGGGTCATTTCCTGGCCGGTTCTGATATCCTTGCACTGCATTTACCTCAGCACCTTGCCCCCCATAGTTTGGCTCGGCAGTCATAGGGCACACTTCCGAATTGTGTCATTGCACTCCACATGCACCGCAAACATTCACGTCCATAGTCTGATTTGGCGAGGAACTTCTAGCATTCAGTAGCCGCATTTGCTCCGTGAGCTCGGCTAACTGCTGGGCCATGACATTGCTTCCTGGACCGATCTCATTTACTGTGGACCTCTTCCCTCGGACGCTCTTCTGAGATGAGTTCGCACTCATCGTCTCATATATTACCATCATCTCCTCCGCCGTTCTTGCCCCCAATGTCCCCTCCGGCTGCATTGTCCACCATGTACTGCAAGTTCTGGTGGAGGGAGTCGTAGAAGCAATTCGCCAATAGCCCTGGCGAGAGGTTATGATGTGGGCACTGCCGTTGGAGGTCCTTGAATCGTTCACAGGCCTTATGAAGAGGCTCATTTGGCAGTTGAGCAAAAGAGACAATTTGAGACTAGATATCTTGGGCCTTCTTATGGGAATAGTACTTCCCGACGAATTGGTGTAAACTTCTGCCCAAGTTGTGAGAGAATCTGGTGTGAGGGTCATGAGCCAGGCCTTGGCCCGGTCCTTCAGAGTCTCCGGGAAGCACCACATCTTTAGCTGGTCCTTAGTCAGTCCGTAGAGAGGGAATGTCTAGAGGACGTTGTAAAACTCCCCGATGAAGTGAAGTGGGTCTTCGTTGGGGAGCCTGTGGAATGATGGGAGCTGATTGTAGTGGATCATCTTAACCTCGTAGTTCCAAGCTTCTTGTGGCAACCAGATGCATGAAGTGATTTGCCCGATCATGGGTTGAGCCAGGTTTCGGAGGAGATCTCGGGGAGGTTGCTGACCAGCCATGTCCAAATTGCTTCCTTCAGATGATTCGAGAGTAAGCTCGTCTAGCAGCTCTCTCAGGCTCTCGTTGAAGGGCGTGTTGATTGGAGATAGTATACGTCCACTCCTAGTACGCATACACTCAAAAAAACAATGGGTTACGAGCACCAATGATAGATAAAAGAAACTAAAGTGAAAACAAAAACGAAAAAGGAACTAACACTTAAAGAAAGAAAAAGAAACAAAGAGAAACACGAAAAATAAGATGAATAAGCGCACAAAATATGTCCTAAACCTTCCCCGGCAACGACGCCAATTTTGTTGTAGATATTTTTTTCCGGAGTAGAATCGAAAGATTCGAACACCGGGTCGTGTCTCACGAGGAAGGTTAGCCGGAATATTCTATACATTTATTCAAACAAAAAGAGAAACAAAATTCCTAAACATTCTAATTCAGATGATTTGGTTTGATTTTTATCTACGAAAAAACATCAAATAAAGCAAATAGAAATAGCAAGCAACGACGAAGAACAAGTAGGATTTAAGGAGCTAGGGAGTCGGGGGGATCCGTTTTGGTTCGAATTGCAATTAATGGGCAAGTGATTGTTCAGTTAAGTGATTTAAATAATCGACACGTTCAAGTACTCATTCTCAATAACTTTTCGTAACAAGAGGACAAACTAGAACGGCAAATTAACAATTCATTTAACTCCTAGGCAATACAGTCACGAACAAGCCTAGTTCATACGAGCCTATTTCGACCGACCCCTCCCCTTTCGGTTCTAAGAGTCGATTAAAGTAGACTAGAGAGTGGTTAACTAACTAATCAATAGATTCACCAATTTTAAGCACGAGTATATCAAATTCAATTGAAACAATTGTACGTTGAAGTGTCACCCTTCAACAATTATCAATACCCAAGCCTGACAGTTGAAAAATCTCTTAAAAGATCAACTCGCATGAAATTGAACAATCTTGAGCCCGACAATCACAAACGATATCAAAATATCAATCCCCTATCCCTAGCATAAGGATTTAGCCAATCATAATCGATTCAACACCAACAATATCAACAATCAAGACAAACATATTCATAGATTAAATGAAAAGAAAATCTTACGAGTGATGAAATCCCAAGGTTGAATACGATAAACAAGCTTAATCCGAAAGCAATAGTGAAATCCGAGTTCAAATCCGTGTTTTACGATGAAAAATATGGAAGGAAGATGAAAAACGAGAGAAAAGAGACGAGAGGGTAGGGTTTTTATGTTCTAGAGTCGACGGATGATTTTTCTGTCGAACCCGATTGAATATATATATAAATCATGTGCCACGGCGCGGGAGGCTCGGGCGCATCGCGGCAGGAGGTTTGGTGCCCATTCTCAGTCTAGGTCGAGGCGTCTTCGCGGCGTGGGGCATCGAGGTGGCNGCAGCTAGTTTCCGTGCACGTCTTCACTTTTCGGGCTCGTTTATACTCATTTGGAAACAGAATTCGATTCCGTTTTTTCCTGCTTGTGGCCAACAAGACCTTCTATTTTATTATGCTTGCACGGCCAATTTTTGCCAGAGATCCGATCCTCTCGGGACTTCTAACCTGCACCCACCAACGACGACGAAAAACTAGAAAACGTCCGAAAAAAAAAACATACGAAAGACTAAAATAGAGCGAACTACGAAATAAACTACAGAATGAACTAAAACTCATCTAAACAACCTAAAATGGGGGAAAAAGAAAGACAAAAAGATAATGAAAAACGCAACAAAAATGGGACAAACAACGAGCACTCTAAGTGTGCTTCTTCAAAATTTTCACTAATTCCGTGAATTGAGTAGATCGCGGCTTACTGCGCTGGTTAACCTTCTCCGTTAACTAGGTGTTGTTAAGGAAATAATACCCAGAGGGAGGTCGAATAAAGAAATACTTATAATTCCACTCTGTCACGTTCCAGGACAAATCATCTAAAAATAGAGCACCACTGCGATGGTCTAAACAGTGAGCCCCTTTTATGAATTTATAACCACAACAGTAAAAGAAAAGTTCGGGCGAGAACTCGCGAAATTTTATTTTAAATATCATGATAAAGGCTACCATGATACGAATGGAATTGGGAGCGAAATGATTTACACATTCATTTGCATTAAAACATGATTCTTATTATTATTCATTCCAATGACGAAGTCTTGGGGTCTTATCAAGGAGATCAAGAGGTCAAGTAGACCTTTGATTAAGCTACGCATTATCTGTATGTTTCAAAGAACTTCTGAGGTCTTCTCATACAAGAATGTTGTAGAGATAATTTTTCATGATTTTGAGGTTTGTCAACATTACACCTATTTTTTTTTTTTTTTTTTTTTATGATCTTTCTCCGCATTTATTTTATTATGCATTATGATGAAAGTTGATTTATTTTTTTAGGGTGGGCAAATAACTTGCATCATAAGGCCGGTTAACATACCCAAGTTCATCGATGAGCTACAAGAGGGTGAAGTTATGCCCTAAAAAATTATCAAGTCAAGAGCGACATGGACATCCATAAGTCCACTATAGCCACATATCGAATCATACTTCATGAAAAAACCGAACACATTCACTATAAGCGAGCATTTCCATTATTTCTACAGGATGGGTGCTTTTATTTATGTTTGACTTTTTGCTTATTGATTTTCTCTAGGCAACATATAGTTGTTGGGATTTCATTACGATAAATAATAACTCATATTTGCATTTAAATCCTATTTTTACAAATACTAGCATTTCGAAAATTAATTTAGGTTGAATGATTTGGAATTGCTTTATATAGTGAAAAATAAAGAAATCAAAATAACTTTTGGATTTTTTTTTGTTCACTACTTTTGGGATATATTCTAACTTATTTTAGTTTAAATCTATGATACCTAATCAATTGAACATAATGATTCAACTTCTTTTTTTTCCCAGAACGATAGATTATATTATAAATCAAAATGCACAAATGTGCAAATACACAGCAACCAACAGCTGAAAAAAGTGGGAGGACAGGTCAGAAGACCGCCTAGAGTCCCGACTAGCAACGCTAGAATAAAGCTCGCAACGAAAACAACTAACAACTAAAAAGACCCCAACAGAGTAATACCTGAGTGTCGGATCCCAATGGGATAATAAGGTGACACTCGGGCTCACAGAGGCCAAACGGCCCATACCAAAAACACAATAAACAACAGAAAAAACAGAGACACATACCAACAATAAACTAAAAAACGAAAATAAGACAGAGGGCACAGCCTCCCCCGCCAAAATACATCTAGATTCGACCTTCAAAAGAATATCATCATATCAAACATCATGATAAATACATCATCACACGCTAAGTGATATATAAAACTCATCATCCATAAAAGAAATAATACATGAAAAATATTGATGTTAAAATATTATTTATTAATATAAACGGTTAGCAAGCTAATATATTGTTAAGATAAGGTTTTATAAAAAGGGTTTAAAAAACAAGCCCGTCGTGCATCACACGAGATACTCACTAGTTTGGGCAGACCTTGTCTCTATATTATTTCCTCCAGTGGGCTATTTTGTAGGCCATGTTATGATACATGACCATAACATCGTTAACCCCACTGTTTAAATTTAGAAATGTAGCTAGACAGAAGCATCATCAAATATCATGGAAAAATGACTAAAATGAGGAAAAAGTCGCTGCATATATTATTTATTTTATTTTTGTAGATGCAAACTATTTTTTTTAAATTCGAAATAATTAATCGTATGTTGCAACTAAAATTATTATTTTTTTAGTTATTACGCTTTCAACATTTGAAAAAACTAAACTACTTTATTATTTATTTTATTGGAGATAAAAGCTTATTTTTTTAATCCGAAACCATTAATCGTAAGTCGTAACTGATATTTTAATACTTTTTCCCAAAATTAGGTGTTACACATTTTCTCAAATTTTTATTTATTTGGTTTTAATATATTCTTTTGTTGGTGTATTGATATGTTTTATTTTGAAATTATTTCATTAAGAAAAAAAATAAGTGTTACATATGATTTATCAATTTTATTATTTATTTAATTTTATTATATATATATATTTAAGTTGGAATGTTGATATGTTTTATCCAATGAATTTAGTTGGTCTTTTATGAATTAATTTATCATTTTGTTTTGTTTATTAATCATCTGAAAACTACTTTATTATCTTATTTTGTTTATTTTAAAAATAAATATATGCATGAATGAAAGTATGCATTGGAAATGGTAATGAACAATTATTATTTAATATGTGAACTGTGCTTTCATATGAATTAACAGTCCAATTATTATTATTTACCGCCATATGAAAAAGATAATTTAGTATGTGAATAGTGCTTTTAAATGAACTAGTATTCTATCCTGTACNAAATTTAAGAATAATTTTTTAACAAGTACCCGTGTAATACACAGGTGTTGTACTAGTTTATATATATGGAGAATGCTACCATCCCGTTACGGGATGGCTCCGTTGTGTTTTTAACCGTTGGATTAACTACCCATCAGTAGATTACATGTATATCTATGGCTACAAAACACAACGGAATCATCCCGTAACGGGATGGTAGCATTCTCCTATATAAATATATATATATGTATGTGTGTGTGTGTGTTTTATGTACAATTTAAAAATCATAAATTAGATAATGAGCATATCACATTTATAAATTTTATCATTACTAAAATGTTGATATAAATATAAAACTACTTAACTAACTTATTAATCTTTAAATTTATGCAATCTTTGTTGATTATGACAATTAATTGGATAAAAAAAAATGTTGAAATTATTATTATAGAATTGTGTACAAAACTTTAAAGAGTTTGGTTATGCCATAAAAAATAATTAACTAATTTTAATAAAAAAAACTTGCTTAATGAAGTGAAAAAATATAAATATTTTAAATATATAAATTGAAAAGCTTTAAAATACTATAACATTTAATGTGCCTTCATTAATAGTTAATAGTAGCAATTATACAATAAAATAAATATAAAATATAATTATGATTTATGTAAAAGTAACGAAAAAATACGAGAAAACAAAAAGAGTTTTATTAATTATTTTGCTAGCATTCATAGTCCAATTGTTTACTAGTACTAGTATTCGACCTGTGCATTTGCACAGATATAAATAAATTATTGTGAGTCTGTATGCGTATAATGATTAATTATTTTTCTTTCACTTTTTTGCAGACCAAATTTACAATTAAAAGAGTTGGAATATTTTTTTTTTTAAATTGCGTTTATCTGATTGGATGTAATGTATATTTTGGTACGTCTTTTATTTGTGAATTATTTATTATTTATTTAGTAATTTCAAATATATTTTTTATTTTTTTTTTAAAAAAATGTAACAACAATAATAACATCTAATCACATTATACGGTCAACACATTATATGGTCAACTGTCATTAATCAAAAATTTAAAATGATTTTTCTAATTTTGAAGTGATGAGTATTAATTAGTTAATGATTAAATGAAAGATTAAATACATCAAAATGTAACGGTTTTTGGAGGGAAAATTGTTAAATTGCCACATAGGTACAAATTAAATAGGTTTTATTAAATGTTATTAGCTAGTAATTATATATATAGATGTGTAAAAATTTTAATATTGGCGTTGAGGCACTGAAGAATGGAGATGCACTTAGCTCGAACACATTCGGAATTATATATAAGAGGGATTATAATTTCTTTTTCTTTGTTAAATGCTCTTGCAAATAAAACCCGATTTGAAAATTGAATTTATATACTTATTTATGTAAAATTGAATTAATAAATCTTGCTGTATATCATTTCCTCCGCTTGTCTTTCTCTAATCTCTATCGATTACTCCAACAAAGTTACTTTCATTTTTTCTCATAAGGTCTGTTCGCTGATCTGAGATGCACCAATTTCATTTCTATTTTTGATTGTATGTTTACTGGGTTATTGATTCATTTTTCATTTTTTTTTTTTCTGGTTCAGTTTCTGATTTTATAAATGAGGGATTGCCCGACTTGACAGGGTTATTGGATTTTCTTGTTTTCTGCCATGCTTTGTAATTTCATTGTGTTTTATTCAGTTCATCTCGGACTAATTATGGATGTATCTTAAAACATATAGATTATTTCTCATTCAAAGGAAGCCTATTCTGAAAGATGTCAGATATTCTTGGTTTAATTTCGGATTTTAGGAATGAGGGTTTTGGAATTTGGGTTTTCTGATGTGGCTTATTGAATATAGAACATTTGTTTGAGGGTTGTTGTTGGATTCAATATTTAATTAGTTGCTATTGTAGCTTTGCTACTTTATCTGTTAGATTGTTATTTCTTTTTTGATGTGCGAGCTTAGAAACTTCTGATATTCCAGTGTCAAAGAATGCAAGCTTTTCTGAATATATGTTTTGCACATTAAGCTTGGCATTTCTGTTTTCAAGACATGAACAAGGAAATGAATTATTTTATATTCTCATGGAAATGTGAATAAAAGGGTGTAGCTTTTATGGAGTCAGGTAAATTAGAGAAAGTGGCAGTAGGAGTTAAGGGAGTGAGGAGGCATGGCTAGAGTTGCAACAGAAGAGTCTGGAGTTGGAAAGTCATCTGGAGGAGTTTCAAGTGGACAACAACAGCAGCTGAGAATTCAATCCGGGGAAGCAATAGCTGAATGGAGATCTTTGGATCAAGTCGAAAATGGGAGTCCATCTACTTCGCCTCCTTATTGGGACATTGATGATGATGGAGGTGCCTTTTTTTGTTTCCTTACACATGTTATTTATTTATTTATTTTTCTAATGGATTACTTGTTGAGTTGAAATATGCATTAGTTTTGTTGTGTGATCTTGATAGCTAATACTTTGCACGTTAAGCATGATTTGTTCGGTATCTATCTATACTGTGTTAAGTTTGGAAGTCTAGCTTGAGTCTAATGGAATACATGTGTTAATATATTATAGTCCATGAAATATATGATTGAGAAAAAGTGTAGAATGATAGAAAAGGCAAAGGTGAACAAGAAAAGCAGGAAGAATATGAAAATTATGGTAAGCTTTTTGTGCAAGATACGGCATTTTTTGTTTACTAACCTTTTTGACTCACAAAAGAGTTTTATGAGAAGAATCTAGAATTCTTGATAAGATTTCTCAGTACTCAAATCAAAATTTGCCTGCCTTTCTACCCATATTATATGTTGTGCTTGCTAGCAAATATTTACCAAATTTTGATGATTCTCCAATGGGTTCGGCTGGTGTTTATTGTCTTATGATTGATCATGTAAATCCTTCGATAGGGATCCCTTTTATTGTAAATTTCCATACCAGGATAATGCTGTTATCACAGCAAATCTAGTGTATCTCGTTTGGCTTATTTTAGTTTTATTTTCCTTCTTCACTGGAGTTGGGGTGCTGTAAAATTTCCAAAGTCAGTGGTTTTGATTTTCCTTCCTGTTGTTTTCTGATAAGCTATATGTTTGTTAAGATACCAGTCCTTTAAGCTTGATCTAATGCATGTACTGAAAGCATACCTAAAATTTTGGAAGCTATGTGCTTATGGAGAGGGATGATGCCATATATAAATGATTAGTGGATAATATTCTCAGTATTTTTTATTTGGTTCCTTCTGAACTTTCCTTTAATTATTTTTGCACAATCAGTCAATTAAAGAAAATTTATTTGTTTGAAAATTTTTAATGATTTAAAAAATAGTGTAGCATCATGTTTTGCTTATGTTACAAAAAGAAAGATTGCCACTTCAATGTAGAAAAATACCGAGTTATGTTAGTCAAGTTTAAACTGGCTATATGTCGGTATCCAGCCTTTTTAACTCCCCCGTGGTAGGGTAGTATGATACATTTTTGTTGGCCTGAAAAGTTGGGTATTGATTCTTGTAGTTACTTGTCCTTTCATTTAAATTCTGCATGAGCCAATGGTCTAAGTTGGTAATCTTTTAATCTTTTTCTGTTTGAAATATTGTGTGTTTCTTAAAAGTTGAACTGCACAAACCACTTCCGAAAGATGCATGACGGTCTTTTGGACTTAAAAGTGCTGCATGTTGATCAATTATCTATGTATTTTTTGGGTATTTAATTTTTTTCTGCATTTATAGTTAGGAAAATGCAGTATATCTGTCATATGCAGTAAAAGCTCTTATTGTGTTGCAGGGCAAAAACCATCTGATTTATATGGAAAACATACGTGGAAGATTCACAAATTCTCGCAAATAAACAAAAGAGAGCTTCGGAGTGATACATTTGAGGCTGGGGGCTATAGATGGTATGTCTTTATCTAGATTCATCTTCTTGGTCTTCTTTCTACAAATATTCCACTAAGTAGTTCAAAGATTTAATGTCTATATGTTGTATTTTTGTTAAATTTGATTTGCTTGCTTGTTCAATGTACATATATTTATGTCATCAATTTGGACATTAGGTTGAAAGTTGTGGTCGTATGATGAGGATCCTAACCCTTTCTGGATGAACATGTAAAATTCCTGAAAAGGTGCCCTTTATAGAATTGCAATTTTCTGAATTTTGTATTCTTAAGTCATCCCATATATTTGTTTCTGCATTCTGAAAAGGTGCACTTTAACACATTGCTTCTGCATTCTGCGTGGTGCCATCCCATATATTTGTTTATATATTTGTCTTTTGTTTATTCTCAAACTCGTTTATCTTAATGTGTTTCCAGAGGGTCTGGAGATATGATTATTGGTTTGTTCTTTATACCATGGTAATGCGTCTTCTGTTTATGAAGCATTAAACTACAAATTAACGATTCGATTGCATGGGGTTACCCTAGTATATTTTTGGTCATTTTGTTCATGAAAACTTCGAAACATTGATATTTTTTGGTCATTTTTTGATCAACCGTCGATTTTTTTTCTTACATCTACTATTTCTTTAAGCCCGTCCTCTATTTTATAGGTTGCTACGTCTTTCTTGTGATGGTTTGGGGAAAAATGTAATATGTCAAGTTCATATGTTCTGCTTATGATCGAATGAATTATTAATGTTTTTGATAGGTACATTTTGATATACCCACAAGGCTGTGATGTCTGCAATCACCTCTCCTTGTTTCTTTGTGTTGCAAATCATGACAAGCTTCTTCCAGGTATGAAACATTGAATTGTTGATGATTGGATGACATCAGTACGTTGTTATGTAGCTTGTCACATGATAATTGATGTTATGAACAGGGTGGAGTCACTTTGCTCAGTTCACTATTGCTGTGGTGAATAAGGATCCTAAGAAATCTAAATATTCTGGTATTAATATTATTATTACTGGTGCTACCGTACTACTTTACTAGCATCATCAACATCGTCATGACATCATTAAAAAAGCAACCTTGACATAGTTTTTTAAAACCTGAAGATACATTACACCGGTTCTGGAAGAAGGAGCATGACTGGGGTTGGAAGAAATTTATGGAGCTGTCAAAGTTATTGGATGGGTTTATTGATGCCGATACTTTGATAATTAAAGCTCAAGTTCAAGTTATTAGGTACTGTTTATACAGCACCTTGAATTATCTTTTCTCAGGAATAACGATGGACCAGTAATGTCAAATGTTTTAATGGCATACCAGTGTGCAATTTCATTCTACTCTGCTAGTAAAGCGCGAATTGGCTAATATCTTATATGTTTAAACTAGAAGGTAGAATACATTACGAAGCATCTGTAGAGTTTTGGGAGATTGCAATTGGTTTCATCTTCATTTTTAGCTTGTTTTGGTTAACTTGTGCTGTTCTTTTTACAGTTTCTTATAGGACTTCACCTTTCGTATGATTTTCTTCTTAAATTTCTTATTGCATTTTCTTGAATTTGAGTGAGATTTGAGAGGACTCAGCTTCTGAGTGCAGAGGCTTATTTATATCCGGTTAGATGTTTTTTCATTACTTAGAAACAAACTAATTATGTGGAGCAAAGTCAATATTAGTTATTATTATTAAGTTTCAGGTAAAATTCTGCTTTTTATATAGAAACTTGTTTACATGTAATTTACTGTTGTGTTGGTCTATTTGTTTGGATGGATCTGATGACCTTGAGTATATTTGAACATGTTATTCATTCCTTTATAAATCTTTCAACTGTGGTTTGCAGGGAGAGGGCAGACCGGCCATTCCGTTGTCTTGACTGTCAGTATCGGAGGGAACTTGTTAGAGTTTATTTCACAAACGTTGAACAAATCTGCCGGCGTTTTGTTGAAGAACGCAGGGCCAAACTGGGAAAGTTGATAGAGGATAAAGATAGGTGGTCAAGGTATTCTGCCTGGTCTCTTTATCTTTTTCTTTTGGGGGATGGGTGGTCGTGGTAGACATTGTATGCATACCGTTTCTCATGTTTCCTTTTTTTGTTTTTGTTTTAGGGGTGTGCATAGTTTCAGGAAAAATCATGTGTACTGTTTTATTGTTGCATTGTTTTTGCTCATTGAACAATTTCTCTTTGGAAATGAAAGAAAGATCTTCTAGTCAATTCTTTGTATGATTTAAGTACTTTTTTTAAGATATCTTGTTGGCTAAAAAAGAGATGAATTTTTGAATTTAAATTTAATCATTTTGGTCATTTCTTTTGGATGTAATGGGGGTAAAATGGTAATATTTTGTAGTAACCTCTTCCATTGTTGCAATCACTGTTTATGTGGAATGTCTCATATGCATTGGTATATCCTGAGTGAGTTCATGGAGCAATGCAAGCATAGTAATGCAATTTCTTATAAGCTTTCAGCTTCCGTACTTTCTGGCTGGGAATGGACCAAAGTTCCAGGCGCTGCATGTCCCGTGAAAAATCAGAGTCAATTTTAAAAGTCGTTGTGAAGCATTTCTTCATAGAAAAAGAAGTCACATCTACCCTTGTCATGGATTCACTGTATAGTGGTTTGAAGGCCCTTGAAGCCCAGAACAAGGGTAAGAATAAGAAGAGCAAGGGGAAGTACTTAGAGGCAGAAGAATTATCTGTTCCTATTGTTCACTTTGAGAAAGATACATTTGCCTTGGTAGATGATGTGTTGCTACTTCTTGAGAGGGCTACTGTAGAACCCTTGCCTCCGAAGGATGAGAAAGATCCTCAAAATCGTACAAAGGTGAGTGATTTTCAGTTCAGTTTTGTTCTATTCCTAGGATGCACCCATAACTTTGCTATTTTAAGTGAATGGATTGATATCTGTTGCTGCCATCATGCTTAGAGTTTGTGCTGGTTGTATATTGTATTGAAATCCATTGCTATTCTGATAATAGAGATTGTTTCGTATACAATAGCCTTACTGATTCTGTTACTCATGGAGTTTGGTGCTGGTTGCATATTATATTGAGAATCCGCTGCCTTTCGCTTTGGCTTTGACGTGGTACTATTGTTTTGAATAATCATTGAATGGCAATTTTATTAAATGAGCATGCTTTTATTTCTGTGGATTTTTATTTCAAGGATGGGACTGCTGGAGAGGACTTCAACAAAGATTCTATTGAGCGTGATGAGAAACGACTTACTGAATTGGGTCGGAGGACTATAGAGATATTTGTCTTAGCGCACATTTTCAGGTAATTTATTCTAATTATGAAAGCATCTTCATTCTGTCATACGCAGTCAAAATGCCAGTTAAAGTGTTCTTTGTTCGTTCACCTTTTGCTGGGTAAAGATCCTGCGTAAGATTTAGTAGAGCATCTTCTAGAAGATGAGAGATATGTTTGTCTGGAGCTCATTGTTCTGTGTGGCTGCTGATGTAGTCATCTTGTTTAGGTGGAAGTTATCTTTATGAAATTTCTCTATTTTTCATTTAAGCTTCTTCTGTTATTGTCTGAAAATATGTCGGTACTTCTTAACATTTATCTTTTGTAGCATTTATTATCCGATTTGAAGTTGAAATCAAATTGTGTAGATTGTTTTCTCCATATCCTTATCCTTTTTTCTTTTCTTTTCTTTTTTCCTTTCTGATCCAAGTAGTGTTCACGTATTGTTGTCCCCTGCTTCTCGTCTCTTACATTTGTGCTAAGACCTTTAAGATCAACCACTGTTATTTAGTTTGTTCTAATGTTCTGACTGCTAAGCTTCACCTTTTTTATGATAACAGTAAAATTGAAGTTGCGTACCAGGAGGCTGTTGCATTAAAAAAGCAAGAAGAACTCATTCGTGAAGAGGAGGCAGCCTGGCTTGCAGATCTTGAACAAAAAGCGAGGCGTGGAGTTGCGGATAAGGAAAAGAAGTCCAAGAAAAAGCAGGTCTGTTATAGTTAAACATTTTGAAAATATCCAAGCCGTTAGTTCTTCATGAGGAGAATAAACACATTAGGAATTTATGCTGAATTTTTAGTTGTCTATTAGGTTGTTGAAATTAATGATTTTGGTTTAGAGATAGGGTGCTCGATGTTGATAATTAAAGCTGGTGTATCATCTACAAATCCTTTTAATATTTGAAATAAATAATAAACAGTTTATGCACCGTGTGTCATAAATTTTCAGGGCAAACCTAAACGAAATAATCGCAAAGGCAAAGACAAGGGACGGGATGAAAAGACTACCATGAGCACTGTGCAAGACAAGATTGATGAAGATAATCGTGATGAGATGAAAGAGTTAGCTGCAGTGCCAGAAATTGTGCTCGATAAGTCTAAGGTTGTTGAAGATGTATCTGATGTGTCTGGTTCTGCAGATTATGCTCCCGAACTATCTCCACAAGAGTTAGAGGACAGAGATGCGAGTCCTGTCAATTGGGATACTGATAATTCTGAAGTACAACCTCCAATGGAATCTGGTAGTAGTGGGATTTCAGGTGTTGTACAAAATGGAATGAAAAGAAAAGGTCCATCAGTAGTGGATGATAGCTCGTCAACTTGTTCCTCTGACTCGGTTCCTTCTTCTGTTGCGAGTGTAGCTCATAATTGGAAATTGAGTTACCACAATAACCAAAACTCTCCAAGCAGGTCAACATTTTCCCCTTATCCTGGATAATTGTGAGGACCTCCCCTAGCTATAAGAGGGGTGGGGTTAATTATCACTTGTCTTCTAAAATAAATGATACCTCCTTAAGATATATTACAAGTACATACTTGAGGTTGTCTTTGCTCACAAACACTTTCCTATTGAGTAGCACCTTGTTGACAAAATTTTTAGGATTAACTTTAAAAGAAAAAGATTGTTTTGCGTTGTTATTTGGTTATATGACAACTTCCTGTGTTCTTTTTCTTTTTCGTTCTTTTTTTTTTTTTTTATTTTTTTATTTTTTTATTTTTTGGGTTTTCAACAACATTATGAGAGTGTGAAAGATTTTTTGTTTCAACTTTCCAGGGGGTGGAACAACAAAAGCAAGTTAAATTCCGGATCAACTGATTGGGGTAATGTAGAACCTAGTCAACCTGTGCTAGATGCAAGGCACTCAAATGATGCATCCCAAAGTACTCGTCCTCAGGCTCCAGTTCAGTCTCTGCCAGATAGGGTGGCTAATGGTGTCCAGCAGAGAGTGGGGAAAAAGGTGATGTTTTTAATTCGTAACTTGTGCAGGATGGAGATTAAATTGTAAAAGAGCTTGTTTTCTGATGGGAATGTTATTTGATATATGATGACAAACTTCTTTCTCAAATTTATGGTTAAACTCCCATGTTTTAATCGTGCAATATTTTTATCATGATTTTCAATTGCTGAACTTTTAATAATTATCATAAACTTTACGCTTCAATAACTAGTAAAGTTATTGTCTTATTCGGGAAAAAGTGGTCCTTCACTACAGATTCACCTAATTTCAATCTTTAACCGTGACCAGACAATCTGTTTCTTGTTGGGGATGAGATTAAATCATTTCTTCCTCATTTTCTCTACAGGATGACGAATCACGACCATTTCAGAGAAATCTGAGCTGCAAAAGCCCAACAAGCGATACAAATTCATGCAGCAAAAGTGCAGCACGCGTAACGTCCCCATCCAGAAGCCCTTCAAAAATCACCCCATTAATCTCTCGTCTAAATCCAGACACCAAGGCAGACATCACTAAACCAGCTCATAACACCACTTCAGAAACTAGCAACCCTCATAAATTTACAACTCCAAAACCTGCCGTTGTGAAGCTTCCAACGCAAGAAGCACCCCTCAGTGCTCGGCCTTCTGTCTCTGTGGTCCAAACTTCACCTGTTTTGGCTCGTTCTGTAAGCTACCGAAATGCAATTATCAGTGGGCCCACCACATATTCCCAAAACCCTTGTGCTACTACTTCCATCGTGAACTCGTACTCACACGCGCCTTCCCAATCCCAGCTTTTCCAACAACGGGCCGAACCCAACCACTCTTTGGGTTACATTACGGGCCCAAATGGGCCTGCGGGCCAGGCCCAGGCCCACGTGATGCCAGATGAGTTTCCTCATCTGGACATTATAAACGACCTGCTTGACGACGAGCAATGCATCGGGAACAGCTCAGGCTATGAGAGGAGGAGCTTTGGAGGTGGGCCCCACTACCTCAACAGACATTACAGCTTCCCAAGGCCCTATTTGCTCGATGGCTTTGTTCCAGGCCAGTGGCAGATGGGCGGTGGTGGTTTTGTGAGTGCAAATATTATGGGAAGTGACGGTGGTGAATATCCGTATCGTGTAACAGAGTATTCGAACGTTAGTGTCGGGATCAATGGTTATCACACGGCATACAGGCCGTCGAATGGGCTTTGAAGATATGATTATATTGATTGTGTATGTACACACATAGGGACGGTGTATACTCTGGCTTTGTAATAATTTATCAGAAGCATTTGGTGTTTTAAGATTTGCTTTTGGGGCGCTAACTTTCGTGGTGATTCTGAATAATATTAAGTCTCAATGGAAGTGCTGGGCATCTGAGTTTGAAACTAACCTTATTGGCTTCCTGTTTGGTGATTTACTTCGCGTACTGCAACTGGAGAGAATGAGAAAGCATTTGATCATGTAAGTATTCGGACTTTTGAATTAGGATTGCATAAAATTTTACAAAAATCAGAATTGATGAGATCAATATTGTCAGTTAAAAAGTAAAGTTGGAGGTGCCATAAATAGTACGTAGAATACGTGTTTTGATGTTGTGTGGCATGTGCATGATTATCAAATGTGCGACCTCTTTGTATAATTATTATGTTGCCTGCAAATAAATCCTGTAGTTCAATGTACTTTCATCTTCTTGTCACTAAGGAATTAGTGAAAAGAAAGTGATGAATTTTTGAGAAGAATGTGAATACAAAGCTTAAAATTGATGCTATGTAAATTTATATATATATAATAAGAATTACTATTTACTAAATATAGTAACTAAAAATTTTGAGACAACATTTAGTGCATACTATATTAGGATATTTTTTTTATATACAGAAAAAGGAGCGTTTAAATTAACAGACGGAGCATTTAAAACGTCTTAAAATTTTGCATATATAATTCTAATCAGCATGTAATTAGTTCCTAAAATGTTGGATTAACAATACAGTAATTTAGGATTTTTTTAACACGATATCGGGTTGCGGATTGCATCACGTTATTACGATATAATTAGTTCCTAAAGTAAATGCTATACAATATTAATTTAGGATTTGTTTTTAAACATGATATCGGATTGCATCACGTTGATAAGATTTTTTTTTTTTTTTTTTTTTTTAACATGATATCAGATTGCATAATGTTGGTATATACCTATTATGTACGAGATTTTGAAGGGATTCCTTTCTTTTCACAAGTTAAAAATTTAATCTATTTTATTTGAAATTTCAAATGTGTGGATTTATAAAAAGATAGATTATTGCTTTATCTTCAATATTAATTTAGAAATTTATTTTTTTAACATATTTAATATCTATATCTATATCTATATATATATATATACATATATAAATATATATATATAATAAGAATAACCATTTACTAAAAATAGTAGCAAAAACTTTGGGAGCATTTAATGCATACCCTTTTTTGGAAACTTTTTAAATATATTAAATATATGCATTAATTACTACTATATACACTTTTTCAAATAAGATCAAATTAGATATGATCAAAAATATTGTTTCGTGTAGCCCGAAAAAAAACAGGGTTAGGGCTTTTTATTAGTCTGGGCTTTTTTGGCCCGGACTGTTTAGCCCGAAGCCCGCTAGGGCTAGCCCGAAAACCGCTAGGGCTAGCCCGTTTAACTTGGGTTGGGTGGTGTATATATTTTAAGAAAGGTAAGGAATATGTCCCATGATTCCTTGTATATTACAATTTTGCTATTCTACTTCACATGTAATTATGAGTTATAATATATTATCATTATTTTGATAGATAATTATTAACAAATTTTATTCTATTTCACAGCAAAATATTTAAACCAATCAGAACGACTAATAAAAAATAAATGAGACAAAACGTAACACATAGAATTTATTGATAGAATATAAATTCAGCAGTATGCTATACTGTCAAAATTTCCGAAGCGTACCAAATAACTAAACAAATAGTAGTTATAAGTAATAGTTCGAACATTTTTTTTTTATTAAGAAACAAAATACTATTTAAGAGTTTGTAATGTGTTCATATATAAAGTGTAGTTGTATATATATAGCGGTAACTACTAAATAGCCGTTCAAAAAAACCGTTAACTAGGTGTTGTAATTTATTATTATTATTATTATTATTATAGCCCGTGTAGCCCGATTAGTCCGAAACCCGCTAGGTTTAGGGTTAGGTCCTTTTATTGGTAGCCCGTCTAAATCCGGACTTTTTAGGCCCGGACCGTTTATCCCGAAACCGCTAGGGCTAGCCCGTTTAACATCTCTAAGCATAAGTACGGCAAATAGAGAAGTTTAATACAAAATAATATAAATGGAAAAGATCTTCCAAAGACGGCTACCTATTTTTCGGGACAGCTTCTCAGGCAAGAAGTCACATTTTCTACTTTATAGAAAATGCAAATGTCTTGTTAGACTTCTGCTTTTTTTCTTCAGTTGAATATCCCATTTTAGTTGAAACTTTACCAGTTCAAAGTTGATCAGTATGACTAGAGATTTATTCTGTGAGCTAAAAATGTAAGCTTGAATGCTTGACAATTGANTAAAAAAAAAAAAAAAAAAAAAAAATTCTAAATCAAAAAACTTGAAAATCGTGGAATTCAAGTACTCATGCATACTTCGTAGTTTTGATCATAGCTTTTTTACAGGAAGGATCGGTCCCCCACCGGAACTTGGGCTATCCGGTTGCAGTCTCCCCTCAACTTTCATACAACTTTTTCACTTATTATTAGTGTCGGTTATATTATTTTAAATTTTAACTTTATCTATGTTGAAAATTTTAAAATGTCTTTACACATAAGAGGCACCTCTAATTTTTATTATTCATAATTTCAAGTTCGTAACACAATGGTGACCAAATTTATTTCAAGTTCGTTGGGAAATGAAACATATTACATCTATTGGTAATCAAGTTTTTTATTGGGAAATACCAACGCAAAACTCCATCAATAATATAAGTATTTTGGTTGACAAATATAACAACATATTTTTCTGTTGCTAAATGAGTTTTTTAGGTGTCTGTTGTAATTCTGATGTAATTTATTACAGAATCCCAACAAATTGAATCAGTTAATAAATAATTACTTTTTCTTTATTCTTATAATTTATAATTTGAATATATTGTCTTTTGTTGTAAACAGTTACTACATGAATTACAAATTATTTTTCTTTTCCAAAATTAAACATATTTAAGAAAAATAATATTGGTGTTAGATGGATTTATTGAATTAAGTCATCGCTCTAGTTTATTGGGTCACGTTCACGTCATTTATGAAATCTATATCTAAATCTATATAAAGAGGTTGTTGGAAAAAATGCGTTAATTGAAAGTTTGACCAAAACAATTTAATGTTTGACTTACTATTAGTGGAAAAAAGAAACACATGTAAATCATTAGTAACCAAATTTTAATTCTATTATTTTGGTAACAAATTTGGAGATTCGAATGCCAAAATCCGAATCTCATTTTTTTCATATCATTTCCTATTTTTTTTACCAAAATCGATAATTACATCTGAATATAAATCTATATATATAATTACTGGCTAATAGCATTTAATAAAACCTATTAAATTTTACGTATGTGGTAATCTAATCATTTCCCTCCAAAAACCGTTACTTCTGATTTATTTAACCTTTTATTTAATTATTAGATATTCAACACACTTATAACTTCAAAATTAAAAAAATCATTTTAAACTTTTGATATTGACAGTTGACCATATAATGCGTTGACCGTATAATGTGATTAGATGTTATTATTGTGGTTACATTTAAATTAACTTTTTTTGAAAAATAAAAAACGTATTTGAAATTCCTAAAGAAATAATAATTAATTCACAAAAAAATTACATACCAAAATATACATTAATCCTATCTAATAAACATAATTTAAAAAATAAAATATTTCAGCTCCTTTAATTGTAAATTTGGCCTGCAAAGAAGTGAAAGAAAAACCATTAATCATTATGTACTTTATATTTCCAAATAAAAAATGAAAGTTGCAACAATTTTTTGTATATTTCTAATTATTAGTTTGTCTTAATTAACATAATATGAATTCATAAAAGCAACGAAATTTTGGTAATTCTCTCGTTTGGGAGCATAGGGTTCTTGGGCGATTATCTCGTCTGAGATCAATTTCTTCTTCTTCTCTCAATTGGGAGCGTACTTTCCATTCCTCGCATTCTCTTTCGACTCGCCTTTTAATTCTCTGGGTATAGATGGCTCAAACACCTAGAGCTGGATGCGATGAAGAGTTGGCAGACAGACTTAAGGATTTCTCATTTTCGGAGAAAGAGAGCTCGTTGATTGATATAGAAGATGTTGATATTAAATTCAGTGCCGACGAATGTGACCGCAGTCTCTTTGGCAAAATCATTGGCGACCGTACAACGAGCTGGATTGGCATTAAACGTACCATGACATCCATATGGAGGTTACAACACCAGATGGAGGTTAAGGAGTTGGGTCATAATTTTTTCCAGTTTATATTTCATTCCAAAGAGGATCAAAGGAAAGTGGCAGCAGGAACCAATTGGAGCTTCGAAAACCAGTTCTTAGTCCTCCAGGAATGGCAAAAAGGCTTAACTAGTAAACACCAGGGATTCCAAGAAGTTAAAATCTGGGTGCAGGTGATGAACGTACCTCTTGACTGGTTAAGTGCGGAAGTTGGTTTAAAGATTGGAAAAGTGTTTAAATCAGTTAATAATGTGGTCGTGGTCAGTGCTGGAAATCATAGAGGGCGTTTCCTTCGTCTGTTAGTCTCACTGAATCTGAATGAGCCTATTCCCAGATGTGCTCACATTCGTCTTGGGGACCAAGTAGTCAGTGTATGTTTTAAATACGAAAAGCTTGTTAATCTCTGCTTTTATTGTGGCTTCATTGGGCACTTGGACCGCAACTGTACCAAAAGGCTTGCAGACATTAGACTGAACTCATTAAAGCAAGGCCAATACGGAGAATGGATTAAAGCCACAGATGGTCAGACCTGGACAGAAATCAGCACCTCTAACTCCAGACAACATTCATATGGCAACAAATCTCCCCCTTCCTCAAACAGGTCTACTCCTCTCTCTACCCACAAACCAGAAAATCAGCAACAAATCATCCCAGTTCCTTCAGAGGACACCCAACATGCCTCCAACTCTCAACAAGCCATGGTTGATTCCAACTCACCTAAAGATTTTAATACTCCTACATCTCTGGCACTCAATGCCAAGTCAGTCCAACCCAACCCCATCCCTCCTACTCAAACAGCAGTCCCTCCTCAGGCACTTCAAGAAGTCTCTAAGATGATGGAGATAGACCCTAATGCTCTCCCTCTAATTGTGAGCCAAAATCAAAATTCCAATGATTGTCTGCCTGAATCCTCCATCATTAAAGCTAAAAGATGGAAGAGGTCATCCCAGAAGGAAGGTAGACTGCAAAGAAGTTCCTCTCCCATCATCATTGTTGAACCAACCAAAGGTAGCAAGAGAGGAAGATCAGATCAAGTTACTCAAGGGGCAGAAAGTGAAGGAAAACTGATGGTTCAAGCTTCTGGGAAAAAAATCAGAGTTGTTTTGGACAAGGTGGGGGATGCCAGCCTAGAGTGGCACCCAACTGATAAATGTTAGCTGCGGTGTGGAATTGTAGAGGGCTGGGTGGGCCCTCTACAATTTCCCAAATCAAAGAGACCAAGAGGTCTCACCATCCAAACTTTTTCTTTCTTTCAGAAACAAAGAAATCTAGTTCCTATGTACATACTATTAGTAGAAAATTGGGCTATGATGATAGGCTGGCTATAGTTGACCCTCGTGGGCTAAGTGGTGGCTTAGTTCTATTTTGGCAAGCGGATGTGGAGATTATCTCTATAGTAACCAAAGAGTTCTATATTGCAGCAAATTTCAAAGTGAACAATATTGAGCAAGGTTGGGGAGTGTTTGTATACATGAGCACAGATAGAACTACCAGGGTTTTCCAATGGATGGAGTTAGAGGCTGATAGGCTTTCTTGGGGAGACACATGGTTCTTGATAGGTGACTGGAACGATCTGTGTTCTATGGACGATAAGAAAGGAGGAAGGGTAAGGTCTGCTCGCAGTTTTGAGGCTTTCAATACTTTCATTGACAACATGGAAATGGATAAGATTATCATGAAGGGATATCAGTTTACTTGGGGTAACAACCGGGAAGCTGAAGGATTTGTTGAAGAAAAGCTTGACAAAGCTTTTGGCTCTTCAGAATGGCTACTCAGTAATCCTAATGCTTCGGTCATCAACATTGCAAGAAGTGCCTCAGACCATGCTTTAATTCTTCTCAACTCAGGGTCCCAACCTTGCAGGCAGAAAAGAAGGTTTCTCTTCGATAGAAGGTGGACAGAGAGAGAGGATGTCTTAGAGGTGGTTCAAAAAGCATGGAGTTCTTCTCACTCGGGTACTCTTTTTTATCGGCTGAAGGAGAAGGTGAAATGTACTAGAATGGCTTTATTAATCTGGAGCTCACAGTTCAAATCTCAAAACCAGACTAAAATTTCTAAGCTCTCTAAGAAAATGGAGGAACTAAGAACTTCTGGAATTGGGGATAATTGGGAGGACTGGACAGCCAATCATATTGCTCTTGAACAAGCTCACACCTTTGAGGAAAACTTTTGGCAACAAAAAGCCAGACACAAATGGCTTAAGGAGGGTGACACAAACTCTAAATTCTTCCATGCATATACTATCCACAGAAGAAGGCAAAATGCCATTACAAGGCTCATTTCAGACAGGGGCTATCTTCTTTCTACTTCAAATGAGATTGAGGAGCACATCACTAGTTATTTCTCTACTCTTTTCACATCAGAGGGCTCTTGGGGTGGAGATACTATGCTTCATCTGATTCCAAACTCTATTTCTGATATGAACCTGGAGCTTCTCAGACCCTTTGAAGCTGAGGAAATCAGAGCTGCTTTATTCAGCTTAAGCCCACATAAATCTCCAGGGGTAGACGGTATGACTCCATTTTTTTATCAACATTTCTGGAACATTGTGCACTCTGATGTAATTGAAGCTGTTCAAAGTTTTTCTGATTCTGGACTTCTGCTGCAATATTGGAACCATACTTTAGTGACTTTGGTGCCTAAGTGTAGTAACCCCAGTGCTTTAAATCATTACAGGCCTATTGCTTTAGGTAGTGTTGTCTATAAAATTCTGTCCAAACTGCTTGCTTTGAGACTGAAAAAGTGTCTAACCTCCTGCATCAGTACTTGTCAATCTGCTTTTATTCAGGGCAGGCAACTACTGGACAATGTAGTGCTTGCCCAAGAAGCTTTTCACTTTTTAAACTGGCACAGATCAGGAAGGAACTGTTTTATGGCTTTAAAACTTGATTTGATGAAAGCATTCGACAGGGTAGAATGGATTTTCCTGGAAAAGATTATGCTGCAAATGGGATTTAGCCCTAATTTTGTGAAATTGCTGATGGTGTGTGTATCTACAACTTCATTCTCATTTTGCATTAATGGCTCTCTCAGTGGGACTATCTACCCTTCCAGAGGCATTAGGCAGGGGGACCCTCTGTCCCCCTACCTGTTCATCATAGTCACTGAGTTACTTTCAGCTCTCATTACTGATGCTATGCAAATTCAGAGTTAATTGGCCTGAAACTGTCTCAGAATGGCCCAACATTATCCCATCTTCTTTTTGCTGATGATGCACTTTTCTTTTGCAAAGCTGAAACCAATCAGGCCATGGTATTGATGAGCTTACTTGAAAGATACAGGTTATTCACTGGTCAGAGGGTGAATCTGCAGAAATCTTCTATATTTTTCAGCAGAAACTCTTCTCCTACCCTTCAAACTCAAATCTGTTCTACTTTGCAAGGTATTCAAATCCACTCATCCACTAGATATCTTGGACTGCCACTTGGTATTGGGAAATCAAAAAAGGAAACCTTCTCTTATGTTCTTGAATCAGTCAAAGCAAAACTGGGGAGCTGGAAAAACAAGATGTTAACTACAGCAGGGAAAGAAGTTCTTATTAAAGCTGTCATTGATTCCCTTCCAGTGTTTACAATGTCTTGCTTTCAGTTGCCTATCTCCATCTGCAAAGCTATCTCTAGTCTTAGTGCTCAGTTCTGGTGGAGTAAAGGGGAAATACAAGAGAAAGGTATTCATTGGAAGGCCTGGAAATATATTACACTTCCTAAGGCAGATGGTGGAATGGGATTCAAGACAGTGAGACTCTTCAGTCAAGCTTTTATCTGCAAACAGTTATGGAGGCTGGTTACTGAACCTGATCTTCTCATCTCAAAGGTGTTGAAGGCTAGATACTTTCCTGACTGCAGTATTTTTGATGTGACTGAAACACAAAAAGGCTCTTGGCTTTGGCACACCTGGATAGATTGCTTACCAATTCTTGCAAAAGGATTGAGGACAGAGATTAGAAATGGTGCCCACACTAAAATCGAAGACTTCAACTGGATTCCTTCTCTCCAAGCACAAAGACAAAATTTGCTGAACATTGCTAGAGGACACATCACCTGGGTGAAGGAGCTTATGCTGGACAATGGGTCAGGGTGGAACACATGGCTGGTACAACAACTATTTAGCCCAGCAGAAAGCCAAGCAATTCTCAAAATACAAACCCTCAACCCAAGACAGAATGACAGATTTTATTGGGCTCTAGACAAGAAAGGTCAGTTCTCTGTCTCCTCTACCTATTCATATCTTATCAAGCAGCAGTTACTGTTACTTGATATCCCTGGCACTAGCATGGACATATCAGCAAGTAAAGCAGCAAGACTTAGAGGATGGGGTTTGAAGGTTAAAGGCACTATTAAGCAGTTCATATGGAGGTGCTACTCTGGGTTGCTGCCAGTATGTACAAATCTGCATAAGAAAGGGCTTCAGGTGGATCCTTTATGTCCTTGCTGTGGTGAAGTACCAGAGACCATTGAGCATGTGCTGTTTCTCTGTCAAAGGGCTCAAACACTGTGGAAAACAGGACCTATAAACTGGGATATGGCTAGCATGGAGAATTGTTCCTTCAAGGCTTGGTGGTGGGATATTTGCTCAATAGATACAAATCTAGTTGCCGAGGACAGAATTCAGCTATCTACATATCTATTATGGTGGCTCTGGAAATCTCGTAACCTTTGGCTATTCGAGAAGACACTTATGCCTATCCCGGTTGTGATCAAGATGGCTCAAAGAGAATGGCTTGAATTTTCCAATCTGCAGACTTGATGTAGTTTTCTGTTTTTAGTTGCTTTGTTGTTTGTTTGTTTTTTTGGTCTTTTAGTCTTAGTAGTGAAGTTAGCTATATTGCTAGGCAGTTGATGCAGTGGTTAATATGGATTTCTTCGAATGTACATTGTTTTGACTGTTTGAGTTCTAGGCCGCTTGTATGCGTGTCCTCCAAGTCTTTTATTCAGGCTTTGTGTCTTTGTCTATGTCGATGTATTCGAACATTGTTCGCTTTCTGAGATTATAATACCTCTACCGTTTCGATAAAAAAAAA
>BKCP01011514.1:1524833-1536125 GCA_008636005.1 Striga asiatica | reverse complement strand
ATAATATATATATATATATATATATGAGGTCTTCCCGTACCGTCATCTGGCTTATGTTCTTCATGTAGCATTCTTATTCTTAAAATTAATAATTATATTTTCCACTTGATATATGAAAAATACATAAGCATAAAATATTATATTTTAAAACCTTTTTGTTCAAATTATTTATTCTAAAATCAATATTATATATTTTATCTGGTTAAGTGATTATTTTTTAAATAAATCAATTTATTTTATGCCATAGTAAAATTCCTTAAAATTGCATAAGCAGTTGTTATAATAAATTTAATATTTTTCAATTAATTAATTGGTCATAATCTCTCAAAATTACAAAAATTATATTATTTATTACATTGTATGCAATCAATATAGTGATTCATATGCAATCAAATCATTAAGTACTATTTATTTTAACCAATGATTAAATATTAAACATAATAGAAATATCTAACTTATAATTTGAATATTGTATGCATAAATATAATTTATAATACTCTATGTTTAAAATATAATACAATTATCTAACTTATAGTTTTAATATTATATGTTTATAAATAACTCCTAATACTTTATTTAAATCATCTGCGCAAATGCACAGGTCGAATACTAGTTTCTATATTATTAACAATAACGATACTTTACTACAATAAAGTAATGATGTCCAAATAGTCAAGTCAAGAATGTTTTTTTAATAACATGTTAAATAATATATGAATATTTATGTCAAGAAAATGTTAGTGTATTTAAAATCTTTCATAATGTATGATGAATAATGGTTCATGGTGTGTTTATATTTTTATTTATAATTCAATCTTAATATTTTTTTCTTGTACATCGCAGCCACACATTATTAAATATATCACCATAATAGGTTGAAAACTCTCTAATTCTCCAATACACATTAAAAAAAAAATCACCAAAAGCTAATTTGAAAATTGGACTGTGTAGGCGGAAAATTTCTCCCGACACTTTGCGAGTCCGATTCGAGCATGCTAGTTCCCACAATGAATTTGGCACATCAACTACCATATAGCAATTTATTCCTACAAATTCAAGATTTTGTTGGACCAATTGAAACCACTAAAAAATGAATGAATACCAAAAATACTTTTTCTTTAAGGATAAAAGGGGGTGATTGAATATGGTTTGAACAGTAAAAAAACTAATCAAAACTCAAATTTAACTCTACTCCACTATCTCCAATATTATCAATATAATTAAATAATATCAAACAATCATTTTTACACATCACATCAACTTTAATTCATTATTTATCCACTCACATAATTTTAACTAACTATCACTTCCAATCATTTTTCTCTTACTTTACATCAAATCAATTTTAATTATTATTTTTAAATATTATTTAATATATCCACTAACAACTAACCATACCATCTTTTTTTAAAATTAACTAAAATTAAAAAACAAACCAAATAAAAACTAGTTGAATCCATAAATAATCACACCCTAAATATTTTCAACATGTACCAATTAGTGGACCAAAAAAATTTTGTTAATAATATTGAAGTATTCTTTGCGTTTATAGTTCATTCATTTCTATTGGAATATAAATATTTGTCCAATGCGTAACTAAAAATGAAAAAAATAAAAATAAAAATGAACAGAAGTATCACAGTTATGACGTATGAAGCGACCTTTGTAAATTATTTATGTGAATGATATCAATAAACAATAAGTATTTTAAAGGCTAATTTTTATTGTGGCCGGTATATTTAATTCTTCATATCCACCTAACAAACCCAACTAATTTGTCCCTTTTAACTTTTTTCCACCGCAATTTCTCAAAGTATATAACTTTTTTCTGCTTTCTTATTTGCCCTTTACGTAGCCAACTCGAGTTTTTTGGGCTGGTCAAAGATGANAAGTATTACATGGATTCAAACGTTTCCCATTCAAGCCACTGTCGTCAGAATTGAAAAATATATACACCACTTAGCCACCTTAGTCAACGGAGATTTTTTTGCCTATAACTACCCTTTGTTCTCCTCAATGAAACAATATGTTTGTAGAATTTCAAATAAAGGGAAGATGGTTTCATTTAAGAACAAAATTATTGTAATCACTTTTCATACTTTTTTGCTTCTTTTGATGATATCATTAAATGGAGTACATGGTGTTAGAAATATTGTACGTTCCGAAAAATGGGAAAGGCAACAAGTCCCATTACTAGAATCTTCTCTACCACGAGGCCCGGTTCCACCATCAAGTAGTTCATCATGCACGTACATACCGGGCCAAGGCGGAGGCCCGTGCCCGTCTATGGAAGCTTCTTCCACGGCCAAAGGTGGTGGCGTTAATTAATTAATTAGAATATGAGGACTTGTTGATAGGGGCAAGAAATATTGTAATTCTTGCACTTGCTAATTAGTTCAATTCTTTTATTTTTTTTAATCATTTAATTCCTTCTCCTTATATGGATCAACCAATAAAGTTTGGGTGTTATCAAGTTCTTTGAGAAAAATTGTGTTGTAAATTCACATTTTGGAAAAGAATAAATTATTCTTACATTTTTGGAATGAGGCGGCCGTACTATTTTTCAAACAAGTGTCGGTTAATCATAATGCATACAAATCTTATTGAGCCAACGGATAGCTCTTTTCTATATCCATTTTTCAAAAATGGATATATAAAAGTTTTTATATTTACATCATAAAAATAAAATAAATAATGAATAGCTAATAAAATGATACATATTTAAAATAATACACGATTTTACCCTCAAATGTTTAAAATTATAATCATTTTAATTACATTTGTAAAATTATATATACCAAAGGCAAATATTATTCACTTTTCGCTAATTTCATTTTAATTTTTTTAATATTCTTTTCAAACATTGTTACATTATAATTAAATATAGAATAAATCTCATCTATTACTTTTTCAAGTATCATATATACATATGTATTGGAATAAGTTAAAACACCAAAATAACCACTTTCAATTGTGATATTCATTTAAGTTAATCTATCTATTTTTATATATTTTAAGTAAGTTTAAAATTTTATAAAGTAATAATAAAATCTCATAAAATAATAATAATCACTTTTTATTTCATAAGTCTCATTGTGTAATAGTATATAAAATATAGTAAATTATTATATGGTATATTAATCTAATTTATTTTATTTTATTTTATAAGATAATATATAGTTTTATTTGTATATTTGAATTTGGTTTGATAAAGAAATTCAAATTTTACTTATAAACATTTGATATATGTGAAAAACAAAATACAAATTAAAAGTTACTAACTTTTAAATTATAATAAGAAATGCAAAATTTAAAAGATAAAAAAAAAATGAGAATAAATAATATCAGTATGGTATGATTTAATTCGGGAAAGAGAAAAATAGGATAAAAATAAATGACACCCAAAATTAAAAAGTATTTATCTAAATTTTAAAGCAATAATGTATATATAAACTAAATTATGAAGCACATAATTTATCTATATCAGCATTCGAAGCGTGCGATCCAATCACTTACGCTCAACACGTTTTAAATTGATATGTAGGAGATTATAAGTGAATTTTAAAATAAGGATTTCTTAAATAAATTATAGAAACATAGATAATGAAATAATGTGCAACTTTTACAATCATAATAAGACAAAATATGAGATTTGATTTTTTTAGTTAATTAACTAATTTTAAATTAACCACATTTTGTTCTGCATACTATTATGCGCTAGGTGCAGTAGCTTTAGAGTTTGTTTGTTTATTAATTTACTAAAATAAATTAATCTCAACTCAAACCTAATTAAATTTTAAGGCTATCTTTGGTAAAACTAGTTGATAGTTGATAAATTAGTTTATAATTTTTAAGCTTATAGCTTATAACTTATAACTGAAAAACTAGCTTATATGATACAAGTGTTTGTTATAAGCAGTTTATAAACTAGCTGAAATAAAAATTTCAACGAGCTTATTTAAAAAGCTACCCAAAGAAACTTGGCTATGTTTGGTACAACAATAAGCTAGCTTATATCTTATTTGATTAGCTTATAAGCCTCCAGTATTCAAATAAGCTTCGTTTGGTAAGACGAGCTTTTCTAAAAAGCTCGAGTTTATTTTATATGTTTCTTTTGGTAGCTTTTCAAATAAGCTCATTGAAATTTTTTATTTCAGCTAGCTTATTAACTAATTTTACCAAACACTTTTTCATATAAGCTAGCTTTTCAGTTATAAGCTCGAAAATTACTGAAAAATTATAAGCTAGCTTATTAGCTAGCAGCTAGCTTATCAACTAGTTTTACCAAACATAACCTTATCGGATATGTGTGGTAGACAAATAAGTTAGCGTATAACTTATGGCTATGTTTGGTAAGTCAAATAAGCTAGCTTATAGCTTATTTGGTTAGCTTATAAGTTTGCTATATTCAAATAAGCCTCGTTTGGTAGGACGGGATTTTTTAAAAAGCTCGAGCTTATCTCATAAGCTACTTTAGGTAGCTTTTCAAATAAGCTAGTTGAATTTTTTATGGCGACGAGATCGCATTGGCTTATTTGGCGAGATACGATCGACTCCGTGTCTAGAAGATATTTTATTGCATCTATTATTTATTTTTATTTCCCTTAATTTATTGCCTCTATTTGTTAGGAGAATTATTATTATTATTATTAGGCTTTATCTAGTAGGTTAAGGAGATTATATATTAGGGGTTTTCATCATTCTGCAAACTTTGTTTTTGACGACAACAACAACAACAACAACAACATACCCAGTATATTCCCAACAACAACAACTTTGTTTTTGACGATTGAATAAAATTTATCTTTTCAGATTGTTCTCTTTTCCCATCGTACGCTTCTATCTACGTCAGTTGGTATCAATAGACCAGAACGATTCAAGATGCCGCCAAATCGAAATGACAACGACCGTCGTGATACCCATCTCGAGGATTTGGATTGGCGAACAGATGATCTCGGCTTCCAAATTGAGCGAGTTGATCGACGGGTGGAAGGACTTTCTGATGGGATCGACAAAATTCGACTGGCCATCCGTACCATGATGACAGGTGAGTAAACGGACCGCGATCCGGCAGGCCATGGGGGTCGCGGTGGGTTTCGCGGCAAGCGTGGCGGCAGAGGGCATGGCGGGGAGCCCCGTCATCAGTCGCCACCTCCAACGCACGGCTATGATAGCGGCGAGGATGCCCTATCGGAATTTAACCCTTTCGGCGTCCGGCGGGGCCAATGGGACGACGACGATGGCGGTAGACATGCGGAGCACCAGAATAGTGAGGACTGGGGCGAAGGGCGTGTGCCCCGCCGAGTGGCTGAGGCGGGAGACAACAGCTGGGAATCCGGCTTCAGGGTGGATGTGCCGGAATTTTTCGGCGGGCTTGACGCCGCTGACTTTCTCGATTGGATCATTACTGTGGAATGGGTCCTCAAATTGAAAGGTGTGCCAGATGATCGCCGTGTGGTGCTGGTTTCAACTCGTTTTGCGTGGCCGGGACGGGGCTTAGTTTACGCAACTCGAAGAGAGGCGACATCGACTGGGTAAATCCAAAATTAATTCTTGGGCTAAATTTCGTAAACATATGGAGGAACAATTTTTGTCTTTCAATTACGTTCGTACCGTTTATCAGAAATTTCAGACCCTTCAACAAGGAACACGATCAGTGGACGAATATACGGAGGAGTTCTATATGTTGCTCACACGTATTGATAGTCGGGAGACTACGGATCAACTCATTTCTCGATACATCAGTGGGCTTCGCATACCGATTCAAGACACGGTCAACTTGTTTATTCCAGACAACCTTTCTGATGCGCACCAACGCGCGTTAATGGCCGAGCTCAAAATTGCAAGGCGGACTACCTCTGCGTTTTTCCCGGCACGGCCGGGACCGACTTCTGGCAGCTTAGTGACAGGATCTTCAGCGGGCCGACCAACCTCTGAGCCCTCGGGTATTGGCAGCTCGACAGCGGCATCGTCGGGAAATGGGCGGACCGCGCTGGAACATCGAGCCTGGGGAGTTCTTCCGCGACTGTAGGCGCACAACTCAGTCCTCGGCAAAGTGGCAGCTTGTGTTGTTTTTTCTGTGGTGCAATGGGCCACCGCCAGTCAGCGTGCCCTCGGTCAGGTGGCGGACAAACAATGTTGGTGGACGACTTGGGCGAACAAGAGGACCATACCACTTATGATTAATTCCTTTTGGGCTGGTAATAACTATCACAAGGGGATGAGCCGAATTAATACTCAATGCCCAATGGGCCGAAAATGATTAACCCTCCAAGTTTTGGATATAAAGAAACAAAATGGATCGAAACGGATCAAAAGACAATACCACGCGATTAAACCGAAAATTGCCGAACACTTTAAATTCTAACTCAAATAAATAAAAAAAAAAAAAACCACATAATAATCAAATAAATCATATCACATAGCAATTTAATATTTACGCAGATAAATAAAACAAGGCAAGAACGAGCAGTTAATATAAACGAGCAAACGAATAAATATAAAGAACCGAAGGCAAAGATAATATAAATGCAAATAAATAATCACATAAATCCCAGAAAATTCTAATAAACGAAAGAGGCACTACAAAACTCATTCCAACATAACAATTACGTTGAAATTTTCGTGGGAATCATTCAACAGAAGCTATACCATTGTAATATCCATTGAAACTTTTATTGGAATATATTACTGTAGGATTTTTCGTTGGAATATGACATTCTAGTTGTAGTGGTAGTTAAAATTATGTGTATGGATTAATAGTGAATTAAAGTCGATGTGATGTGTAAGAATGATTGATTGATATTATTTAATTATGCTGATAATATAGTGAGATTGAGTTAGACTATGTTTGGTAACCAAATAAGCTAGTATATAGCTTATTTGGTTAAATTATAAGCTCTATGTATTCAAATAAACTTCGTTTGGTAGACGTACTTTTTTTAAAAGCTCGAGCTAATTGATCATGCTATGTTTGGTAAAACTAGTTGATAAGCTAGCTTATAGCTTATCAGTAATTTTCAAGCTTATAGCTTATAACTTATGACTTATAGCTGAAAAGCTAGCTTATATGATAAAAGTGTTTGGTAAAATTAGCTGATAAGCTAGTTGAAATAAAAATTTCAACAAGCTTATTTGAAATGCTACACAAAGAAGCATATAAGATAAGCTCGAGCTTTTTAAATAAGTTCATCCTACCAAACAAAATTTATTCAAATATAGGAAACTTATAAGGTAATCAAATATATGGCTATGTTTGGTAAACTAACTGATAAGCTAGCTGTTAGCTGATAAACTAGCTTATTGCTTATATATAATTTTTGAGCTTATAATGCTTATAGCATATGACTTATAGCTGAAAAGCTAGCTTATATGGTAAAAGTGTTTGGTAAATTAGTTGATAAGCCAGCTGAAATAAAAAATTGACGTAGACAGAAGCGTACGATGGGAAAAGAGAACAATCTCAAGAGATAAATTTTATTCAATCGTCAAAAACCAAGTTTGCAGAATGATGAAAACCCCTAATATATAATCTTCTGAACCTACTAGATAAAGCCTAATAATAATAATAATAATTCTCCTAACAATAGAGGCAATAAATAAGGGGAAATAAAAATAAATAATAGATGCAATAAAATATCTTGTAGACTCGGAGTCAATCGTATCTCGTCAAATAAGCCAATGCGATCTCGTCGCCATCATTCTCCCCCGGTTGAGAAGGATTCGCCCTCGATCCGACGGGATCTCGTCGTCTGAATTGTCGCCATAGTAAGGAACAAGATGTTTGACATTGAACACATCTGAAGTGCGCACATGCGATGGAAGTCGAAGACGGTAAGCATTCGGATTAATTTTCTCAACAATCTCAACGGACCAATTTTCCGGGCGGAGAGTTTGTTATACTCGTGAGCTGTAAATCTGTCCTTAGTCACCATAGCCCATATAAAGTCGCCAACCTCAAACTCAACATGCCGTCGTCGAGTATCCGCCCTCCGTTTGTACTTCGTCGTAACCTCCTCAAGGCGCGCCCGGGTGGACGCATGCGTCTGTTGCATCGACGCAATCAGCTCCTCGGCCCGGCGATCCAAATTTTCCGAGGATGGCAAGGACAATAAATCCGTCGGACGACACGGCTGGCTCGCGTAGACCATCTGGAAAGGGGAAAAACCGGTAGCTCGACTAACGGTCGAGTTGTGGGCGATCTCTGCCTGGCTAAGCCTCGCATCCCAACTGCACAAATTCTCACCGACCAAACAACGCAGGAGATTCCCAAGAGAACGATTGACGACCTCCGTCTGACCGTCGGTCTGCGGATGATAGGCGCTACTAAAGTCAAGACAAGTATTTGCGAGACGCCACAGGCTGCGCCAAAAATGGCTAAGAAACCTCGAGTCATGGTCGGAAACAATCGAGGATGGGAGGCCGTGGAGACGATAAACCTCCCGGAAGAATAATTGAGCAAGATGAAGAGCATCAGACGTCCGCTTGCACGGAATAAAATGAACCATTTTTTAAAAGCTGTCCACCACCACAAAAATAGAATCATGTCCCTTCTGTGTCTGTGGCAAGCCAAGTACGAAATCCATGCTGATGGCCGTCCAAGGATGAGATGAAATAGGCAAAGGTCGATAAAGACCGGCGTTCGTCGCACTTTCCTTGGACACCTGACAGATCCGACATCGGGAAACAAAGCGGGAAACGTCCCGCTGCTAAGTGGGCCAAAAAGTAAGACCGTTGCACCAACGCGACAGACCTGTCTTGACCCACGTGACCAGCCCCATGTAGGTCGGCTACTAATTTCAAACGCAAACTACACTCCAGAATACACAAGCGCATGCCCCGGAAAAGAAAGCCATCGGCAAGAAGAAAATCCTCGAAAGGACCTGTCGCTAAACGTGTAACGATCGGGCCGAAGAACACGTCTGATGTGTAAAGATCATGTAACAAATCAAATACGCATGTCCGTCAACAATACCGAACGGCGACTAAAAGCGTCAGCTACACGATTAGAAGTCCCCGCCCGGTGCTTTAACACAAACGTGAACTGCTGTAAGTAAGAAATCCACGTGGCATGGCGTGCACTAATGTTGTCCTGGGACGCGATATATCGCAAGGCCTCATGATCAGAAAAGAGCACGAACTCGAGATGAAAAAGATAGTGTCTCCAATAACGAACGGCCGATAGACGGCATAAAACTCGATGTCGTACGTGCTATAACGAAGCCGAGGACCTGAGATCTTCTCACTGAAGTACGCAACTGACCGCGTGCCTTGACTCAGGACCGCGCCAATGCCGACCCTGGAGGCGTCACAAGAAAGCTCAAAAGGTTGTGAGAAGTCGGGTAACACCAAAACTGGAGCAGACGTAAGCCGCCTATTTATCAACTCAAAAGCCTCGACAGCTTGGGAGGTCCACACAAATGACTTGTCGGTTAGACAATCCGTGATAGGAGCCATAATAGAACTAAAATGCTAGATAAAACGACGATAAAATGAAGCGAGGCCATAGAAGCTTTGAGACTCTGTGATCGTCGTCGGTGTCGGCCACTCCCTGATCGCCACAATCTTACTCTCATCCACCTTAATGCCGGCCACTGAAATAACAAAACCTAGAAAGAGGACTGAACACACAAAAAAAAAACACTTATGAGGCGCCGCATAAAAGGACTCCGCTCGAAGAATCAATAAGTCCTCACGGACGTGGGACAAATGCTCCTCCATTTTCTTGCTATAAATAAATATGTCGTCAAAATAAATGACCACACACTTACCAATAAGGTCCTGCAACGTTTGGTTCATCACTCGCATAAAGGTGCTCGGTGAGTTGGACAAACCAGACGGCATAACTAGCCACTCGAAGAGGCCCTCACGAATCTTAAAGGTTGTCTTCCACTCATCCCCCAGATGAATACGGATCTGATGATAGCCACTCTGCAGGTCAAGTTTAGTGATAACGGTGGCGCCATGCAACTGGTCCAAAAATCGTCCAAACGCGGAATCGGAAAACGGTAATGAACAGTTATTTTGTTGATGGCCCGGCTATCCACACACATACGCCATGAGCTATCCTTCTTCGGTATCAACAAGGTTGGAACAGCACACGGGTTAAGGCTATGCCGAACGACTCCATGTTGTAGTAGTTCGTCCACCTGTCGCTGCAGCTCCTCATGCTCGGATGGACTCATGCGGTAATATGGACGATTCGAAAGGGTTGCCCCGAGCACCAAATCAATGTGATGTTGTATGTCCCTCAGAGGAGGCAAACCCAATGGTAACTCAACCGGAAAGACATCCAAAAACTCAGCCAATAATGAAAGGATAGCTGCAGGAGGTGACTGCTCGGGAGAGGTGTCGGAGCCCAACAACGAAAGAACAAACGAGGGCGTCCCGCAGTTCTTCCACAAAATCCGTTCACGAAAGAAATAAAACCGGAGCAGTTGGAGACTGAGGGAATGGTCGAGGTGGAGCCGAATGTAAGACATTCTTAACACCCTCAAAACTGAAAGTGTAAGTGTTAAGATGGCCATCGTGAGTAGCTGCCCTATCGAACTGCCAAGGATGTCCCAAAAGAAAGTGACAAGCATCCATCGGGACAACATCGCACCAAACTCGATCACGGTAAGGTGCACTAATGGAGAAGGAGACGAGCACGCGGCGGTTGACAGTGACTGAATTGCCGCGCTGTAACCATGCCAATGAGTAAGGTCGTGGGTGTGGCTCGCTCGACAATTTGAGTTTGTTGACAAACTCTTGTGCAATCACATTTTCCCATGACCTTGAATCAATAATAAACCAGCACACGTGGTCGCCTATCGTACATGTGGACTCGAACAGATGATGTCGTTGGATAGAATCATCAGAATCCCCACGCGGTGTCAAGCACGCACGTCGAAGGACGAGAGCCATCCCAATATCCCTGTGATGATGTTCCATTGACTCCGCCTTCTCCTCATCAAAAACCGGCGGCCCATCTAGCCCATTTTATTTTGAGTTAATGACCTTGGCCCATTTCTTTCGTGTTCAAAATATCTGAATTAGAGGAGATAGATTTTTATGTTAAATCGTCCCCGTATCTCTCCATCGTCGCACACGTCTCCTTTCCTCTACTTAAGACTCGGACGAGGAATTCCTTTCCTCATACTCGAACTATATTGAGTGCTATATCACACAACTCACTACAACAGTAGTTTACAAGGTATGGAGAAATATAATCAAAGAAAAAAAAAATAACTAACTAAAAAAAATCATATCAATTATATGAATTTAAAGTAGGACGTTGATAAAATAAATATG